>VSWD01000001.1:19499027-19974479 GCA_033119305.1 Pinctada imbricata | reverse complement strand
AGATCACTGTACATACGGACAATGTCACAAACAATATTCATAGATTGTGAATGACCTTACGTCCTGTCACCTTCACAGTGCGTCATGACACTGAAGCGTTGGGATTAATTGATACATAATTATCCTTTTATGACCAAGAATGACCACTTACTGTCACATTTTATAGTTTTGGGGACGTTTATCAGTAAATGATACACATCTGCATTATGTGGAAAATATACGCAGATTCAGTAGAGCAAAGAAAATTTATGCCGTTTCAGCAATATGCTTAATTTCTATGCATAAGGAAATTACTGAATGGACGTATTGAACGTATTCTAATCCGATCTTCTCTTTCTTTCTTTTTCTTTTGTTTCGGTGCTATTTATTATGTTTTATTAATTTCTTCAATGAATGTTTATTCTCATATGTTTCTTCTCTCTTTCTTTTTTTTTCATTTTGTGAATGGGCCTTTTTATTTCTTCGAAGGAAAATAGGTATGTCAACAAAGACCTGTACGCTTTTAAATAGAGAAAAAGGTTGCAGTAGAATAAAAAGTAAAAATTCTTTCTTCTTAAACTAACACGTGCATTCGATATTACTACCAAACGGTTGTCAATGGGTAAGTCAGCCTTGCAAGATGCAGAATGATATAGCATGCTGAGGTCTGGTAAAACTAGGATTTGCTGTAATTCTTGCGGCTTTTTATGTTTATTTGTTTTTTTTAAATGCATGAAGAATTTATATTAGAACCAATTTAATATCATCGACGATAATCGTTTCGATCCGATATCCCTTTGGAACACAATAGATCTTGGATCCGTGTCTAGGAATGGTTGAATAACACTGATATCTCTACATTTCTCAGATGAACCTCTCTCTCTCTCTTTTTCTCTCTCTCTCTCTCTCTCTCTCTCTCTCTCTCTCTCTCTCTCATTTCACTTGATCCTAAATCAATACCTTAAAAGCAGAATTATACAATGTTGCATTCTTATTCAAGTCATGTATACCTATTTCTTTTATCTTCGTGTTGGTATACTCTTCAAACAATTATTTGAATTATCGTACATCTGCTGCATCGCTGACACAGTCTTTCAAAGTTTTTATTTTTCTTCATTTATCTTTAGCAGTTTCGAAATGAGATATTCAATGTCTACATGCATGTACGTACATTTTTTGTATCATGTGTGCAATTCGGTCGCATTAATCATTTTGATAAATTAGGGATCTTATTTAATCGATAACGTTTAATCACGCAAGGATCGAGATAATGAAGGGTTGAGTCTTGCATGTGTTGGCGGATCCAGGCAATGTATTTGAGAAAAGTGTACATTAATATGGAAAAGGTCAGCAATTTTGGCAAATTCAAAAGGAGGGGGGGGGGAGGTCGTCCACCAATTGTGAGACTGGTGACCGGATCGCCATCACGGAGCCTGTTAGCATCCCACTCCCAACTTCACTTGCAATAGGCAGATACACTGCTATAATACACCACAAAGGTCAAGTTCGAGCAGACCTTGTCTCCTTAAACGACATACCGCTAAGTTCTGCACCAACGAGATAGTGTGCAAGCATTGCTTCGAAGAAGGACACCTGATGGCAGACTGTCCTCACAATAATGATGCACCCCAGAAACGCAATCTGTCACTTAGGAAGGTAACAGTGACATAGAGCCAAGTCAGTCGGATGCAGAATTGCCAGAAGACTGAAGAGTTCGCAGCAACAACAGAGGACCTTATATCTGTTGATAGTTCTGGACAATTGAAAAGACTCAAAAATTCTTCCTTTATAGCACCCCTCATTTCGACGCTTCAAGGTAAAAAGGATGTTTATTACATTAAAAAACAATTATAAACCTTGTTTTATACCGTCTTCATCCGACTGATCTATTCTGTTTTTGTGCGTGTTTGTGCGTGTTGTTGTGCATGTTTCTTAGTGTTTTTGGTGTTTGAATTTGTTGTTGTGCGTGTATACATACAAGTGTTTAGGGTGTTTGCATGTATTATGAGTCTTTTAAAAAGTGTTGAACATTACCGCTGCTTAAGATGAGAGGGTTTGTTCGTGTTTTTTTTTTTTATTTTGCACGTGTTGTGAGTATTTGGTCGTGTTGTTTTGGGTATTTGATAGTGTTTGTACGTGTTGTTTTAATAGTTGCATGTGCTGTTGTTGGTGGTGTTTGGTGGTGTTTTGGGATATTTGATAGTGTGTGTATGTGTTGTTTTAATGTTTGCATGTGCTGTTGTTGGTGGTGTTTTGGGGTATTTGATAGTGTGTGTATGTGTTGTTTTAATGTTTGCATGTGCTGTTGTTGGTGGTATTTTGGGGTATTTGATAGTGTGTGTATGTGTTGTTTTAATGTTTGCATGTGCTGTTGTTGGTGGTGTTTTGGGGTATTTGATAGTGTGTGTATGTGTTGTTTTAATGTATGCATGTGCTGTTGTTGGTGGTGTTTGGTGGTGTTTTGGGATATTTGATAGTGTTTGTATGTGTTGTTTTAATGTTTGCATGTGCTGTTGTTGGTGGTGTTTGGTGGTGTTTTGGGGTGTTTGATAGTGTTTGTATGTGTTGTTTTAATGTATGCATGTGCTGTTGTTGGTGTTGATTGGTGGTATTTTGGGGTATTTGATAGTGTTTGTATGTGTTGTTTTAATGTTTGCATGTGCTGTTGTTGGTTGTGTTTGGTGGTGTTTTTGTGTATTTGATAGTGTTTGTATGTGTTGTTTTAATGTATGCATGTGCTGTTGTTGGTGGTGTTTTGGGGTATTTGATAGTGTTTGTATGTGTTGTTTTAATGTTTGCATGTGCTGTTGTTGGTGGTGATTGGTGGTGTTTTGGGGTATTTGATAGTGTGTGTATGTGTTGTTTTAATTTTTGCATGTGCTGTTGGTGGTGGTGTTTGGTGGTGTTTTGGGGTGTTTGATAGTGTTTGTATGTGTTGTTTTAATGTTTGCATGTGCTGTTGTTGGTGGTGTTTTGGGGTATTTGATAGTGTGTGTATGTGTTGTTTTAATTTTTGCATGTGCTGTTGTTGGTGGTGTTTGGTGGTGTTTTGGGGTATTTGATAGTGTGTGTATGTGTTGTTTTAATTTTTGCATGTGCTGTTGTTGGTGGTGTTTGGTGGTGTTTTGGGATATTTGATAGTGTTTGTATGTGTTGTTTTAATGTTTGCATGTGCTGTTGTTGGTGGTGATTGGTGGTGTTTTGGGGTATTTGATAGTGTGTGTAGGTGTTGTTTTAATGTATGCATGTGCTGTTGTTGGTGGTGATTGGTGGTGCTTTGGGGTTTTTGATAGTGTTTGTATGTGTTGTTTTAATGTTTGCATGTGCTGTTGTTGGTTGTGTTTGGTGGTGTTTTGGGGTTTTTGATAGTGTTTGTATGTGTTGTTTTAATGTTTGCATGTGCTGTTGTTAGTGGTGTTTTGGGGTATTTGATAGTGTTTGTATGTGTTGTTTTAATGTTTGCATGTGCTGTTGTTGGTGGTGATTGGTCGTGTTTTGGGGTATTTGATAGTGTGTGTATGTGTTGTTTTAATTTTTGCATGTGCTGTTGGTGGTGGTGTTTGGTGGTGTTTTGGGGTGTTTGATAGTGTTTGTATGTGTTGTTTTAATTTTTGCATGTGCTGTTGTTGGTGGTGTTTGGTGGTGTTTTAGGGTATTTGATAGTGTTTGTATGTGTTGTTTTAATGTTTGCATGTGCTGTTGGTGGTGGTGTTTGGTCGTGTTGTTGTGGGTATTTGCGATTTCGGGTATTGCGTGTGCTGTTTTGGGTGTGTATGTGAGTTATATATACGTGTTTTGTTTTAGAAATATGTAAGTTACTCTTTGAATGTGTATTTTTTTTTGTTGTGGGTGACTTTTTGAATGTTCCTCATGGAGTGTTAGTGTGGGTATTGATGTTGATGTTTGTGACCTGCGCACTTCAAATATTGTGTCTGTTCGGCGTCATTTGTGAGTTGTGGGACAATCGGGATATGATGTGCAAGTTAATTGGGTAATTGCGGCAATTATTTCGTTGAGAGATCAAAGGGTTTTAGTTAAAGTCTGATTCATGATTTCTTGAAATTTTAAACATGTTGACTTATAATGTATGCAACGTGTACTTAAATGTAAATGCAGGAAGCGTATTTTTGCAAATTGTGCGAAATTTAAGAAAAAAAGACATTCGCCTAAGATGTGTAAGTCTTTGGATGCACTCCCACTGACCCCTCTCAATCTATGTTATTGTGAAGAATGTTTTTCTCTTTCAGATTGAAAAAAAAGGAGGGGGGGCCTCAATGAAATAAAAACAGGAAACAATGTTTTATGCCCATGTATAGTGGAATGAAACAAACATGCTATTTCGAATGAATAATGTTTGATGTTATAGTTGGTTTTTATTTTTCAAAAGTGTATTTATGCAAAAAATTTGAATCTTTCATCCTCTGAGACCTGCATATATTCTTTCATGACTTGTAATTTCAAAAACGGCATTTTCATAGAAAAAAAATTGAAGAAAATGTTCTGATCGCCGAAAAATGTAAGTTCACTACCTGTATAAATCTATGGCCTGCAACTCTACATACATCGCTTCAACTGAACATGAATTCAACTTGACCTGTGACCACAAAAACATCAGTATATGGGTTAGAAAAAGTTTGGAAAATGAAAATTAAATTTCATAAAATTTGCTAAGTCAAAGGGCCATAACTTTGGTCAAAAATATGTCAATCAAAACCCAACTTGATCTGTTATTCACATACCAAAAATAATTTTAAGTAAAGAAAATTGAAAAATTTATGAAATGTGTGTGTCTAAGGGTCATTTCTCCTGCAAAAAATAGGTTGACTCAATAAAATCCAAACTTGAACTCAGTTTGTATCTCTTTATGATGTATTCACGGTTGCATAGGATAATTCAAAATACACAAATGTACGTCAGCCAATCAAAGTCCTCGACATCAATATTTGTTGACTGATCGTTACGAAAAACATCATTTTGGTAGTTTACCTTGAGTACTTTTTTTTTTTTTTTTTTTTTTTTTGTGCTCAGATTTGGCTCTTGATATTACCAGTATATAATAATACATCATGGCAATACCTTGATATAATATATATTGAAACAGATATGTGATATTAGTTGTATTTAGTTATTCGTTAGTTGTGCAGTGCGACATTGAGGTTATTGAAAGGTTTTAAAATAGATATTTGAGCCTTTTCATCATAGCACAACCATCTTTTTTTTTTTTTTCTTTTTTTTTTTCTTTTATTTCAATTTGTTATTCAGCAATATTCTTACAAATTATGATTAATTACAATATACTAATATATGTACATTACTATATAGATTTTGTTACTAAAGTGATCATGTGTGTGCATATTAGTTCAGATTTAGATATCTTGCAAATTGCTCAAAAATTTGTACTTTTTTATATAATTTTGACCTAATTTTCAACTCTGTTTTCAGTATAAGGAATATGTTACAATAATTATTCCTTCTTTCGCTTTTATGGTAATGTTTATATATGACATATCCAATCAGAGATAGCAATAAATTAACCTCTTTGTGTCCCTCTGTTCCAACTTTATAACCCAAAACAATATTCATTAGTGATTTCATTTCCGTATTATATCCGATTGTCAAGAAAATTGTCTAACGAAAGTCCAAAATATCTCTAATTCTTTACATAAAATAAAGTAATGTAGATAGTTTTCTTCTGTATTACATTTGAGACAATTGGCTGAAGGGACTATTTTCCATTTATGGAGAAGAACCCCGTTCGGTAAAATATTATTAAGTAATTTCCATCGAAAAATTCGTTCTTGGTTATCAGTGATGCAATATGTTATAAAATAAAAAGTATTTACTATTTTTTTTTTCATTTAATAGTGATAGGTTTACTTTCCACCTTTCTACGCCTTTACTTTTAGTGCAGCGTAAACCTCTTAAAATTTTATATATGACTTTATTTTGAATTTTCTTCAGTTCAATATGTTTCTTTTTATACCAACAATAAATTGAAATTTCATTTGGTAACAGTTTTATTTTATTTTCTCCTTTTATTCTACATTTCCATTCCTTCGGAATTGAATTCTTTACGATACTCAATTCGCTTATCCAATTTGATTTATCATGAAGTTTAGAGAGAATCAGGTTTTGATCTATGTCTCCTTTCTTGCCTATTATATCATTGATATAGATTAATCCTGCTTTTATCCAATTACTAAAGATGAGCGATTTTCCCTTGAAGTTTATACAATCATTTCCCCAAATAATTTCCTTTTGAATTTCACTATTACTTTTTGGTTCTGGGGTAGTTTGTTTAAGTTTTATCCAAGATTTTAATACATAAAGATAAAATTCAGGTAATATATTCAATTTGGGCATCTTTTTAATGTGTTTTATGTTCATTTTGAATATCAATAAATTGTCTCCAAAATCATTAAAGTAAAAGTTTGGCAATTGAGCCCAACCTGCCTCGCAGTTATTTTCAATTATTCTTTTTACCCATAATATAAGTATCATGTCGATATGAGCTGTAACATCTCTCACTCCAAGTCCTCCTTTTTCTGGATCATTGATCATTACACTTCTTTTAACCTTTTCATTTTTTTCATCCCATATGTACTTAAAAATTATTTTTTCCAATTCCTTGATTTGTTCGTTTTTAATCGGTTGTACACTAGCTACATACGTAATTTTCGGAATAACAAAATTTTGAATTACGACATTCTTTCCGATAAGAGTTAATTTTCTTTTTTTTTTTCCAATTTTTGATGAGTTTATCTATGGAGCATATCTTATCTTTCCAGTTCATATGATATGTAACTTTTGTATTTGCTCCAAAATGAAAACCTAAAGATTTGACATGATCCACCCACTTGATATTTTCATGCGTTTTACTTTTTCCTTTATTCTTCCCTAGAAATATTCCCTCTGTTTTTTCTTTATTTAATTTCAAACCTGATACAGATCCAAATTTTTCTACGATTTTAAGCGCAAGTGGTATTTCGGAATATTTTAAAAACAAAGTAGTGTCGTCCGCGAGTTGTGCAATTTTAACATGTTTTTTGTTTAATTTTACTCCTGTAATATGAACATTTGATCGTAATTTAATTGCTAAAATTTCTGCTGCTATTACGAAGATAAGACACGATAACGGGCAACCTTGTCTGATTCCACGAGATAATTGATAGTTTTCTGTAAGCCAGTTATTATTTTTTACGCTTGCTGTTATATTTGTATATAGAACCTTCACCCAATGAATGAAAGAATCCCCGAACCCGAATTTTTTTTAATGTTTTCAGCATAAAATCCCATTCTATGGTATCAAAGGCTTTTGTAAAGTCCAAAAAGAGAATACATGAATCTAAATTGAATTTTTCTGAATAATCGATGATATCCTGTATTAATCTTATATTATATCCAATAAATCTATTTTTAATATATCCGTTTTGGTCGCTGTTTATAATTTTAGGCATTACATTTTTCAGACGCGTAGCTAGAGCATAAGCCGCAATTTTGTAATCTGTATTAAGAAGACTGATCGGTCTCCAATTTTTTAATTTACACGGATCATCTTTTTTAAAGATGAGAGACACAATTCCATGTTTTTGTGATCTACATAATTCGCCATTTGTATACCCTTCATTTAAGGAATTAACCAGATTTTCTTCTAGTATTTTCCAAAATTTCTGATAGAACTCCAACGAAATTCCGTCGCTTCCGGGACTACGATTTTTCTTCATCTTAAATACAGCCTTTTCACACTCATCCTTATTTAATAGACCATCGCAAATTTTCTTATCCTCATCTGTTAGACATATATTAACGTTTGTACTTTCTAGATACTGAGTTATTGCATTTTGAGCAATATTTTCTGATGTGTAAAGTTTGCTGTAAAATTTATTGATTTCTTCACAAATAGCCTCATTCGATTCAATATATCTACCATCATCAAGAAGTAATTTCTTTATAACCTTTCTTGACTGTCTTGATTTTTCTAATCCGAGAAAGTAAGCATAATTTTTTTCACCCTTTTCTACCCAATTTATCCTAGATCGAATCTGAGCTCCTCTGGATTTTTCTAAGTACATATCATTCAACGTTTTTTCAAGGGATTCAATTCTTTGTAAGTCATTACTATTTTCAATTTCATATTTTAATTTCATTTCCAGTGATTGAATTTCATTATTTTTCGATTTTGTTTTATTATGACAAAACTCAATTGTTTTTCTTTTAATAATGATTTTACAGTATTCCCAAAATTGTCTCCTATTCAGAATTTTATTTTCTTCGCTATTTTCTAAGCTGTTAAAAATTCTTTTCATATACAATATATATTCTTGATCGTCTAGTATACTATTATTTATTTTCCAAATTCCCGGACCCCTATCTTTTTTGTCACCGTACTTAATTTTGATGGCAACCGCCATGTGGTCTGTCGAGCTTATTTGAGCCGGTCTTATATCACAACTTTTAATGAATTCAATCATATCTTCTTCAATTAAAAAATAATCTATTCTACTGTAATTTCCTTCTGACTTTCTCCTCCATGTATATTGTCGATTGTCCTTATTTTTGATCCGCCAAATATCCTTTAATTTATTTCGTTTCAGTAATTGAGATAAACCATATGTTGTTTTAATTTTACTAACGTTTCTGTTTTTGGTACATCTATCTTTCTCAGACAGTACCTCGTTAAAATCTCCACCCACAATCAAGGTTCCAGTTTTAAAATCATTTAATATCTCGATTTGATTTTTGAAAAAAGTATTTCTTTCATTAATGTTGTTAGGTGCCTTGAGTACTTACTTCCTGGAAGGCTTCGTGATATTCTGTACATCGGTTGCAGGGGAGTTGTCCAAAATGTAAATGTTTACGCCGGACGGACACCGGAAGATGGACGGACGGCACGCTATAACAATATAGCTCACTTGAGCTTCGCATTATATTTATCGATAGAAGATAGATATTTTCAGTAATAAATCAATACTTAGATGACATGAATCTACATGAATTAAGCAAATTTTGAAATATTTTAAGTTTATTACATGTGTATCGATCGTGTATGTCCAACAGCTTTATCAAATTAAAAGTACCATAATTCTATAAAACTGGAGGTGGGGTGGGGTTGCATTGTTTGCGTAAGTAATAAAGAATCAAACAAGAATAAAAGGAAAAAAATGAAGATATACAGATGAAAATTATTTTTTATCACATCTATCATATTTATTTCATTTTAATCACTGATAAAATAAAACAGACTATAAACTTAGTGTTTATTGGTCGATTTCACGAAATCGACCTTACTAGATTTGTAGACCGGATGCTGTCAATAGGAGAAAGTTCCTAATTGAGTCCGTCAGATTCCACAATGCAACATTGAATTATCCTTATGAAAGAAACGTTTTCGTGACTAGTGAAAAACACGTGACCAGAGACAGGCATTCCCATGACCTCCCACTTTATCCACTTCACAAAAATAGGACATGTCGTCATGACAACGCTTATGTATCGCAATTATGAATTTAGATATTGCAGATGAAAGTAATATCTGCTTGATATTTTTTCTTTAACAATATTTACTTCCAGATTAATTAGTGAGTGAACCCTATGCCTTCAAAAATTTCTGGATCCTTGGATCCATTGCAACAAAGAAATACGCGATCACAACGTATGCCAGGGGTGCCAGTGGGCTAACAAGTTTCTAACCGTCCATCCGACTAAGCTTTTTCTCGTTAAGGATATACCACTTTGTTTGTTTGTTTATTTTCTTACCAAAGACAAATTGATAAATGAAACAAAGAAATCAATGAGCGATAAAAAAAAAAAATCGACAAGACTGTACAAAATTTGATTGAACTTTTTAGAAGTTTCCCCTTATTTCCCTCCGAATTCCTATACATGTAATCGGAACTCTCCACTTTTCCCGCGAATACACCCAGACAGGCTTTTGATTGGTCAATATGTTGTTATAATGGAATTTTCCTACGGATCAAACTATTTCTGAATGGATATGAAGAGTGTTGCACCTTGAGTTGTCCAGTGTAAATGTATCTATTTTCTAACTTGTCAGAATAATAAAGACATACGTTTCTATAAGAACTACTCTTTAGTCTTTATTTTAAGAGTAAAATTTTTTTACCTATGTCGACGAAAAAAAAAAATTATTGCGGGATTAAAGAAATGTTGATATCGACCAAGCTTTTTTGGAAAGCTAATACTTGTATTGTAATTATGCATGTGTCTATTTAGAAATGTAGGACAATCGGGATATGATTTTTTTCTAAAGCCGGGCTTCCACTGTCGCGAATGTAGAGGAGAATGAGCTACGATCAGAGGCGAATGAACAATCGTTTCACATTCTTGTCTGTTCTCATGAAGTATTTCTTGGCGCGATAGGCACACGATAGCGCGGCGAATGCAACAAGAATATGCTACGCGTCCGCCGCGATAGTGAGGCGAGAGTGACAAGAAAAGAGAAGAATGCGACACGAATGTGCCATGATAAAAAGACACCGAGGCGAATGAGAGGCGAATGCAGGAGACTGAGACACGACTTTAACCCGATAGCGCTGCGATGCAGGAGATTGAGACACGACTTTAACCCGATAGCGCTGCGATCATGACAAGAATGTGACAAGAGCAAAATCAAAATCATTTAACATATTCAGGAGCATCGATACTCTTTGTTGACTATGACCTCTTTCCAGGTTGTTTTCTCTTGAAAGGCATTGTCAAAGTTTTCAAAACATTGATCCGCACACATTTACATCAACTCTGAGATAATTATTATTGTCACTGTCGTGTGTGTATGTAGTATTATCGTGGCAATATCGTGTCACTATCGTGTCAAGATCGTGGCTGAATCGCGTTGATTTTTTCATTTTCGTCACATTCTCGGCGCATTCGCATCACATTCGCGTCAGATTCTTTCTTGTCGGGGCTCTATCGTGGCTCTATCGGGGCTCTAACGTGGCTCATTCTCCTCCACCTTTGGAACAAGAATGCACGCGAATGTGAGGAGAACGCGCCGCGAATGGAGGAGAATGCAAGGCGAATGCGCTGCGCATGTGCCGCGAGTGTGAGGCGAATAAGAATTCAGACGCGAATGTTTTAAAAACAGTTTGAAGCATCGCGTCTGTGCCGCGAACAGAGGAGAATGCAGGAGAACATGACACGATAGTGACACGATGAGACGAGAATGCCCGCTATTGAGAGGAGAATGTGCTACAATTAAACAAAATCACCTAATCGTAGCTCTATCGCCTCTGCATTCGCGACAGTGGAAGCCCGGCTGAAATGTGGGACAATCGGGATTAAACCGTTTGTTCTTAGATGCTATATGACTATTTTTTTTAAATGTGTTTTGGTTTCCGCTGTTCTATAGTGAGTGTTATCATTGATGTATGTATCATTTGTACGAGTCTTGTTGTGGATGTTTCTGCGAGTTATTGTAGTTGTCAGTGTGGTTATCATAGATTTGCATAACTACAATGTTAACACGAGGGTAAGCATTTCAAACACGTGTCTATTAAGAAACCTGCACAGATATAGCATTAATCGAAAATAAAACAGAGTATAATTAAATTAGATCATGGATTGTAGATAGATCTACTAGGTTTTATGTATTTTGACAATATTTTTTTAAAAGCAAAGCTAAAATTTAAAGTGAAATTATAACATTCCTACTTCAACTGAACAAGGTCCACTATTAAAAATTCATTTAAGTAAGTTTTATTTCTACATAGAGATAACACGTTAAACTTACCGCTCATCTTTTATATTTCTTAAATCCAACTGATACAATTCTCACTCCCGTCTGACTGACGTCATATAAAAATTCATTAACAACAATTGATCCAAAATATTGAGTAAATAATAAGTATCTTGTTTACATTTTTCAACACTCCACGGTCAGGTATTATAAGTTGAAACACTTGTATCTCAATTAATCTTATCTAAGTTAGAATGGTGAAAGACAGAGTCCTCTACTTATAATGCTATCTACTTAGGGCCCGAATAAATGTGGATTCCTTCAATAACACAGGTATCCAGGTGCTCAATTTTCTTATTTAACTCCTGAAATTTATCAAAATTGTCTCCAAATTGATACGTGTAAACGAACTTGAGCTGAACTTTGTGCGTCATAACTGTAGGAGAAACACATATATTATGATATTTTTGGTTTAATCCGCATTTATCGAAGGCATTTCCGACAATATGTGTCTACCAACGATCGCGCGCCAGGCCGCACGTGCTTTTCAGCGCTTTACCTGATATTTCACGAAGATGCATGTATGTCAACATTGTACATACATGTATGTTAATGTAAATTCATCATCGTAATGACACCAAATGTGTCAACATGCCATTTCCAGTTCAAGGCATTTTTATGTAGATTTACTATAATTTTATCGACTAGTAACCTATATATTTTATATTAGGGCCTTACTTGTCCATAAAAAAGAACGAATTTTAATTTGTAGAATTATATACCAGTCCTCTTAATCTGTAATGTAATATTAATTTTATGAACAATATCAATGCAAATAAGTTTATGAAAAAATCACCTATTGCGACAAAATACATGTATAAAAATAAAAATTCCGTCAATATTTCTTTTGGAAACAAATTGAAAATGGTTTAGTTTCCAACATGATGTGTACATGTACAACTATGATTTGCAATAAAAACAAAAATGATATGCTATGAAAAGATTTAAGTTTGTATGTGTGATTGTGTGTGTGTCTTATTTATCTTAATTGTTTGTCTGGTTTTTTTACAGCATATCTTTCAAGAACCACAAAGCGGTCGCTGTATTTCTATTTGAATCTATCTAAAATATATTCAGATTTATCGTTTATATTAAATTGCTGTTAACCAAGCTGCCTATTTGCCCAAGGAGCTATGTCCAAAAAAAACCCCCAAAATTTTGAAAACTTGTACTGACCACAGTGGAACACACCCTCTTGGACACCAATCAAAACAATGTCAACAGAAAACACATGACAACGAGACACACAACTAGTATAGCATTCGCCCTTCTGTGAATAAATGATCTTTAATTCATATATTGAACACATATCTCATAACCCTGACGATTTATGATATAATCTTAAGGTTTGGGAAATCAAACTTGTATAAACTTTAATGGGCTTCCTCTCTCTTCTTCCTTATAACTGGATTCGAGTCCACCGGAAATTCACGGCAGGTGATTAAGTAAATGAATGAATACAGTGTACATAAAATTATTATTTGAAATTTATCAAAATACAAATCAGAAATGTACGCCTTCAATGTCACATATCATATTACAAATGTAGCTTTCTTTTGTGTGAAACTAAATAAATGAACATATAATTGTGCAGTTTTCTTTTCTTACCGAGCCTATGGAATAGCTTATAAAGGAGGAAAAACTAGATCAAAGAGATTATAAGCGCAGCTTGCCTTGTACATAAAATGAACATTAAGATGTCAATATTAAGAATAAAACTTCCTTATCCATAGAGAGAATTTCTATGCACGTAACTTGTGGGGTGTCTCAAATGTGACTTTCGATACATAAACAACACTGAAGGAGAGTATCTTCAGCACTTACAGAAGAAAAGCAAAAACATCAAGACCAAAATGCGAAAACACAGAGCAGGCAAGCACACGGTCTAATATCACCAAAGACGATATCAAAACACAAAAGACTTTATTCAAGATAACAACTGATTGGAGTGCCAAGCCTGCTTTATTGCGCACTATGTAAATCTTGGTTTGGAAAAGATTTCTGTCATAATATCAAATGAGAGAGAAAAAGAAAAATACAGCTCCCATAAAATAAGCTAACGTTTTCTTAGTATCTGCATGTGCACTTAGTTATTTTCTTTTTCATTGTGGAGCAGTTAAACATGTTCCCCTAAATTGATATTTCAAGTGCATTAAATCACTTTCTTTCCTGCAGCCTTCGCTTGAAAGTCTTTTATAAATTTTAAATCATGCATTACTTTACATCCTAAAACATCATCGAAATTTCATAAGGTTAACATCCTAGCACCATTTTGGTCATAATACAATTTATTTAACTATGTTACTGAATCGACCCTACGCAAAATTCTAAGCCGCACCCTCTGCATATTAATTAAATCACTGTGTAGCACCACGTGACTTAAGTTGGTGACCACGAACACATAATGGAGACATACCGCTCGTTTGGGGGAAAGAAAACAGATACTGTTATGATTATTTTGATTCAATTCTATCTTTTCATAGCCGATGTCCTAGTAAAAGATGATGTTTTGATGATTCTTTGTTTGTCCATCAAGAAATCCTTGTAGTTTTTACAAACATTCTGACGAAAGGAATATGTCGTGGTCGAAATATGTTAGACACAATGTTGTGGTGGTTTCCTACGGTGTTCTTTAGGGAACATCGCTTCTTCAAATCAAATATCACCAGTCGAAGAATTGAAGAATTGAAGAATTGAAGTAATGATGCGAAGATTTGAAGTAATGATGCGAAGAATTGAAGTAATGATGCGAAGAATTGAAGAAATGATGCGAAGAAACGATTATTTCTTCAAATCTTCGCATCATTCCTTCAAATCTTCGCATCATTCCTTCAAATCTTCGCATCATTACTTCAATCCTTCGCATCATTACTTCAATTCTTCGCATCATTACTTCAATTCTTCGCATCATTACTTCAAATCTTCGCATCATTACTTCAATTCTTCAATTCTTCGACTGGTGATATATAGTAAGGCGAAGATTTGAAGAAGCGATGTCCCCTAATGAACACCGTAGTTTCCACGCACATATCTACAGATTTTATCACAATGTTAGAAAATAAAACAACGGCGTTTTATTTTCTAACGAGTCAACGATTGTTAAAGTATCAGTTTAGACAAGGATATAGGCTATTATTGCAGTTCCTGTTTCTTTCCTCCAACTGAGCAATTTATTCATTCGTGGTTTCAACAACTAAAGTCACGTGATGCTACACAGTGTTAATGCAAAAGATCTAACTCCAAAAAATAAAACTAGAGGACACTACTGAAAAGGATTGACTATGTCTGAAACTGACTTTGGCTGGAAGCATCACTAATAAGGTGCATTAAAATTTGTTTGAAAGTTTATTCAGAAAAGGTAACGAGTTTTCTTAATATACCTGGACTAAGAGAAACTACAGATAACTGTTAATGGAAAAAAGTAGTAATATCGGGTAGACATGTCCCTTAATGTGCGGGTACATAATGTACGTTTGAATGCGGCCTAACGCGTCGTTGGTTGATGTATCCGATGTACAATATATAGGGCGTTTTAGTGACTAGTAAAGTACAATGTATTATAAAGTATATATACTTTCTGGAAGTACCGAAAATTGTACTCGACGCAGATGAAAAACTCTTGGGTCTATGATATAAACAAAATCACAAAAAAAAGAGTTTCTCCTTCGATTTCCAAAGTCTGAGAGTCTTTTATTTGTATTCAGGATATGAATTTATAGTTAATAGTACCTTACAAGGAAAATACTTAGTCTACCATACTTTGCGTTTGAGATTATGTAAAATTATCCATACTGTACAACGTAAGTCCCGTCCCCTTCTTGAAAAAAAAAGTATGATGAAAAAATAGTAGGTAATTTTGAAATTGATCTTTTTCCTGTTAAGTCTGCATTTGTCCCTCAATGAACAACCACAAATTCAGAAACAGCTTGACTCCATAAAAACAAATAATCGAACAGATACACATGTAATGTATTTATTTTTGAGCTTTGTTTGGAACTATTCTTATGAGCTAAGCTTATTATAGATCCATACTTAAATACGGCATGACATGGATTGAGACAATAGATAAAAGGGAAAAACAGGAAAGTGGGATAGTCAATATCTAAATCTACTTGCATTCGTTCTGTCTCTTTTTTTCTGAAAGGGCGTGATGAGGTGACGTTAACTAACTGATGAGAAATAGAATGATGTCTTAAGGTCATTCCGTACAGGTTTCGTTGGGTTTTTTTCTAAAAATTTTGTGTTCATGTTGGAGTTATCTCTCTTAATATATGTAGTATCACAGTTTAAATTGAAGTCTCTAATGAACGGAGTTAAGAAAAAAACTTTGAGGGTCGGCATTTAAATCAAATCAATGTACAAAACACTGCGTAAAAAGGCAAAATATATATAGGCAATACAAACAATAAGTAAGCACTTGTAATAAAGTTAAAGTGAAAACAACGACAAAACCTAAGGTGGCGATTGTAAGAAAGAAAAGAAAATCTGTTTCATAACCCCGTCTAAGAGGTTACACCTGTATCCATCTCCCTTAGAAGAATAATCAACAAGAAATTCTATGTAAAATATTCACATGCAAGTGCAGACTTAGAGGGGGACAAGGTTAAGACCCCCCCCCCTCCCTAAATGTACGAAAACGATTTTCCCCATTTTTACGTACATTTAATTTAAGACATAGATACATTTCACAGTGTTTTGCTATATTTATTGTTTAGATTGAGGGTCATTGACGATGGAAGTACACGAAACGTGCATGTCTGGTCCATGCTGTAAATCTATCTGTTCTTAAATAATGCTATTGAATTAAAAGACGTTTAACACTCTTCCAAAACAATTGGATGGATCCCCTGACGGCTTAAGCCTTCCTAAAAAAATATTAGATCCGCCCATGGAAACGCATCACAGAGAGAAGAAAATCAAATTAGTTCCATTGATTCGTATATCATTTTATTAATTTAGTAATATACCAGGTACTGTTGTGTGTATCTATGCCACAGAAGGTAGAAAAAACGACTACTGAATTGTACCCCTTGGTGATTGAATCTATACCTACAAGTACACATTTCACAGTTACTTTAAAATAAGGTACATATAACTTCTTCAATGTCGTTTGTACCTCAGTGAAAAGTTCAGTACTTTAAGGAATTGATTAGGAGGACGAACAAGGCGGTATTCGTCATGTTACATACCGTATTAGAGACTGAAAGGAACCAATCAGAACTACTTTCAAGAGGAGTTTATTTTCACGTCCATGTCATTGGTCACATTGACAGCGATATGATTTGATGTAATATCATTCAAAGTGCAGTTAATGAGTTAGTGTATCTTTTTGAAAAGGACATCCGTTAACACTCGGTTATTCATGATTGATGTATGAATGTTATCGAATTGCACTTTGTTTATGATACTGGTAACCGTCTGAATGATCGAACGAGTGTCGTATAATATCCGGTATTCCTCATGGTTTTACATTATAAAACGTTTTCTGGAAATATTGATATCCTGAAACAATTTCCGGTCAATCACTATATTGTTTTATCGTTGTAATAAGGATGTTGAAAGCAAAACATACTATCCAAAATGGTGACAAGTCCGTCGACCAAAACTCTGTGAAAATAGCAGAGCGATAAAGGACTCTTGTGTCCATTCCCCTTTAGTATATAACCTCAACAGAATATATTCATACAAATTCAGTTTCATAAAAGCACGTCTTTAGGTAGAAAAAAGAGGTCACGAACGCAGTGAAAGACAAGAATGAATACAAAACAAGTACTTGAAGTTCAGCGTATCGAGCTGAAATGAATCCCCAAAAGAGGAATGAGATTATTCAGTTACCAGGGGAGAGTATCATATGTGTATTATTTTGCTATTTCGGAAACTCGTCATTTCATCCTAGAAATAAAATCGAAATTAAAGAAGATTAAAATCTTAGAACCATCCCTCATATTGTATTTTTGTCATCGATTTTATTTAACTATGCTACTGAATCGGCCCTACAGGTAATTTCGAGCCTCGCACTCTCTGCAAGGTAATTTAACAAATTGAAATTAAGAAAAACAATAGGGCGCTACTGAAATTAATTTTCGCGTTGTCTGAAATTCACTTTGGCTGGAAGCATCACTGATAAGGATTAACTATCCTAAGCACGTATCTGATGCAATGAAATTGGTTTAAAATTTTCGTCATGGAACACTTCCGTATTATTGTTAACGCATCACTTTGTCCCCGCACATTCGTTTTTGTCGATACAATAAAAAAATACATATAACAAGTTGTTGAAAGATTTCTTAGGTAAGAACCATCCAGAACTTTTCGGCCAAAATGACGGGTTTTGCTAGCATGGGGAAGATGGTTCCTTGCTAGATGCACCTGATTTCATTTCTGCTACAGATTCCGTTTTGCTAATTTTACTATACTTGTTTTGTTAAGTTTTGCATCTTTTTTTTTTTTGTTACAATATGTTGATCAGTGATACATAAGAAAGGAGGGGATCTCCAACAACACAGCAAAACTCCTATACACCCAATGCAAAAACACAGAGCTGACATCCACAGAGATGGACGCAAAAGGGACAAGGAACACCAACTCAGTCCATAGAAACATGAAATACAAAAGACCAAACATAAACACTTGATCAGTGATACATGTAACTGTACCAGGTTATCCCTCTGAAAACTCAAATATCGACAAGAGTATACATTCTGCAAAATTTTAACATTCCTATAAAATTAGCCATGACCTCATGCATTAAGTAATATAACCAGACTTGTCAGAATGACAACATAGCTCGCCGGTGGCAACCATATGTAAATTGCAACAACAACAATAAAAAAGGTCTTATCACAAGGAACGCACATGTGAAATATCAAAGCCCTATCACTTACCAATCAAAAAATATGGCCAAGGTTAAAGTTTTTCAAAAGTAGGTCAATCATCTCCAAGGTCAAGGTCACAAGGTCAAAAATTTTGGTATCCATGGAAACGTCTTGTCACAAGGAATACACATGTGAAATATCAAAGCCCTATCACTTACCAATCAAAAAATATGGCCAAGGTTAAAGTTTTTCAAAAGTAGGTCAATCATCTCCAAGGTCAAGGTCACAAGGTCAAAAATTTTGGTATCCATGGAAAGGTCTTGTCACAAGGAATACACATGTGAAATATCAAAGCCCTATCACTTACCATTCAAAAAATATGGCCAAGGTTAAAGTTTTTCAAAAGTAGGTCAATCATCTCCAAGGTCAAGGTCACAAGGTCAAAAATTTTGGTATCCATGGAAAGGTCTTGTCACAAGGAATGCACATGTGAAATATGAAAGCCCAATCTGTATTGGTTTAAAAGTTATAAGCAAGGTTAAAGTTTTTGTGCACGCGCACGCAGACGCAGACGCAGACGCCAACGCCAACGCCAACGCCGACACCGGGGGTATGACAATAGCTCTCCGGACATTCGTCCCGGCGAGCTAAAAAAGATCATCTGAAAAAATGTATGTTTGTGTCATAAAAGAAACGTCTTGTTTAACTCTGCGAATACATCAACATCTTCAACAGAAGACACATTTTATCTCAATTTTAGCCTTACTTTGTAAAGAATCCAAACATCGACTTTTTTTTACGATGTCATTGCAATTCCTATGTATCTCTGTTTTGATCGTTTGTTCCTTTCATTAAAACTGGAAGTGAGTAATAAACGTTCGTGGAATAAATGGTATTTCTACTCAACTTTCAATCTAAAGAACCGATGGATTTTAGGATACTTCCTTTCAGGAAGCCGCCTTATGTTATCGTAACAGTTGAGACATTGCCGATTTGCAACATATCCATATACCTAAAAATAAAGTGCTCTTTCTAATTTAGGAATTTGCTGTCTGACACAGGCAAGATCAAGATTATCATCCCTCTTGAAATAAGTTTCAATTGCATATAAAGTAAATGCATCACAAAAAAAAAACAACTATTCATTTCTCGCTTTCACTGCTCGCCGGTGGCGTAGTAATATAGTACTTCTTTTAACTTATACAATGTAAGAGTTGTCTTCCCTATGTACATAATCCATGATGTACATGTATATACCGATGAGAAACGAAAGTAGAAACGAAGCATGATCTTGTTGAAAGAAATAGGAAATTCTGGTAATTGAAATGAGATTTTTTGGAAATTACCAGTGATAATAAACTTAAAGTTTCGCTGGAACTACATGTAACCGCTCTTTTATCAGATATATCATGTATATAGTGTAGAATGTAAGTAATTTTAAACAGGCATGCATGGTCTTAACGTCTTTCTAGTTTCTATTTTAAACATGCATGCATGGTCTAAACGTCTTTCTAGTTTCCAAATGGGTTAATTTTAAGACACTGATCCGGGTTTAAGTCGTCAGAATAAAATGTAATTTAAAGTATACTACCTATAGTAAATATAAACAGTTTATAAATTATGCTGCTTATAGAACACGATGAGCTGATAGAAATGAAAATTATTAGCTTCACATGCATATGCATCCTATGTATAAAAAAAATCATCATCAATTCATCATTACATAAACAATATAATAATTAAACATTCATCTGCTGACTATAAATTTTGAATAGAAGTATCGTTCAGGACCTTCAGTCCTTTGATTTTTACTTATTTGCGGATAACTTTCAGATCAAATTCATATAAATAATTCAGCAAAAAGTTTTCAAAAGAATCAAGTTAGAAATCAATATTATTCGTTCAAAGCGAAATTTGCCATTGGTATGCCTAATATCGGGGTTGATAACCCCACCAAAATCATTAATTATTGATTGTCTGGATGCAGAATTCAATGAAGGTACAGTGTACTCCATTTGAGAGCCAGGTCTGAACAAACTCGGCTTCATAATTTCATATATGATACTCAGCAAAGAAATGTATCACAAAAGGGTGAAGCACAATGGAGGCAATTGGAATTCCTACAACTTTCTGAACACCTATATCTATAAGAAACATCAAATATAATCAGAATGTTTAATATTTTTCATTTAAAATATTCTTTTGAGCTAGAAAAGACTTCCTCAAACGTATCTAAGGATAATGAGATAGAGACAACAATCTCATGGGCACTCACAATAGAGCACTAAATTGAAAAGAACGAATTGAAAACTCGTCTAATATAGTAAACGTGGAAATTTTTGCATGGGGGTAATTTTCCCGGTTTTGTTTTGCGAAAAGAAGGCTTTCGCGAAAATTTCCCCCACGCGAAAATATTCCCGTTGCATTTTTAAAACGGAAAATACTTTTTTGTGAATATTTCCCCCGCGCGAAAAGTCTTGATGTTATAATCGCGAAATTCCCCCGCAAAAATAACCATGTTAACAGTACTTCACTTGAAGAATTTTTTCGGGGTGTAATATTTACCTTTTCTTGATATTTACTTTAATTATACAGTCTCCTTTCACAATAATAACAACTTCCACCTTTTTCCTTTCCCAATACCAGCAAAGAAATGAGGGGATCTCCAACAACACTCGATTGCAGCACCCACAGCAAAACTTTATAACACCCAATGTAAAAATACAGAGTAGATATCCACAGAAAGAGACGCAAAATGGACACCAACTCACACCATAGAAACATTAAAGACCACACATAAACCAACGTGACCAATGAGCAACCGGTGCCGACTTAGGATGGCCATCTGCCACGCAAGTAGCAGACGGTGTGGTTATCCTGGATTACGTGCGCACAACCCTCCCACTGTTCCGATTACTTGAACGTCTCGAAGAACGTACAATCATGGTGTTAAAAACCTCATCACTGTTACATGTAGATGGCCTCATAGAGAACATAGTAAATTTTCCCTGGCTTGATGGTGATGTTCCTACATACGGTTTCTACATTTCACAGCTCATCTTGCATGCTAGAACATGTGCCGATGTTTTGGATTTTCATTCTGGAATTTACAAATTGCGAAAAAACTTTTAGGTCAAGGTTTTCGCTTTAACATACTGGTAAAGCTTTGTGGAAATTTTACAAAAAATATTGTTACACTGTAACTTCTTTTGAAATTCGGATCCATACAAGCAACAGAGTGCATTTCTTTTATGTATTCTTTTTTCATATGTGTATAAATATAGATCTGCAACAATAGGCACACAATGAGTACCCATAGGAATCCCTATAGCCTGCTTGTAGAGAATCTCGCCAAATCTTATATAAATGTCTTTTTTTTTCTCACGAATGGGCGTCAAGTTGTTTGCACCTGGTCCCACCTCTAGCTTGCTAAGGTTCATCGATGCTCATTTTGGTGCTCTATTGTGAGTGCTATTGAGATTATCATCAGGATCTTCTTTTACTCATTTGTGTCACACTTATGCCCTTTGCTGTGTACAGCTCGTAAAAAAGTTTCCCGCGAGGGGTACCGGTTTCACAGTAAGTGTTTTGAATATTTTTTCCCTGACGTTGTCGCCATGGCACTTTCTATAAAGACATAACCTCAGACAGTGCATGTATTTATATTTTTTTTCATTTTCGTGCGTGCACATCGATGGCGGTTGCGGATAGCTATCAGGGAATGCTTATCCTCCCGGGCACCTGATCCCTCCTCTAGTTTGCTAGAATTTGAAGACGTTTAATTTGCTAGGGGTACGTCGATGCTCAATTTGGTGCTCTATTCTGAGTGCTATAGAGATTATCGTCAGGATCTTTTACTCATTGGGATCTTCTCCCTGTGTTTTAGTATAATGAATTTTTAAAAATTGACTATCATTTGGAATTCATTTGGGGGGGGGGTGCATTTAGTAATATACAGTAGACTGATTTTTAAAAAATAATTTCATGACTGAGTTTCATAAGGGCTTCGAATGAATCGCCCATTTCTCTTTGTTTGCAGTCATTATTGTTAGGATCTTAAAAACTGCTTATTTAAGTTTTAACTGATAAAATCTTTGAACATGCACGGGATTACATGTTTGTGACTTGCTTTGTCAAAGTGTACATCTGTTTAGTTTCAGAGGACGAATATGTAAATGTATATAGATAATCTATATACTTTTGTAAATATAACGAACAAGGCGGCTTATAAAAATCCATTTGGCAGGAAGTATCACTGAGGATTTAATGTCTGAAACACGTGTCTGGAAGTGGTGTAACAATATATCGATATATCGATACATTGCGATAGTTAAGTATTGTATCAAATGCGAATCACATTCTATCGCGCCCTTACAGATTATATGAACAAATTATTTAATCACTTTGATTTTTATAAGTTCAATTGAAAACAAGCAACCAATGGTCCACTTCACTCACAATTGAAATTGATTAAGACAAAAATAATCAAAATTATTCTATGAATTGTGTGTGTTTCCTTAACGTTAAACACATTGACAATGTGAAATCCCTTTTTTTTTAATTAGCTCGGAAATGTCAAAATTCACTGTCACAGTGGTTACTTAGACGTTTTAAGTATTTTACATTTAAGTTTTATCTTTCAATATTCATTTCAAGCAGAATCTAAACTTAAGTTATTGTAATGATTTTAAATCATTATACATTCTAAGAAAAGGAAAAAAAAAGAAAGATTGAAATTACCAAAAACAGTGTATACTTACAGAGGAATAGGAGACGCGACTTCATCTCAGATCTGCATTTGTACGACTTCAAACATTCTTAGAGACATACCTGATAAGTAAATGAAATTTCATGTTTTAAAACATTTGATATTTCTTTCATTAAATATTCATTTCTTCAATTTGACCATAAATCAAGCAGGAACTGTTATTTGTGAATCTAATAATCAATAGATATAATTATAAAAAATAATACATAGGAAGACAAAATGACTTAAATAAGTGTGAAAGCCAGTTGACATCAAGGAATAAACAATTATCGTGTAATTTCAAAAAAATATTGCACTGAGAATATTATCAATATTTCGTTATAAAACGTGATGCTCACGGCCTTATCATATATGTAACATGCAAGTAATTAGCTTTAAACATGTTTTAAGACCTCGGGTGATAACATGCATGAGCTCGCAACAGCCGGCATGTGCAGGCTGTATTTCGAGGGCCCTTTTTTGTATCCATTTATATATCTGTGTTTACTGTTTCGTTTGTGTGGCCACCTTACGGTGAAGAAATTATTATACACAATAAGTGTGCGTTTCGGGACCTCTGGGTAACCGGACAAGTGGAAGGGTTGTTCGCACGGCATCCGGATATTCACATCATGCTACTGGAATTGCAGATTGACGTTCTAAGTCGGCACCGATTGTCCACTGGTCTCGTGGATTTATGTGTAGTCTTTTGTGTTTAATTTTTCTGTGTCTTATGCCTATTTCACTTCTATTGCTTTACTTGTTCATTCTGCGTTTTCGGGTGTTGCATGCAGTCAGAGGATATTTACTCCTACCGGGCACCTAGTCATGCCTCCATGCAGGGGTTGCGATTGCCTTGTTAGCTGAGACTTACACAATTATACAATGTTCTCCTGGATCGACTCTTGAAGTAAGAGTGGTATTTCTTTAGTATTCTTCGAATGTTTTGGTGCTTTCCTGTAGGTACTGCAACCGAGTCTGATTTGGAATCCCCTCCTTTCTTTAAGAAAAAATGTCCAGAAGTATTGAGAATTGATTGAAACGTTTTTATAGTATTTTGATGTTTTTATTTTTCTGTTTGTTTGTTTGGTTTTTTACATTCACAGTCTAAAGGAAGTCTCGATTTAAGTATTTGTTTTAAATGGTATCAATTGAAATTTAAATCATTTAATGGTGCCTAATAGACAAACTAAGACTGAATTGAATATTGATAGGGTGTATTATCCTGAATGATAGGAGGGGATCTCCGCAGTAATCACAGGAAACCCCCCAAACACATGATGCACACGCACAGAAAAAGACGTAAACAGTACAAGAAACGTCAAATTACATAGTAATATCAAACACAAATGACTAAACATAATCAAACAAGACCAAGGGGCAATCGGTGCCGACTTATGACGGCTATCTGCCACGCAAGTAGCAGACGGCTTGGTTATGCTGAAGTAACGAAGAAGTCCATCTATAAAGAATTTTACCAGCATCATTTCCAGCATTACAAACTTTCCAACAACATTTGACTGTGGGACTACAAAATACACATGGTGAAATCTCGTCAAAGAGGACTGAAACATAATATCTTATCCAATCTGGCACCTGGTCTCACTTCGGAATGCTGTTCATTCCGGGGTTCACAACCGTTCCGATGGGAATTATGACGATTTTGCCTTACCTTCTCGACTTTGAGAATGAATAACTGTTAGGTACTTCTTTTATGCATATCTGATGAAGGAAATACCCATGTTGTTTCGTTGTGGCTTTCGTCTATTCTTTTGCCTTTTTCTCGCGAAGAAAACGTGCCACTGATTGACTGTTTGGGATCCAAACCCTATCTTTGTTTTGTAACAAGTATTTTTCCAGAATTTGACAGCCTATTCATCGTAATTTTTGGATCTTTGTTCTGTTTCATGTATTTTGAAGACTTTGACTGTCTTTTCATCGTAAGTTTTGGATCTTTGTTTTGTTTCATGTATTTTGTCAAGAATTTGACTGCCTTTTCATCGTAAGTTTTGGATCTTTGTTTTGTAACAAGTATTTTGTCAAGACTTTGACTGTCTTTTCATCGTAAGTTTTGGATCTTTGTTTTGTTTCATGTATTTTGTCAAGACTTTGACTGTCTTTTCATCGTTAGTTTTGGATCTTTGTTTTGTTTCATGTATTTTGTCAAGACTTTGACTGTCTTTTCATCGTAAGTTTTGGATCTTCGTTTTGTTTCATGTATTTTGTCAAGACTTTGACTGTCTTTTCATCGTAAGTTTTGGATCTTTGTTTTGTTTCATGTATTTTGTCAAGAATTTGACTGCCTTTTCATCGTAAGTTTTGGATCTTTGTTTTGTTTCATGTATTTTGTCAAGAATTTGACTGCCTTTTCATCGTAAGTTTTGGATCTTTGTTTTGTTTCATGTATTTTGTCAAGACTGTGACTACCTTTCCATTTTAATTTTTGGATTTTGGTTTCGGTTTTTGTACTTGACTTGTATTCACTGACAACGCGTTGCAATGATCACATGGAACGTACGCTTGGGACGAGCAAAAGAAACGAACCAAGCACACACAAACATCGAAAGATATATCACTATCTTTAGTTATCACATCATTATGTGGAAAAACACTTTATAATTAGATTTGTGTAATCTTCACAGAGTTCAATTGCTAACACGAAATTCGCTGTAGATGATGGAACAGAAATGAATAGTTGTGTTATCGCACAAAAAATATCTCAAATTGGGTGGTTATTATAAACGTTATGCTGTTGGGACTATAGACGTTATGCAAACCTATAAACTATATTCTGACTGCGTGAAATGGATCAAGAGTCTTATATTGTCGATGAGATATGACTGTTTATCTAGATATAAGAAAGTGACTTCTATATGATTTTCCGAAACTTAAATTACAAGTCGGATATAGACTAAGTAATGTTAAACGTCTTCCAGCTCAATACTACGAGAGCTACGTAAACTACGAGAGCTACGTAAACTACGAGAGCTCATGTAACTATAGTAAAACACCACAATGAAAACAACACCCCTATCCAAACAAACAAACTAGAAACAATGAAGATCTTTATCATAAGAGAGATGCCTCCTCGAGGGGACATCTAACTTCGGTTGATCGTCTCTTCAAACGCATTCGAAAATTTTTGTTAACAAGATTTCCTCGAAATTTCTAAAAAGTGGTTCCTGAACATACCATTGTATCCTACTCGGTATTTTTTTTTAGGGGGGGGGGCATATCTTTCACAGTCTTTGGCCATATTTCATTGTCTTTAAATGTTGCTGTGAATTTGAAGTCGTAACATCACGTTTGCAATAATTTATCAAATTCAGTACAAGAATGTCAAAAGTGTTAAACTAGGCGAGTGATATCGTGATGCCTCTTGCCTCTTGCATCTGATTTTCGAATATATCTGCTCATTTTATGGAACATTTAAATTTTTGTTCAGAGTCCTTTAACTATTTGCATTGGGACTTTAAACAGGTAAACTTACTATTAGCATTACATTTGTCAGATTATAATGGAGAATATGATATCACATCCTTTAAAATCCCCAGTCAATCCAATTGTTATTAATGTTTCTGTTTTTGTCTTTTGCCTTTTGGCAAGCAAAATTTTTCATTGATCAAATATGTAAGGGAACGGAAAATCGGAAGGGGATGTGTGAATCTTATTGTAGGCAATATCTCAGACCAAAACGAAGTCCATTTTTTAATTATAAGCGGTGCAATCTAAAGGTACAAGTATATGTACATATGTATTTTATGTATAGGGCGGAAGAAATAATTCTGAAACCTTATATTATTGTTTTGTTTCTGCACGATTATGAAACCATGTGACAAGTTATTCTCATTTCAAACATTGTCGAGTGAAAGAGGTGAAAACACTCTTATTTAATATACATGTAATTGAAAAATAATATAAATATGAGTATAGCAGAGGAAATAGCTTGCGCATGATTATCATTCGCTTGCATCTTGCAAAATCTCGATTCCCTTAGTGTTTTGTCAAATTTGAAAGATTGATTGGATGGTTTCTTAATAAAAAATTTCTAATGCAAAATTCATCGTATATGTATTAATCGCTTTTAAAAAGATAAGTCAGTGAAAGTATGGTCAAACACAAAACCCGAAATCAATGTCATTCATTTACATATTCATCTGTGTCTCTGGGGCCTCTGCGTTTCGCGGTCGTGTTTGTGTGATGTCATCTTACAATGAGGAGGTTGTTTTACACCACAATTGTACGTTCTTCGAGACCTCTGGGTAATTGGAGAAGTGGGAGGGTTGTGCGCACGTAATCCAGGATAACCACACCATTTGCTTCTTGAGTGACAAATGGCCGTCCAAAGTCGGCACCGGTTACCCATTGGTCTCGTCGGTTTATGTGAAGTCTTTTGTGTTTGATGTTTACATGTCGTGTGTCTCTTTTCCGTCTCGTGCTGTACTCATCTTTTGTGTTTTTGCATCGGGTGTTTTCGTGTTTTACTGTTGATGCTGCAACGGAGTCTTGTTGGAGATCTCCTCCCTTCTTTTTCACTTATATTTCTATCGGAGTTGACTCTCAATTCATTGTTCTTCGCTGTTCAACAATTGTACATTAATGGAAACAAACCAACAACCTACCTTACATTGCCTATATAGGCTATTTTGTGATGTCAGATCCGGTCACATAAATAAAGGCTATGTCCATGTCGTTCACTATTTCACAGTCGTATTCACTACATGACCAGATTAGTTTTGTCTCACGTAAGTATCCAAACAGAGACATGAAAACGGATTAGGTTGTACCAGATGGTGGTCCACGATGCATGTTACACACTCGATGATTGTTGTTAATACATTGACTGTTGGAGTGGGGTGTTTTATTGGCATTTACTAATTATGCCACTTCGACAAGGAATTATCTTTTTTTTTATTTCTTATGATGTCGAAATAATTAATTGGCAATGAATCTTACGCCAGTCAATGGCTTTTAAAGAGCAAATGTTACTTTTTCGCTTTGTTTTAAAACACATCGACCATATAAAGATAATGTAATTATAATTTTAGTAAAAATAATCTAGTCTTAGATATACCAAAATTGATACTATATCGTCATAAGATGAAATAAGGGGGAGGGGGGGGGGGTAATAAGGCATAATTAATCTCTAATTTAAAGTGAATTGCCATGAATTATGACAATGTTTGTTCAAAAATTGATATAGTCATCGTTCTCTTAAATTGTTCAATTTGCACTGAATTTCATTGTTTTCTTTGATGTGATGAGGATTTCTTTATGGATGTTTAACGTCTTCAAATTCATTAGCATTATTTTAGAGCAGATAAATTAACAGCATGGACAGACATGCACGTTTCGGGTATTCAACCCTCGCCCGTGATCCTCAATCTAAACAATGTAATATGGCCGAAATCTGTGAAAATTATGTGCTAAATATATCGAAAGACGTAGCAAGATGGCTGGGATATGATGCTAAAAGACCCAGGTTTTAGAATTTGATAATGAAAATTCCACTTACCTATTTCAATCAGAGCATTACATAATATTAATTAATACATATTGCACAAATACATGTATGTATTTTGATGGCCACGATCTCAATTATTTACCAGTATATATTTTCTTCAATTCGATAGATTTGGATTAATTCAACTAAGAATCTATTCATCTATTTATTTATTCATTCATTTATCTATTCATTAATCTATCTTTTTATTTATTTATGTATTTATTCATTCATTTATTCATTTATTCATCTTTGTAGTTATTCATTTATCTTCTTAATCGTATATATTTCTCTTTCTTAATGCTAAAATCGTTAGATGATTTTAAATGCAATTTGCTTTGTAATTCTTTGCATTTACTATAGGTGTCCTCCTTCGTCGAAAGGAGTTAATCTGTATATCACACATCACCAAGCTAGATCTTCCTTGTGTCGTGTGTTTTATCAGCAAATAAAACAAGGGCTTAACCCCCATCTGTTACCACAGTAAGCTCATAGAGCCAACGTCTTTTTGTTTATAGTATTTGTCCAGGTTTTGTCTAGGCTCTGATTTATAACTAGGATTCTACAACTTGTCGTTGTTAACGTGTATCGCATTACTTACTTCGTATCATTAAAGTTATCTTTAAAATCATGACTTTTGGTTCAATTATGCAATAAAGGTTGACATGAAGATTGAATTATTTTTAATGAGTTAAAGAAGATCCTGACGATAATCCAAACAGCACTTACAATAGAGTACCAAACTGAGCATCGACGGACCCCTAGCAAGCCAATGGTGGGACAAGGTGCCCGGGAGGATTAAGCATCCCCTGTTGGCTAGCCGCACCCGTCGTCGATGTTCAAGCACGAAAAATGAAATCAATATATAAAATATATCATTAAGTAACATCGTCACTGAGGAAGTTCTACGGTCGATATGGGGAACTCGTCATACACTATGATGTCCCACTCTCCAGAATGACGGGTGATATTCTGTCGTAGACCATTTGAACCATCCATCCCAAGATTGTACTCTATGTCTTCCGAAATGGAAGTTACCGAATGTGACAGTTCTACCGAATTGAAGCGACGGGTGTTGCATGCAAGCAGGAGATGCTTACTCTTCCTGGGAACCTGGTCTCACTCTCATATCGGGAGTTCGCTTCTTTTCATATGGTGGAGGTTTTTGTTTGTTTGCTTTTGTTCCTGTTTTATCCTGATTCGTATGCCTCGGTTTCTGATTTTCTGAATTATCGATTTTGTGCTGTAAACAGGGATATGGTCATTATCCATATTTGTCATTGAAATGAAAACAATATATAAAATGTATCATAAGTATAATTGAAAAGCATAATTGTTCATACAAATACAGGAATAGATATACCATGTTATAATACATCAGAAACAATCGCCGGATTTGACAAGTATTCATGGAACCGTTACGACGGGTGTTGCATAAAAAAACAGAAGACGCCGACTCTCCGAGGGCAAATAGTATTACTTTTAATGTTGTTTATTCACGGGGTTCGCAACTGTTCTAATGGAAATTCTAATGATTTGTTCTACATTCTCGACTTAAGACTGAATAATTGAAGGGTACTTCTTTGATGTTTACTCATACACTAACATTTCAAAAAGATATTTAGTTTAAATTATATCCGAAACGTTATGCACGTTTCGGGTACTTAACCCTCATCAGTGATCCTCAATCTAAACAATGTGGTATTGCCAAAGAGTGTAAAAATTATTATGTCAAAATATCAAATTTGTAAACGGAAAGGTTCATTTGACAAAAGGGATGATTTTGGATTCAACATAGTAAATTTCCCCTGCCTTGTCGGTAATGTTCCAAGATTACCGTCTTACGGCATTTACATATCACAGCTCATCCGGTACGCTAGAGCATGTACTGATATTTTGCAATTGGATTTTCACAGTAGAAATTTACAAATTGCCAAAAAACTTTTAGGTCAAGGTATCCGCTTTCATAAACTAGTTAAGACTTTCTTACAAAAATTACAGTCAACTTCTTTTAAAATTCGGATCTATACACGCAACAGAGTGAATAACTTTGGGTATAAAACAACCTTCCTTTTATGGTGATATGATAAGCTAAAATTAGAAGGTAGGCAGCATAACCATCGAAAATGCGTCGGAATCATCAAACGTCTTTTATAGCGTGGATATGATAGTAATGTCACCAGACGGACACTAGGCTTGGTACTTGACCACTCTACAGTCTTGTACCAGCGCATTCCTTGAGACTTTCACTCTGACTGACTGTGACGATGGGACTCCATGACGGGCCCTGTCCAAACCTCTTTAGAGAAGACGGGGCCCCGACCACCTGTTCTCTCTGAATGTCAGTCGGACTCCTCGGGTGAGTACATACAGGAGATCGTGGTGAAACACGTTCTCGTACGATCCACTACGATTTCACAAACGCTTTGGAGAAGACAGGGCCCCGACCACCTGTTCTCTCTGAATGTCAGTCGGAATCACATACAGGAGATCGTGGTGAAACACGTTCTCGTACGATCCACTACGATTTCACTAACGCTCTTTGACGATTTGTTAGTGTTTCAAGATTCAGTCCACGATCCAAAAGATGCGTTGCGATTTCAATATTCCGATACTGAAAATTATGACAAGACATCCTGTTTTTGTTGGGTTACAAGTTTTTAACATCCGCAACAATTTTTAACATCTGAAAAGGCATAAAAAAGGCTTGATAATCAGTGATGTGTTGCACTAACTGCCTGAACGAGTTTGATATATACACGCAATCATAGATTTGAATTGCTCATAAAAAATGTTACCTTAATAATCGAAAAAATAGAGAGAAAATAAGGTTCACCAATGCCACTTACAGCGTTTTGTGATATACAAACTTCATCTCTTGGATGTTAAGCTATTTGTTTCTTTGCTCTTGGATGATAAGATATTTGTTTCTTTGCTTTGGTTCCTGTTTTATCCTGATTTTGTATGCCTTCGGTTTCTGATTTTCTTAATCATCGATTTTGTGCTGTATACGGGGATATGGTCATTATCCATATTTGTCATTAATCTTGCTATTGCAAGTGGCATTGAAACTGGTAGTCTATTTCTTATCAAATCGTGTTATAACGCAGCAATTTTATCACATTGTAGACCTGCATCGTAACAGATCGCAAGAAAACTCGATAAGCGTAGGGAACCGATATAGAGTGTATAATTAAGCTCATCGTGGTAATCGTACGGGAACGTAACGAAGCTTGAGAGAACGGGATGAAAATCGTAACAGACCTTATCTACAATGGTAACAAATCGCTACAGCGCGTATCAAATCGTACACATGTGTACTATGAGCGTGGTGGATCGTCGGAGAACGTGTGAAGACCAATTTTATTTATAGAATCGTTGAGCTCCACAATTTTGCTCAATCGTGGTCATCGTTGGTCATCGTGACTAAGTGTAAACCTAGAATAAGGAAGAAGAAGCTTGGTGTTTAAAGTAGGCCTAGATCTAGGTAGTTTAAATGAAAAAGGAAAATATCTCCAACAATGCAATACTATTAGTGATATCAGCTTCCGTGAGACGTCAGATTTCCGCTTAAAACACCAAGCATTACGTTTGTTATCGTTTATCCAATAAATTCCATCGTAACATATGTCATCGAGCTATTACACAATGCAAAGTATTGAATAAATATTTTGGAATGCGCTTTGAATCAATATTTTTAACGATTTGAAATATTGAACAAATATTATTAACTATGAAAAAATATTTTCAATTCAACGACAAAAATCAAGTTGTGAACACATATTGATGTTTTATGAACATATATTTAGGTTTTATGAACAAATACGTTGTTGTTTTTCGAAGATATATATTCAAGTTAACTTAATGAATAAACATTTTTGTTTGATAATAAATGTTTTTGTTTATGAGTAAATATGTTTGTTTTATGAAGATATATATAAAGGTTTTATGAATAAGTAAGGGCTATACTACTGTCTCCGAGGGCTTTGATGATTCAACCAGGTATTGTTGAAGATCCCCTCCTTTCTTTCGTGATTACTTTGTTTGAATTACTGTAAACGTGGTTTTATTCGCTGGGAGAAAATTTCGCGATTCTAATATAAAGACATAACGCATGGGGGAAATATTCGCGATAAAAATGTCTTTCCCATTGTAAGAATGCAGCGGGAATATTTTCGCGTGGGGGAATTTTTCGCGATGTCTATCGATTCGCAAAGAAAAAACCGCGAAAATCACTCCCACGCGAAAATTTCCACGTTTACAGTAAACAAAAACAAAAACGAATTCCTTGTTTCTTCGTTTATATTCTGTTTTGTACGCTCAGGTAAATGAAGACGAAGTTAAAATCTAATCAATAAATCTGGAATAAATTTTATAAAATTTGAGATAATACACATGTGCATCCCGCAAAATAGAATATGGTTGAATTTTTAAAAACCTCTTATAGTTTTTAAATATATTGAATATCTCAATTTGAATAGCTTTCAAGAAACTGAAGAATAGGAATAAAGTTGCAGTTTGATTAATAATTGAAAGTTTTGCGGAAAACGGAAAATATGGATAATGACCATATCCCAATACAGTGTACAAAATCGATAATTATGAAAATCGCAAACCGAATCAATATTAGGATAAAACAGGAACCAAAGCGAACAAACAAAAATATCCACCACATGAAGAGAAGCGAACTCCCAATAAATATGGGAGTGAGACCAGGTGTCCAGGAAGAGTCAGCATCTCCTGCTTGGATGCAAGACCCGTCGCTTCAATTCGGCAAAAAAATCAAATATCCAGTTACTTCCATTTCGTTAGATACAAGTATAGTCTGTTGTTGGATAGTTCAAATGGTCTACGACAGAATATCATCAACCATTCTGGACAATGGGACATCATAATGTATGACGATTTCCCGTATCGACCATAGAACTTAATGTAAAAGTTATTTCTCCATCTTATGGAATACGCCATCTTCCCTTATTACAATGAAAATTTTGAATATCGTAAAACAGATGACCAATTCACTTTAAATAAGATATATATCGACTATTTCGATATAATCAACTTGCACAACCATTCTGGATTATACCTGTTTTCAGGAATTATTCTGACACCTTTCGAATTTTTGGACAATTATGACTATTCAAGTATCGGTATATGTTTTATTTGATTTCTCTACCATTATTTAAAGATACAGTGTCCCTGAAAATAAATTTTATTGAAAACGTAAAATTTATTCATAAGGGTCTAGAGAGAGGAAAAAATGATCCATAAAAAGTTTTATTTGAAAATATGCAGTAACGACCCTAATATTGTCGATTTTTTAAATAATTATATCTCCATATACCTCTATTGTAAAAACTCAAAATATTGTAGGTGGCGCCAGTGAAATGAATTCGAGCTGCGCACCCCAAATTCAAAATTACGTTTTTAAAGGTCTATCATTCACTGCGAATGTTTGCGTTAGATTCGCCTGAAAATTTGAATTCATACAAATGAGAATGTATACTTTCATATAAAAAGAAAGATTTTGCATTCAAAAATTTTGTAAAATTAATTAATTTTCGGGGACACCGTCCCTTTAAATGCAACTCGATCAAGAAAATTAGAAGGATCAAAAGCAGATCGAAATTGAAACAAAACTAAACAATAGATAATCTCCTTTTTCCCAGAATATATTGAATTTGAAGACGTTTAACATTTGAACCACTTGGTGAGTGTCACTGCTGGTGGACCAGGAGTCCCCGAGGGCACATGTAGCCAAGTTCGACCAACTTCGGTTGATCGTCTGTCTCTTCATCGCATTCGAAAATTTCTGTTATCAAAAAATGTTGAAATTTCTAAAACGTGGGTCCTGTAGCGTCATATCCCACCCATCCTGCTACGTTTTAGGTACATTTTTTACATGATATTTTTCACACCCTTTGGTCATATTTCATTGTTTAGATTGAGGATCACTGACGAGGGCTAAGTATCCGAAACGTGCATGTCTGGTCCATGCTGATTTTATCTGCGTGTTCTTAAATGATGCTATTGAATTTGAAGACGTTTAACATGTAGTCCTGACGCTATCATTTGCACTGTGCTTGGTACTAGACCTATCTAGAGTTTTACATATCGGTATCTTACACGCATTGCACACTAACCAATCATGATTACGGGATTCCATGACTGATACTGAACAAATCTCTTAAAATCTAAATAATTCAGCGGGATTTTTCGGCCATATTAAATATCAAACACGGAATGTGATCAGGTGCCATGGAAAAGTATCATTGAAACCTATATACTCATATCACTTTTAAAAATGATATTCAACGAAGACAGGCTATATGCATGATATTCTGAATCCTTGGTACTGTAGCATCATATCCCAGCCATCTTGCTACGTCTTTCGGTATATTTTGGACATACATTAATTTCACAGATTGTGGTCATATTCCATTGTTTAGATTTAGGATCACTGACGAGGGTTGAGTGCCCGAAACGTGCATGTCTGATCCATGCTGTGTATTTATCTGCTTTTAAATTATGCTATTATGAATCTGAAGACGTTTAACATGGTGCTTATAACTTTTGAATTTGATTTCGTTCCTTTGAACGAAATTTACTTCATTTTGAATTGTACTAAAGGGGGGGGGGGGGAGGGGCATTTCGTGATCCGGAAATTTTCTTCCACAAAATCTCGATCCGGATTTTTTTGTTGCAAAGTCTTCCTCGACCCCTCCCATAAAAGTAAAATGGTTGCTCCCTAAGCATCTTCTGTCTGTTTGAATAGCCGTGCAGAAAAGTAAACACAAGTAACTGTGGCGTTTTTTAGCGAGTCACGTCTAACCTATACATTTAAATTAATATACAGCAGACAAAGGAAGAAACACACCACTCAATCTTCATTCTATAAGATATATGATGTAATGTATAGGTATTTTATTCATTTCCATCATAAATCCTAAGTATACGAGCGACTTATTCTGTCAAACGCCAAAAGATTTCGTCTTCATGATCAGACAAAGCGCCATGATAAAGACACTTGGCTCTAAACACAATGTCACGCACAAAATGGCTTTTAAGAATTCCGTTCAGTTTTAAGAACTGGTAATAGCCATTTGATTTTTCAATGATTATTTACAATTTTTTCCTGAATACAAATTCAAGTGCTTCAAATGACGTCATCAAACAGAACATCTAAATTTGATAAAAACATCCCAAACATACTGTTTAAAGGAATTCTTCTTTACCGACGTTTCGGCCTTAAAGGCCTTGAGAAGATCATCTCTTTTGAAAATGAAGTACGTGGTTTATTATTTTTCGCTCTGCAATTTGTCGCAAAACACAAAATTACCCTACCACAGCTAGTCTCTGACTTTTTCCTGCAAGGACAGTTTTCAGAAACAATACCTCGATCTTGACAGTTTATCTTTTACATGCATTTTCAATGGTTTTGGACGTGAGTTTTAAGCTTTTCTTGTATTTCATTTGATTATTTCAATGCGATGTTGAACCTTAATCTGCAACAGATAAACAAGAATGGCTGAATAGACGATTTTCGAGATAGGAACTCTTTAACGTTTCGAGACGCATTAAGTCCGCAGCGTACAAAAGTATTGGAACCGCCTTTATATCACTAATTTAGAATAAGCAAGTATTAGCTTTTACAAAAAGCTTGCCGGCAGTTAGCTGACATTAGTTGTTGAATTCTAGGAAGAAAAAAATGGATTAAACGATGTTTGTTCCTCTTGGACCAATCGCACATTTCCGGGCTTTTCCGTCTTTATTTCCGATTCACGCTACGGAAATTTCCGAGGATCTGTGATTGTTGTAGGACGTATCGTTGCAAAGACTTTTCGATGCATCTTTCGGAAGAAAATGCACTGATACGATATGACTTTCATTTGTCAAGTCGTCTAGACTCTTCAGCCGATCTGATGAAAGTATCTTATGCACAGAATCTGAATCACATTGACGAATATTTGCATATTTTGTAGTTGTCCACCAATCATATTGCCAAGAATTATTTTATCCGTGCAAGTATGTCACGATTGATTACAGTATACCGGCAGTCATGACTGCCGGTAATTAGCTTTTTTTATACGTTAAAAATAGATTTTCTGGTATTGCAGATGAATATGAAGTTCAGATAGACGATATAAATTCGGCATTGACATGTGTGCAAATACAAGTATGTGTATTACACATTTTATGTCAATGTTGACTCTTGTGAAAGATCACAACGATTCAGTTTGAACTGTACAAATTATTCAAGTACTTATAATTAAAATGAAATGACTTATTCAACTTCAACTGTCCATATTGTGGGTATAGTGACAAGGGACATGTAACTCATCAGAGCGGGGCAAGCCTCCCCCCCCCCCTCACTTCAGCCTCTATCTAGTTTAAAATTAGCCTTTCCCAAATCTAAACTCGCAAGATAGACCTCTTTCCCCCTTGAATCTTATCTCGAGATTTTTTTTCGAAGAGACAACCCTTCCCTCTCATTTGATTAGGTCCCTCCCCCCCCCCTCCCAGAATTTGAAGAACTGGAGAGATTTTCGAATCGGCCGAAATAGCTATATAGCTATTTCTTATTCATTTTGAAAAAAAAAACCATCACAATCAGTGGACCTTCAGGGTACGTACCTGGTGTCTCGTTAAAACTGAAATACTTTCAATACTGAACATTGTTTCTTTTCAAATTAAAATGAGATAACCCCGTGGGTGTTTAGATTCCACGCTCTTTTTTAAAATTGTTTTATTTTTTCTTTTAGGGGATAAGAGACGTTTTTAGGTTTTCTTTTCCAATACCAGGACACTGATTTTATAGAACCAAGATACAAGACTGCTCTGACTTTGTACTTTTCATCAAGAAGATAATACTAAGAACTAGAAAGGTTTCTTGTTGCGGTTGCAACAAGAGTGTCTTCCTCCTATACAATTTTTGGTTTGGAAATATGAAGGACGTCACATTACATGTATTTATATTATATATTTAAGTTTTCAAATAGCAGTAACATTAAATGTTCAAACCGATAATTGTTGGTGAGCAACCATTTGATTGGGGGGGGGGGGGGGGGGGGGCAGGAATTCTATTGCCAGCCGGTAAAATTTTTTTCAGCAATTTTCTGAGCAGGCCATTTTCAGAGTCGGAGAAAAATTTTCGCCGGTTCTTCGGGCCGGATTTAAACAAATTGTCAAATGTTGTGAATGTCTGTGTAAGTTAAACTCCCCGCTGTTACAGAGTATGAGTTAACAACCGTTCCTTCAGATGTCTCTTTGCAATAAGCGAATTTCAGACAGATTGTATGATGTTTAAATAGAACCTTTTCTAGATTTTTGTGCCTATGCGTATTAGGTCTCTGGTAGATACAGCTATGTGAACAGTTTGTATTTATATTAATTAATTTTTTGACTTTAAATTGTCTGGCACAAAGGGCCAGCAAAAATTTCCATATCATGCAATGTATCCTTACTTTTGCATGGTCCGGGAAAAAAAATTGCCGGCCCTTTGGGCCGGAATATTTTTTTCAGCATTTTACAGAGCCGGGATTTTTTTTTTTTGCAAATTCTTCCTGCCCCCTTCCCCCATAAAAAAGGCGAGCTCGTAGCTGTAGAACCAATTTTCTTGAGAAGAGAAATGGTAATAACAAGTTACGTTCAATATATATATATAAATACCATGAGGTTCTCGCTGTGCAGGTTCAAATTTGGACCCCCCCCCCCCTTCCCTTTTTTCAAAGTTTATTTTGAATTTCCATCATGGCGACATCGTTCAATATAAACAGAACTGTTTTCGAAAAACGAGGGGAGGGAAGAATGTTGGAGAAATTGTTCATCAATTTGTAAATAAACCAACCGAAAATTATGTTCGAACGTTTGCTAGAATTAGAAATTAAACTTGATGTTCAAAATATAGTTATTGAAGTTTAGAAACAGGTTTGTAGGTTAGAAATCGGAATCAAACTACCACTTTTTGTGTGTAAATTCTGGTTTGTAGCTGATCTCTTCTAAATTAATCAACTGTTTTAAAATCAAATTGTGTATATCGAAATGTATTTATGAAATGCATATTCATCATTGCCGTGAAATCGGAATTTGAAAATCTCAACACTGCTTTTCTCGAGTCGGACTCGGACTACCAATTTTAGTGTGCGCCCGATCTGTTGGCGTGAAGGTGTATCGAAATACCCAACTCAAAATTTCGATGCTCATATCTTTTCAACAGTAAGAGATAGGAAAAATCAGAAAGACTAAATAAGACAGATATATGGATAAAAAATAATAATATTGAAATTTTTAGGAAACTTCATAAGCTTAATTTTTGTTTACTATTATAAGCAAAAAAGTGTCTTCCTCCTATGAACTTCTGAATTTGGAAATATGAAGGACGGTGAAGGACGTCATCGTAATAAATCGTTACAGTGTGCATCTAGCATTTCATATCTTGCATGGCTGTCGACTTTCAAAAAGAATGGAAATTGTAGATAGCAAAATACGAGATATTTAAGCTTACAAATAGCAAAACATGAAATTTTCGGTCCTTTTGAGTAATTCGACGCTCCCGTCAAATATTTGAATCTACTAAAAAACATGATAAAAAAAATAACAGAGACCAAAAATAAAAAAGACCAATCTAGCTTTTACTCCAAACGTAACGTTGGAGAACTTTCATTGTCCTAGCTTACAGGGTTCTTGAGAAACCGCTGATCCAATTTTCCACGGTTACGAAAACAATAGGTCTTCCGACGGAAGTCGGAAGACCTAAAAAGGAATTTTTGTTTAGGAATACCACGGGTACGAATATATTAAAGAATGGCCAGTGGAATTTTGAGAAGTGAGTTAATCATGTGAACCTCCGGGGTAGATCGTTCGTGAGATGCGAGCTTCCCCGTGGGGTACACACGATGATGTACTTGAATATACTCTCAAATTGTAGACACAAACATGAAAGAATAATGAACGAATCGGAGCGAAGGAAAAATGGAGACAAAAACAGATTGGTATATACAAAAGCTTTGAATAAGAAGGATTTTTTCTATCCTTTTTAAAGACTTTTTAAAGGGTGAAGAGCGTGTATTTTCCGGCTTTGTTAGTTTATTTTTATTTAAGGTATATAATATTATTTCATCCGGACAATGAATATTATTTCATCCGGACAATGAATATTATTTCAGCCGGACAATGAATGTTATTTCATCATTGTATTTTTATAATGCAGCCGCGGATTGAGACTGAGCGAGTATTTCTGGGTACGTTGAAAAGAGTCATTTCAAAGGTAAACTTGTCAGAACCTCCTACACCGGGTAATTTGCCCAAAATACCAATATCCCTAATTGAATAAACTGAGAATTCCTGCATGGAACTAGTAGGGATAGAATTTCCATCATGCAGAGCGCCGATTCGCTCGTATTTAACTTTTTATTCAAAATTATATCGCGCCCTGAAAAAAATTCTGCTCCCCTTTTCCACCTCCAATGAAAATTCTCTAAATCTTGTACTTTTCTTTTCTTTTAAGTATATAATGAATAGGACTGTTAGCATTATTTTTCTATCAATAGGGGAGGGGTCATTGATGGAAAACAACAGCGCTTTTTCGTATGTGGGGCTTTTAGGAGTTGAGAATGGATTTAATTCATCAGTTCAATTTTTATTTTCATTCGTTTATCTATCCTTTTTTTTCACACAGGAACAGGATATTGTTCAAGCGCAGATTTTTTTTTCATCGAAAAGAGGAATTTTATTCTCTGAAACACCTAAAAAGTCAAGATTTTAGGCAAGATTAAGCCAAGAAATAAAAAAAAGGTTTGATGCAAAGAATTGATCGTTAAGGATCATTTTCAAAGGGGGGGGGAGGTTGTTACATTAATTTTCTTTGACACTGGTGGAAGAATAAGTAAATGTAATGATAGGAATACCGGGCCGGGTAAAGAACTTTTCTTTCCTACTTCTCTTTCCTAAGAGATTATTTTCTTTTTATTTAATCCATAACAAAAAGTGAAGATTTGGGCTAGTAGATCTCTTCTAGAAACGGGAGAAAGAAATTTGTAATGTAATCTTGAGCCACACACAAATAAAGCAGTCGTTTATCCGAGTCAAGTTTTTCGTTTATCGGCATTACGCACTTGCCCTACCTAGGAAGCGAATCACGTGACGTCATCACTAAAAGTCTGACTCGGTGACGTCATTCCGGGCTATCTCGAAAATCGTCTATTACTGTTCCTTTAGGATCAGAAGTGCAAAATAATCATATCCTTTATTGTAAAACATACCACAATACACTGAAATTTCCACTAAGACATTTATTTTTCAGATTTATTGGTTTTTTATTTTACTAGATTTGAATAGAGAAACTAGTATTCATCTCAAAGTTTACTGAAAATTTGCTGGAAGTGGTCAAACAAAAAAAAAAAAAAAAAAAAAAATGATCAAAATGTGTTATATTAAAATCATCGGAAACTCGAGTGCTGTAAAAAGAAAACTGTATGGATGTGATTTTATTAATTTCAGTCTCCTTGAGATCGATTCAGAAAATTCTATTTTAAAAATATTTATAAAAAGAAACTCACAAAATGTTGGCGATGGAACGCGTCCACTAAGATTGTTACTTGCTCCAGTCCCTCCTGTTGATTGACTTAACTGTGGGATATCTACCGGTTTAATTGATGTTTAAATTAATAATGAATATCTATATTGATATAGATACTCTAACTTGTCTAAGTATAGTTCAGACTCCTGTTACATGTAAATCTACCGTAACGATTTCCTCGATCAATTCCGCTTACAATATTTTAAGTCGCCGATGCGGCGGAAAAATCTCCCCTACTGTACTACTAATATGAGACTCGGTACATTTTTATAGTACCTAATACAGTGAATCAATCACACAAGGAAGACAGGTACATTTTAAAGTGTATTTTAATACAATAAGTACTATAGTTATAAATAGTTATATGAATTCATGATATCGTCAAGCGCATATTTCACTGTTTTTCTGGTAAAAATTATTTGTATTCACAGTCATGTAGTTATAAATTGATTTTATCTCCGATATTCACCAGCATATTACTTTATTGTGAAACTATTCAAAATTACATAATATGTTTTGCATGATCAATTCATGTACATATTGAAAATAGGTGTATGCATGTAAAAAATAAAAATTCCATGGATAAAGCCACTTTTGCTAAGTTTTGCAATACATGTATTTTTTTTTTTAAGTTTTTCATGATGATGATGGTGGTGGTTGTGATGGTGATGATGCTGAGGAGGAGGAGGAGGAGGAGGACCACCACCACGTACCACCATCACCAGCACCACCATCATCATCATCATCATCATCATCATCATCATCAGCATCATGATCATCATCGTCGTCATCATCTTCCTCCTCCTCTTCGCAGCAAGCAAGCTGTTATTTCCGTAATTCGGTTTTTCGTATCTATTCAGCGTTTACAGCGCACTTAATGTATCCGTTGTTGCAGACGAAAGGAAAGGCGGGTACTTCGAGATTCTTCTAAATTAGGTAACTTAGAAGAGAGGGTATTCTTAATAACTGCAGTGCATCCATCATGTATTTAGTGGTTAAAGTGCCCTTTTACCTGTTACCTACCTGTTACCTCCTGTTGGGATCTAACCATTGGCCGAATGACCCTCCAGATCCTCTCTTAGTGTTTGAGCCAAATCTTTCATCTGTAGCATAGGGGGTGATGCAAGTAGGGTAGAATTTAATATCCTGGTTCTTCCAGTGGGTGTTCAATCTGTTCTTAAAGGTGTTAATTGTATCAGCATCCACTACGTTGTCAGGGAGACTATTCCATGCATTGATTATTCTCGGCGCAAAGCTGAATTTCCTTATGTTCAATCTGCTGTTTTTTTTCCAATTTGTATTTGTTTCCCCTTGTCCTTGTATTTCCAGATAATGTTATAACATTTGCATCCATTGTGTCAAATCCTTTTATAAATTTAAATGTCTGGATCATGTCCGCTCTAATCCTTCTATATTCTAAAGATGGTAGTCCTAAATATTTTAACCTTTGGCTATATGGTAAATGGCTAATTTCCCTGATTAATTTCGTAGCTCTCCGTTGTGTATTTTCAATGCTAGCCGCATCCTTTTTGTTGATTGTACTCCAGACTGTCGAGGCATATTCTAAATGCGGTCTCACAATGGATTTGTATAATGCAGTGAACGACTCCTTGTCTAAATAGTGAAAGTTACGTCTTATAATCCCTAATTTTTGGTTTGCCTTTTTAACGGATGAGTTAATGTGTTCCGTGAATTTGAGCTTATTATCAATATGTACACCGAGGTCCTTTTCTACATCGCTTTTTTCTATGATGTCATTCCCCATAGTATATCCATCTGGCAGTTCTTGCCCGCCTAGATGCATATACTTACATTTTTGGGGGTTGAATTTTAAGAGCCAATTTCCTGACCAGTTCATTAAGTTATTGATGTCACATTGGATGGAATTGTGGTCATATTCATTATCAGATTTTCCGTACAGCTTTGTATCATCTGCAAATAGTTTTATGGCATTTGTGACTACTTCTGGTAGGTCATTAATATACACCAGGAATAAAATCGGTCCTAGTACTGTCCCCTGTGGGATGCCGGATGTTACATCGGTCCATGAAGAATGTTTCCCGTTCAAAATTACTCTCTGTTTCCTATTATTCAGGTATTCTCTGATCCACGCATGGACTTTGCCTCTTATTCCATAGGCATGCAATTTTGTTAATAGACGTGCATGTGGGACCGTATCGAACGCTTTTTGGAAGTCTAAATATATTACATCGATACCATGATTTGTTATCATGGCTTTATCTGGTTACTGGTCGAGCAGATAATTTCGAACGATTTTTTTGTGGTTTTTCGTCAATAACTCGGCTTCTACAGTTACATGTATATACTGGTGTCGGAACAGTTTCCGGACGATTTTGAAGGTTTTTCGGCGATAACTCCTCTGTCCTTTAACGAAAAACATTCAATTTTCTCTCAAATAATGCCATACCTGTCAACTTTTTTCAGACAAAAGAAGGTCAATGACCCTCTTTGCGAAATGAAAAAGAGGGTCATAGCGCGCGAAATGAAATCGCAACCTTTTGCATGTGTCATTATAAATAAGATTTAACCCCCCCCCCAAAGAAATACAGATCAATAAAGTTAATTTTATTGTAAGGCATGTAAACAGCGTATATTGAAATTCTAATGCTGCATGATCATGATAATGTACATGTAGTACATGTGTAAAATTTTAGGACTTACTAATCAAGGCCTGAACATGCTGAAGGTTCATAGTTGAATTTGCTACTGTCTGCGCAGCTCACTTCAGAAATCGGAAAATTGAAGTTTTCTCTACTTTGTTTGCATATTTTCCAATTGAAATTTATATAGGGAGATAGATCTTGAAGTCTCGTAACTATCGATGTATGATATATGTCTATACGACAAATACTAATACTAACAGTGAAAGAAAATAAATATAGATGGGGAGATTTCTATGTTAGTTTTAGCGCGACGTCGAAGATGTTCTCCATAGACATGATAGACTCAGTGTTAAACATTGGTGACATCGCGCTAAAATTAACATACGAAACTCCCTATCTACAGATCTAAAACTATTTTCTTTCACTGTTAGCATAGTATTGGTCGTACAGACATATATCATACACCGTTAGTTATGAGAGTTCGAGATCTATCCTCCTATGTAAATTTTAATCACAAAAATCACCAACAAAGTAGAGAAAACTTCAATTTTCCGATTTCTGAAGTGAGCTGTGCGGAGTATAGGCTAGATATATTTTTTATTTAGTTATTGCTATACCATGATGAAGATTTTGTGTGAAATGAACTCTGCATTTCACTGCTTCAATTGTTTTAAACACTATAAAAGCATTTGTCCCTTTTTGTCTGCAGAAATCTCTGTGTTTATGATCGTCTTCCCATAATAATCCAAGCCCACGTCGTTAAAACGACATGAAAGTGGCTAATTACTTCCATGATATCACTAAACAAAAAATCCAATATGCAAGATTGCAAATACAGCGCGTGCAGCATGTCAGTTCTGATTTAAATTTTCATTTAGTCACCTACCTAAACCATTGTTCAAAACTTGGGCACCTTTTCTGCCGAAGTAAATTGATGACGTCATAACAATGGAGAACAATCGAAGAGTGTGCGAGAACATTCATATAGTCTTGGTCAGAAGTATATTTGCAACCTTCCGTATTTACCTGAATTGTAGTGTGTTTAATTGAAAAGTCACAGCTGGAAATTTAAAGTTCCATCTAATAGACAGAACCAAATCGCAATCAGGTGATTCCCGGGTCAACAACGAAAAATCAGGTGAAAGACATGACCCGCGTGGGTGATAAAAAATAATCGGGTCAAAGGGTCAAAAAGCGGGACTGACCCGCCAAAATCGGGTCAGTTGACAGCTTTGATAATGGTATGCTCTTCCAACAGATACTCATCTTTGGGAATAAAAGGCGACTTACTTTGTTGGATCAAAAATTATCTATCTAATCGAAAGCAAAGGGTTGTGGTAAATGGGTCCGAATCAAGTCTTCTAAACATAAATTCTGGGGTTCCTCAGGGGTCTATTCTGGGTCCTCTTTTCTTCATCGTTTATATAAATGACATTGTTGCTGAAGTAGGATGCTGTATAAAACTTTTTGCAGATGATACGTCCATATACATAGTAATTGAAGATCCATATCTAGGGGCTAACATTTTGAACGAAAATTTAAGAAAAATTCACGATTGGTCTGAAAAGTGGTTAGTAAAATTCAATCCTCAGAAAACTGAATGATGAATCATTACTTATATCAAGAAAAACTTCACCAACTTATCATCCTCCTCTGTTCTTTAACAATATCCCTATAAAAGAAGTAACTGTTCACAAGCATTTGGGTCTGATCTTTAATAACACATGTCATTGGGGGGAGCATATCAATTATATACTAAATAAGGCATATCCTAGGCTTAATTTATTGCGAAAACTAAAGTTTGATCTAAATAGAAAAACCCTTGAAACCATTTACTTTTCTTTCATCCGACCTTTGTTAGAATATGGCGATATTATCTTTGATTAAACTGTCCGGATTACTGTAAATCAAAACTTGAAAATATAAATATTGAAGCAGCTAGGATAGTCATCGGAGCCACAAAACTAGTAAATACTGACAAACTCTTTCTTGAATGTGGTTGGGATCGACAACAAACGCGCAGTGAAGCGCATAAATTAATTCAATTTTTTAAAATGAAAAATGGACTTACCCCTGATTTTTCGAGCGATTTAATTCCATATGACTTCAGCCAATTACACAATTATAACACTCGAAATTCCAACGATATAGTAACACCACAATGTAGAACAGCGTATCATTTCAACAGTTTCCTCCCTTCTTCTGTAAGATTATGGAACTCCCTTCCCAACCACTTGAAAGACATTGACACTGTATCATCCTTTAAAGCAGCTCTTTCAGAATTTTATTATAACTCTAAAGTCCCAGCGTATTATTCTGTTGGAAACCGTAAAGCACAAATCTTACATGCAAGGTTACGGATGGATTGCTCCTCACTTAAATACTATTTATACGGCAAAAATATAGAAACTGATCCCAGATGTACTTGCGGCGAAATTGAAAATTCAACACATTATCTTTTAAAATGTCCACACTATACTCGACAACGTCAAAATTTATTTAATGAACTTGGTCAAACCTATAGTGTAAAAGTTCTCTTATTTGGAGATCAAAATAAATCGTACGAATTTAACGAAAAAATCTTCAAATGTGTTCAATCATACATCATTGACACAAAAAGGTTTTAATGACTATATACATGTACTGCTTATATTTTCTAAAGTTTACTTATATTCATGCCTTAGGTTTTCCTGTACACAATCTTCCCATTGATAAACATGCTTGATGTAATACATGTTCAATCCTATTTTCTCACGATTATTTTTCCTTCATATACATGATACACACTTAGTTTAATAAGACAGTTTACTACTATTGGTAGTCCTTATCTACATTTACTTATACTGTATTATTGAAAACTGGATGTTCGCCATCTTATTTTTTCTATATTAATTACATTTACAGAATTAGTTTTTCTTTTTCATTGTTAAGCTCTCTATGATTAACAGTTTCCTTAAAAATCACATATATTATAATGTTTTGATCTCTGATTGGTGTAATTTATATAATACAGGAGAGAAATTTATATAAGCTTTAAGCTTTCTTTTCAATCCTACTTGACTAGATACTATTACCTGCATTGTATACGTAACATGTTTCTTGTGATATTCGAATAAATATGTTTAAACTAGATACTCATCTTGAAAGAAAATAATAAATCTATCAAGAAATATGGTTTCAAGATCGATTTTAGGACCCTATATTTTGGCCATTTTTCATATCTTGCATATTTTTAGATATTTGATATTTTCAGTTGGCCATGGAAATGTATGGTCCCGAACATTTTCGATGTCATAGGCCAACATCGTGGGATTTAATTTTTCTGTTATAAAAATAACCGGAAGTAGAGTATAAACCCCTAATGCCTTAAGTCACCAGTGATCGGGATAGGCAATAAGGTGAATGTGACAATGGCCCCATATCCTGGAATATCAATGTGCCATTTACAAAATGAATGTGCCATTGTTGAAAATGAATGTGCCATGAGCAATTTTTCAAAAGAAAAACAAAAACAAAAAACAAACAAATAAGCAAGAACATATATAGATCTACATCAACCACCGCTCCAAATGTCTAGACGGACTTTTTGTACTTAAACATGGGAAATTCGAATAGGGGAAAGCATTTGACCCAAACAGTCTCAAAAGATCGTCGTAAAGATTCGTTGCATGCTTTTAACCTGAATTTATAATTCAAAATTTGTCTCACCCCCCCCCCCCCCCAATATGCACTCTGCTGTAAAATGTTGTAAATTACAGTATATCCAAATCTAATAACAAATACTTTGTAAGAAATTTGCGTTTCATGAACAAATTAAGTCCACGATTCGTCTTAACAGGCGAAGTCCATTTGTATGTACATACATGTATAAAGTTTTGATATAAGGATTGTTGCAGTAGGAAATGAAGGTGTTTTGAATAAATAACACTTTCAAATTACTGTCTGGTGTATCAATTGATACGAAAAGTAAACAAATTAAATTGCATGCAGAACTTTAAATAAGTGAATATTGTGAAGTCATCGTTGTAGCAAAGGTGAAAAGTTTTTGTAGAAACAAACACCCAGACAAACAATTATGGACCAAAAAAAAAAGAAGAAATTAAATATTATTACAGATTAGATTATTATTTATTATAAATTATATATGTGAACTTGTGTATAATTTTTTTTCAGGAGAAATTCAACCAATAAAATCATGAGGGCAGCTTTTGTTCCGGACAGGAAGATAAACATGGTGACTCCAGACGTAAAGTCTGGTAGTACTAGAGAGAATGGGTCTACGTCATCCATAATGGTGGTAATGTATCTCATACCTTACAGTCTTCACAAAATCTCACAGACAGACAGACAGCCAGCCATACAGTCTGGTAGTACAAGAGAGAATGGATCTACGTCATCCATATCGGTGGTAATGTAACTCATACCTTACAGTCTTCACAAAATCTCACAGACAGACAGACAGCCGTACAGTCTGGTAGAACTAGAGAGAATGGGTCTATGTCATCCATAACGGTGGAAATGTATCTCATACCTTACAATCTTCGCAAAATCTCACAGACAGACATACAGACATACAGTCTGGTAGTACTAGAGAGAATGGATCTACGTCATCCATATCGGTGGTAATGTAACTCATACCTTACAGTCTTCACAAAATCTCACAGACAGACAGACAGCCAGCCATACAGTCTGGAAGAACTAGAGAGAATGGATCTATGTCATTCATATCGGTGGTAATGTAACTCATACCTTACAGTCTTCACAAAATCTCACAGACAGACAGACAGCCAGCCATACAGTCTGGTAGAACTAGAGAGAATGGATCTACGTCATCCATATCGGTGGTAATGTAACTCATACCTTACAGTCTTCACAAAATCTCACAGACAGACAGACAGCCAGCCATACAGTCTGGTAGAACTAGAGAGAATGGGTCTACGTCATCCATATCGGTGGTAATGTAACTCATACCTTACAATCTTCGCAAAATATCACAGACAGACAGACAGACAGCCATACAGTCTGGTAGTACTAGAGAGAATGGATCTACGTCATCCATATCGGTGGTAATGTAACTCATACCTTACAGTCTTCACAAAATCTCACAGACAGACATACAGACATACAGTCTGGTAGTACTAGAGAGAATGGATCTACGTCATCCATATCGGTGGTAATGTAACTCATACCTTACAGTCTTCACAAAATCTCACAGACAGACAGACAGACAGCCATACAGTCTGGTAGTACTAGAGAGAATGGATCTACGTCATCCATATCGGTGGTAATGTAACTCATACCTTACAGTCTTCACAAAATCTCACAGACAGACATACAGACATACAGTCTGGTAGTACTAGAGAGAATGGATCTACGTCATCCATATCGGTGGTAATGTAACTCATACCTTACAGTCTTCACAAAATCTCACAGACAGACAGACAGACAGACTGTAGTGCTGTATCACGCATGCAATATTGTGACCAAACTTGGCAACATTGTCGCCAGAGCCTTCTGATTTTGATAATGGATTCTGAGATTTTGATTATCGATTACATATTGTATAATTGAGAAATTTAGAACATTATAAGAATATATTTTCATATAGAAAAAAACTGTATTTTTACAAGAGAAGCAATTTATTATAATGTATTATAGTCATAGTTACAAGTTAATAAGGGTATATTCAGATATAAGCAGATTCACATTTACAATGTTCACCACACGTTATTGGTTATCATATGGTGCACAGAAAAATACAAAATTTTCTGCTCTTAATATTATTCTCTGAATATTCCTCTTTTCTTGACCAGAATGGATTACCATCATTTAATTGATAATGATGCTCTTTTGAGTTCACATAAACAGATTAAGATGATTTAGATAATATTTACCTCGTTTAATCGAAGGGTTTTCACGTGGAACATATCATTTGCGTATCACATTTTATGTGACTGTGTTGATACAAAATGTGATTTTAGAAATTTTAAAGTTATTTTTCTGAAATTTCAGGACAGGAAAGATTCCTTAGCTAGGACCCTCTCACAGTCTGTCATAGCAGGAAAAGTTCAACACACCAGGTCAAGGCCAGGGTTTGGTGAACATAAAGGGTCAAGGATGTCTATTTTTGGAGGGGAGAGAGAGGAGTTAGTAGATATGTATCTGGAGGACAAGGAAGATGATGAGTCTCAGTTGTACGTTATTTTCCAAGATGAATGAACGTGTAGAAAACTATGTACATGTAGCAGTGTTAAAATATTCGGCATAAATTTTATTCTTTAATACAATAGCTATAAATAATCTACTTTATTGGCCGGATTGCAAAGCAATTCCGGTCTATAGATTGGCGATGTCCGTCTGTCCGTCCGTCCGTCCGTCTGCCGTCAACATTTTGGTTAAAGTTTCTGGTTAAGGCAACATCTAAGGAACTATATGCAGTAGAAACTTTATATTGTACATGAAGGTTGCCCATGACAATACCTTTCAATTTATACCGTAACATTTGACCTAGTGACCTTGACCTTGGACTTTGACCTAGTTAAAGATTTTGGTTAAAGTTCCTGGTTTAAGCAAAATTTATGGAACTGTATGCAGTAGAAACTTTATATTATACATTAAGGTTGCCCATGACAAGACCTTTCAATTTATGCCGTAACATTTGACCTAGTGACCTTGACCTTGGACTTTGACCTAGTTAAAGATTTTGGAAAAAGTTCCTGGTTTAAGCAAAATTTATGGAACTGTATGCAGTAGAAACTTTATATTATACATTAAGGTTGCCCATGACAAGACCTTTCAATTTATGCCGTAACATTTGACCTAGTGACCTTGACCTTGGACTTTGACCTAGTTAAAGATTTTGGTTAAAGTTCCTGGTTTAAGCAAAATCCATGGAACTGTATGCAGTAGAAACTTTATATTATACATGAAGGTTGCCCATGACAAGACCTTTCAATTTATGCCGTAACATTTGACCTAGTGACCTTGACCTTGGACTTTGACCAAGTTAAAAATTTTGGTTAAAGTTCCTGGTTTAAGCAAAATCTAAGGAACTGTATGCAGTAGAAACCTTATATTTTACATATAAGTTGCCCATGAAATGACCTTTCAATTTATGCCATAACATTTGACCTAGTGACCTTGACCTTGGACTTTGACCTAGTTAAAGATTTTTCTTAAAGTTTCTGGTTTAAGCAAAATCTAAGGAACTGTATGCAGTAGAAACCTTATATTATACATTTAGGTTTCCCATGATGAGACCTTTCAATTTATGTCATAACATTGGACCTAGTGACCTTGACCTTGAACTTTGACGTAGTTAAATATTTTAGTTGAAATTTCTGGTTTAAGCAAAATCTGTGGAACTGTATGCAGTAGAAACCTTATATTATACATGTAGGTTGCCCATGATGAGACCTTTCAATTTATGCCATAACATTGGACCTAGTGACCTTGACCTTGGACTTTGACCTAGTTAAAGATTTTGGTTAAAGTTTCTGGTTTGAGCAAAATCTAAGGAACTGTACCCAGTAGAAACTTTATATTATACATGTAGGTTGCCCATGACAAGACCTTTCAATTTATGCGGTAACATTTGACCCAGTGACCTTGACCTTGAACTTCGACCTAGTTAAAGATTTTGGTTAAAGTTCTTGGTTGAAGCAAAATCTAAGGAACTGTATGCAGTAGAAACCTTATATTATACATTTAGGTTGCCCATGATGAGACCTTTCAATTTATGCCATAACATTGGACCTAGTGACCTTGACCTTGGACTTTGACCTAGTTAAAGACTTTGGTTAAAGTTCCTGGTTTAAGCAAAATCTAAGGAACTGTATACAGTAGAAACTTTATATTATATACGTAGGTTGCCTCTGACAAGACCTCTCAATGTATGCTGTAATATTTGACTTAGTGACCTTGACCCAGTTGGTGACAAAAACTTACTTTGCAATCCGGCCATACCGTCTTTAGCGGTGTTTTATTTGTAGGAAGAAAATGAGAAAGGAGAAGAATATAAGAGCTGATATGGGCTTTTTCAAACTTTTACTATATGATTTTAAGGTAATCATAACTCCCATTCACCTTACTGAAGCTCTCCATTGAAATTTATAATACAGTGTATATGATATAGTCATTCAACATGTTCAAAACTGTGATTAAGATAGGGAAACAAGGATCTGTCAGAGGACAAAGGTCAAATTTGGTGTCTATAGATAACAGCTAGAACTTAACGGCATTTCAACACTATAACTCAATTAATTCAAGACCTATAGCTATATGAAACTTTGTATATACATGTAGATTGCTAATGGTATAAAGATAATTGGTATTGATTTTGGCATTCAAAAACAAAGGATAAACATGCCATGTACAGCACAGAAAACAGAATTGAATGGAATTTTGGCACTATATAATTCAAATATTCTTTGCCCTACAGTATGAAACTTTCCATACAGTATGCTAATGCAATAAGAAAAAAATCCCCATTGATTTTGGCATTCAAATGTCAAGGTCAAACTTGCCATGTATAGAAAACAACTACCTTCATGTACAGTCATGAAACTTTGCATATACAATGTAGATCGTGATTATGATCGTTTATTTATAGGTGTGGTATAGAAGATGGAGGAACAAGCACCAAGAGAACATTATTTTTAAATCTTACATTAAGGAGGTAGAAAGTAGGTCAAAATTTTTTACATTTCAGAAATAAAGTTCCTTCAAATATCTCTTTACATATTGATTTTTGCTTCATTTTATGATAAACATGTATAAGGTGTATGCCTTGCAGCAAATATTTGCACTACAAGGTAGGGCTGAGCGGTTTTATCGCGGTACCGGTATATTGCGATACGAGGCTTTGCAATACGTACCATGGTATTCGTTTTCAATAACCGGTTTTCGATGATATTTCTTCATCTCCATATTTTTAAGTTGTTTCTTATAAAATAATAAGAGAATGCGAATTCCTACTTGAAATAAAACAGAAGGGTAATTCCAATTGCCAAAGGTGCCAACGGGGATGGGGGTATAGGCATCTATCGCTTTGTTTATCAATGCGTTAATTTTGGACAGATAATTCTCTTCTATCCTGCTAATTGTCGTTCTGATGTGCATTAAGATACATACATGTATATGACCCCTAAGTTTGAACGTCGTGAATTACATCGTGCACATTACACCTCTTGTTAGCTCTACTGGTCTCAGACCAGTCGAGCTTATGCGATACCCCGTCGTCCGTCCGTCTGTCCGTCTGTCCGTCCGTCCGTCCGTAAACAATTCTTGTGCTCGCAACTCCTCTGATACCATTGGTGATAGAAAGTTAATTCTTTTTGCATCCTGCTTGGTATGTGGTCTAGTTGTGCACCTGACATTTGGTTTCAGCCCCTGACCCCCAGGGTCTTAGAAAATGGGCGTGGTTATGAAATTCTATGTTATCTTGTGCTCGCAACTCCTCTGACACTATAAATGATGGAGACCTAAATCTTTTTGCAATATGATAGGTCTGTGGTCTAGTTGTGCACCTGATATATTGTTTGAGCCCCTGACCCCCAGGGTCTTAGAAAATGGGTGTGGTCATTTTTTCCTATATAACTCTATGTAATCTTGTGCTCGCAACTCCTCTGACACTATAAATGATGGAGACTTAATTCTTTTTGCAATATGATAGGTCTGTGGTCTAGTTGTGCACCTGATATTTTGTTTGAGCCCCTGACCCCCAGGGTCTTAGAAAATGGGTGTGGTCATTTTCACCTATATAAGTCTATCAAATCTTGTGCTCGCAACTCCTCTGACACTATAAATGATGGAGACCTAAATCTTTTTGCAATATGATGGGTCTGTGGTCTAGTTGTGCACCTGATATGTTGTTTGAGCCATTGACCCCCAGGGTCTTAGAAAATGGGTGTGGTCTTTTTTTCCTAATTAACTCTATGTAATCTTGTGCTCGCAACTCCTGTGACACTATAAATGATGGAGACCTAAATCTTTCTACAATATGATGGGTCTGTGGTCTAGTTGTGCACCTGATATTTTGTTTGAGCCATTGACCCTCAGGGTCTTAGAAAATGGGTGTAGTCTTTTTTTCCTAATTAACTCTATGTAATCTTGTGCTCGCAACTCCTCTGACACTATTAATGATGGAAACCTAATTCTTTTTGCAATATGATAGGTCTGTGGTCTAGTTGTGCACCTGATATTTTGTTTGAGCCATTGACACCCAGGGTCTTAGAAAATGGGTGTGGTCGTTTTTCCTAATTAACTCTATGTAATCTTGTGCTCGCAACTCCTCTGACACTATAAATGATGGAGACTTAATTCCTTTTGCAATATGATAGGTCTGTGGTCTAGTTGTGCGCCTGATATTTTGTTTGAGCCCCTGACCCTCAGGGTCATAGAAAATGGGTGTGGTCATTTTCACCTATATAACTCTATGTAATCTTGTGCTCACAACTCCTCTGACACTATAAATGATGGAGACTTAATTCATTTTATAATATGATGGGTCTGTGGTCTAGTTGTGCACCTGATATTTTGTTTGAGCCCTTGACCCCGGGGTCTTAGAAAATGGGTGTGGTCAATTTTCTTATATGATTGTGCTCTCAACTCTTCTAAAGCTATTAATGATGAAAACTTTGTTCTTTATGCATAATATAATGGCTCTGTAGTCTTATTGTGTTATTGATAGGTCATTTGAGATAGCAGCCCCTGACCCCTAGGATCTCGAAAAATTGGCGGGCATTATTTTTTGAAATACTTTATCTCAGATATAATGAATTGTATGTCGAGTTATATTCTACTTGCAGTCTAATGGATATGTTGTTTTGTTGTGCTACTTATAATTTGTTGGCGTGCCTGCTCCCTATGGTCTTTGGTTTAAAATAAAATGGAAATTGATATTTATGTGTATGTATATTATTCACTTGTCAATGAGTGAATAAAACAAATCAACCAGGAGAGCTACAGTCTCGTCAGAGACTTCTGGTTTTTAATATTTCGTCCGATAACAGTGCTGATAGAATCTACAATTTTCTTACTAGCCACCTTAATTAAACAAAGAAGCTTCAGTTCTTTGATGTACAGCCTAATGCTAAAGATACCAAGGAATTTGTTCGACCTTTCAAATGCGTACGTCAACACAATGCACATGTCGAGGAGACATGCATGTAGGATTGTCTGCACGTCATGTCCATCAAACATTTTCAGATTTTTGAAATAAAATTTTTGAAAACAAAATTGAGGCTGGAAAATGAAAATCATAAGGAATCTCAATGTTAAAAAATATTGCAATATATCGCATTATTTTTCCGAATATCGCAATATATCGCAATACAAATTTGACCCACGATACTCAGCCCTACTACAAGGAGAGTTTCCAGTTGTATGCTACAAATTGCAGAAAAAGAATTCCTTTATTTTCAATTACTTTAAAAGTATTAAAAAAAACTGTTTTTCATTCATTACAGGTAATTTTGGATCAGGGATAGGAGCGTTATTTGTATTTATACGATGGGTGTTTCTCAGCAATGTTATTCTGTCCGTACTGTGGTTAGGATTAGTAGTTCTACCCACTGCTGTCACCTTCCCTTATACCAATATCACACAGGAGTTCTCCATGAAAAATATATTTGATGGACAGGTTTGTATTTTAGAATTAGTTTAAATAGATTAATTTCCAATGAAGCAGGTATATGTTATTAGTTATGCAGTGTTTTACAGGGGGATGCAGATATTCATTATCATTATTGGGTCGATGAAAAATTTGCATTGGGCGAGATAAGGCCAAGCCAAATTAATACATCTTTTTTGGAGTTTTTTCAATGACCCAATATATGTTTTTGCATTGTCCCTGTGAAACACTGTTATAAATCTAAGAAATAACAACAGCGTGGCTGTAGTTTGTTGTCCAGTAATTTCCGAGTCGCCTGAAATATTAATGAGCCCTGAAACGGCGAGGTGATAATTTGATTGGGTCATGCGATGAGGGAATTACTGTACAGCAAATCTTAGTCACATTGTTTTGTTATTTCTATTCATATATATATTCTTATTGTAGCATATGACAAGTTGAGTTGTCAGTAAATGAAGCTGTCAACAAGTTTGTTTTCAGAATATGAAATGGGTGGGGCTTCATCATGTTCATTGCACAGAGAGTTTGTTGGAGATTTTACACTATGTGAGTTCTGTAGTACATATAGGGATTAAAACTCTGGTCATGGTAAAATTATGAGTTTATCCTGCTGATTGTTTGTAACATGTTTAAGGTTTGCATATGCTTTGTTAGCAGAATTGAAATCTTCTCTATGACATCTGATTGAACAGCGTAAAGCATCTTAGTAGAAGCAAGATATTAAATTGATATCCTGTCATTGACCTACAATTAATACAACATAATTATATTTGGTTCTTATATAATATTTTTATCTTCACTGCCTGTCAGATTGCAAAAATTTTGCAAGAGGTGGGATAATGTAAAATTTATAATGTAAGATAATGTATGTTTACTCTGTATACAGGTATGTTGATGCATACCTAGGATCCTTAGCAATAGTTAATGAATAACAATTTGTTAAGGTATTTGTTTTATTTTTGCGATAAAGTAGTCAAATTGCATTGTTCCAGTGTTTGAAATAAATATAGCTCATGCAGAAAGTTTCAGTATTGAGTCTTTGCAGGCCGGTACTTTTGCAACGGTATCTGATGTAAAACCATTAATATGATATTGTAAAAATGTTATTGTAACGTTTTCTTACCCCATCTCTGAGAAGCTAGCTATGGAATCCAAATGGCGATAGGCTAATAACGTTCACGTGACGACATGATATATCTTATACTGGGTGCCGAGACTTTTATCATATACCAGCCTTCAATGACGTCACAATGTTATCTTTCGCATTTACATTGCAGCGTAAATAAAAATGACATCCAAACGTTTCACAAATGTTACCAAATAGGTAATAGGTGGGATAAATTTGTTACCTAGTCATCTAGTGACCTGGCAAGCCTGGCCCAGTATAAAACCTAGTGACCTTGTATCCTCCCGTACCAGGTCACTAGATGACTAGGTAACTGATAATGCCATCATTTCCCAGTGTTTGAGGACAGTCAATGTTTGTTTACAGGGTGCTGTGTCTCACTCGTGGCTTTTCTACGGAGGATACCCAGAGGTCATTACAAACAGATATTACCTGGCCTTAGTCTACCTTCTACTCATCTGTCTGACATATTTTGGAAGTCTATTTGTCGTACTGAAAAGGTAAGGATGATATACATGTATTTATGTTGTGTCTGACGTGTTCATGTACAGTCGTACTGATGAAATCAACAATATGTATGATTTTCTTCTGGACTAAAAGATTGTTCCTTAGAATTATAACTTGTGGATTTGTCTCATCTGCAAGGATTAGAAGTATGTTGCATTTGCCCAAAGCATTGCAATTCAGAGTTCTTCATTTTACTCATGTCGTTCACTTGTGCTAGATAGAATAAAGGCCATCAGAGCCCAAAATGGAATTACTGTCCGCGGGTCTCTGAAAACTGGATAAACACAATTTTGACTTCTTTCTCTTGCAAAAATTTTAATAAAATGGATACTATCAATAGATTTCTCTAAGTCGTAAATTTCAGTGTAAATTATCTGACAGTCAGTGCACGCAAGCAAGCTCAGTGTTAAACTCATGATCAGTGACATCATATGCTGAAATTTACATGTAACATTGAAAACGCCCTATCTAAAAAGTATTTTGTCTGTATAATATGATTGCATAAACCCACAACCATATAACATATACCAAAATTCAGGACTATAAGCAAGAACCATTAAATTATATCAATTTTATTGAAGCATTTACATTTCAAAGCAATCAAAATCATGTTTATCCAGTTAGTTTCCGAGGTGTGCTGCACGGACAGTAATTCCTTCACTCATGAAGTTTCATAGTCGTTATGATTTATTTAGGGCATTGAAATACATGTTCAATTTGTACATCTCACTTATACTACAAATAGATTTTAAATCTACATGTGTATTTAGCATTGGAGAGGGTCGACAGCCTGCTTTGAGCTCCTCTAGAAGTCACAGATATAAATTCTCTATGTTGGTTCTATCATCATGGGACCATTCCATCACATCAGACGAAGCAAGTTCTAATTTATCTAAAGGCATTGCTAGTATATTAAAGGTATGAATTCATCTTGTTTTAATGTGTACAAATCAGACAATTTTCCTTAAATTTCAGGATGTCAGACATTGCACATGTTTGTAGACTTGTACATTATGATGTCATAAGTGAATCTTAAATTTGCATACAACTTACATTATGTGATGTCATACACTAGGATATGACTTGTAAGTGCACACCTTGGTTTCAAGGTTGGGATCTGACATCTTAGGTGAGGGGAAGTGGGTGGGGTAAAAAATCTTGTTCTGGCTTTTCCTCCTTAACTAAAGAGGTTAAAACAATGTTCATGATGTTATATGATGGGGTGTGACTTGTAGTTGTGTACCTGGGCTTCAACATTGAAATCTAAACCCTGAGATGCATGGAGAAAATGGATGGTTTGGGTAGGAAAATCTTGTCTAGCTTGGCTTGTTCTTATAATTTACTACAGTGATTATACATTATAATTTATGATTGTGTCATATGAAAGGATGTGACTTAAAGAGTTGGTATCTGATCCCTGTAGGGTCATTTGAATCATTTTGTACATACATGTATACCTATACATTACCTCCACATGATAATAATGCATGTAATATATCATACACCCATTAGCATGTTTTACCGTGTGTAAATTATTGAATTTAGGACAATATGTACGAGGCAAAAGCATCAGCCTTGGTGGAGAGCAGAAGTGGATGGGACAAGTGTAAAATTATAACATGCCGTCTAATCGCATGGTTCTTAACAATGTAATTCTTATATTCCACAAATGTTTGAATTCATTTTGTTGAATTTTTTTAATCGTTGACATTTTCAAGCTCTTTGAATTGCTGTTACCAAATTAGTTCCATTGAATATACCATGGCTTTCATTGTGATGCTTCACAATGTGGTCATACTGTATTTGGGGGAATTTATCATATTACCATGTATTATATGTATCGTTCAATTTGTTTCTCGATGATTGTTTTATTGAATTTGTTCCCTCTTTGTTCATGATTATAATGTATTCATTGTTCTTCTTTAGTCTTCATGTTACTTCAGTATAATCTTGAACATTTTAATATAATATTATGATATTTTTGAAATACTTTAGTTCAGAGGTTTTTTAAAATATATAATCTTATAATGTATATGTGAATTATCAACTCTCGAAATAATATTCTGGAGTACTGTATATATGTAGAATCATTCGCGATATATTAACTTCGCTATACTTTCGCAGTCAGCTTTGTGTCGTGAAAGTTTGTCTCAGGGAATTTAAATACCATAATTTATGTATAACTCAATACTAGCAGGCACGGATCTGCAAATCATTATTCATACACAAAAATCTGCTTTTGTACAACTACGAAAGAAAGTACCTGCAGCAAATGATTTTACTTTAATATAGTATTTAACAACAACCTAATTTTAACTCCCTCATTAAAGTACATTTTCATGTTCAATATATGTATACATTTTAAGGTACTTCTTTGATACATTGTAATCTGTGTAGCTTCGAATTCACTTTGACTATTGATTTGTTTTCATTAGCACTTTTGCTTTTACGTGATGACCTCAAAAAGATTTTGAAAGGTCAAATTTTAGAGGATAATTAAGTTCAGTCTGACTGAATGCTTCCCAGGCACATATTATTTGATCTCAAAGATGCAACTTTGGTTTACCACAATGCATCAGTAAAGCAGTAAATCTGATATTTTGGACATTTATTAACTATTTATATGTTTTTCAGTGTGTTGATTGGAGGAGGCTGTACTGCCATTGTTTTTCTGGTGATACATGTCAACTTTAGCCAGGTCATCTCCAATATGGTAGTACTTGATCATTCTTAATGACTTTGGAACTTTACTAAACATATAGTGATTTCTGTTGAGACAAAATTTCTTTAATTTATAATTTTTTTAAAGAGCTCTAGTCCATATTGTACAGTTTTAGATATGAAATCATTGTGAATCCTACTTTGAACTGAAAATAGACATTTTTGACTGTGGGGATTCAATCAGGAAAGTGAAGGGGTTAATTTATTACTTAAAGGATTTTAGGAATTATACACAAAAATTAGATGAAAAAGCATTTTAAGGGGAGAGAAATTATAAATTACTCTACTTTTTTGTATAATTCTTAAATGATGAATAGATTTTTATCTTGTCTTACAATATAATTTATCTATATATAAATTTGAAAATATAATAATTTGAATTCATTTTCACGATGATGATGCCAAATTATGATAGTGAAGAAATTAGGATTGAAAATTATAAAAAAAATCAAAATAAATATACATGTACATGTATTATGAAAAGAGAATTATTTTGTTCAGAAAATCTTTTTGTTTTTTCAGGGAACAGGACAGACTTCCAACTTCTTGAATGTATATGGTACAACACTGATATTCAGTCTGATAAACATCATAGTCCCTATGTGTATATCAAAGGTAGTATATATAACAATGGATTTTAGTTTTGTTTTTCTGATGTAGAAAGTAAATTAAATTTTACTGTTTCTTGAAATTCTCTACTTTTCATCATTTATATATATTACGTGTTATATGGATGTACATGCATTAACTGTTATGTTATCACACCTCAGTCAAAATTGTCGCATATTTCAAATTTCGTATTGCGCTGCAAAGATAAAGGCAATGTCATAAAGCTCATGCTTTTTTTATTGACTTCATATTGTTAGGTATAATTGCAATAATCCCCATGAATATATGGTATGTAAATTTTACATTTACAATCACACTTTTCTAAGACATTAAGGTTGTCTACAAACTTTTCAAACAGCCCCTGTATATGTACAAACTTTTCAAACAGCCCCTGTATACGTACAAACTTTTCAAACAGCCCTTGTATATGTACAAACTTTTCAAACAGCCCCTGTATATGTACAAACTTTTCAAACAGCCCCTGTTTATGTACAAACTTTTCAAACAGCCCCTGTATATGTACAAACTTTTCAAACAGCCCCTGTATATGTACAAACTTTCCAAACAGCCCCTGTACATGTACAAACTTTTCAAACAGCCCCTGTTCATGTACAAACTTTTCAAACAGCCCCTGTATATGTACAAACTTTTCAAACAGCCCCTGTATATGTACAAACTTTTCAAACAGCCCCTGTTTAGGTACAAACTTTTCAAACAGCCCTAGTACATGTACAAACTTTTCAAACAGCCCCTGTATACAAATGGTATATGTACAAACTTTTCAAACAGCCCCTGTTTATGTACAAACTTTTCAAACAGCCCCTGTATATGTACAAACTTTTCAAACAGCCCTTATACATTTATTTTGCATATCTGATAGTCTGGTTGATCCTCATGATTTATTTTTCTTTATTGAAATTACATGCTTTACATAACAATACTGTTATATACTTCTTAAGGAATCTATCTTTCAGTTACCAGTGATAGAAAACTATGCCTCGGGGAAACTAGAGCTAAACATAACCCTGGCCAGAGTATTCTGCTTAAGGATGGCCAATCTGTTTGCTTTGGTGGCTTCACTATACAGCAATGTCACTAAGGTAATTATCCTTCTATGTAACATTGTCTGTGAAATTCTTACCAAAGGTGAAAGCAAATGCAATGGAACTTTTCCTGGCTATAGACTATTCAAAACACAATTATTCACTAAGCAAAAATATTTTTACATTTATGCAGATGTGTTGAAAGTAATGTATAGTGCATGAGAAATTTAGATAAGTTTTAGGAAGAACATTAATCTGTTTGGTCTGATATGTTAGAAAAGTAGGACAAATTCATTTAAAAGCACTTAAAATATATTACTATGTATCATTCATATTTTACTGTAATGCACAAAGATTGTGGACAAAGAAGGATAACTCTTGATAATCTACATTTGTATGAATTCTTCTGAATTGCAGACAAAGAAAGATAACTCTTTCCTTTTCTATACTTATTGGGAAAAATGATAAATATTTCATGCAAAATTTGATGAATAATATAGCATCCATTTACAAACATGATTAATTCCAAATATGAAATAAAAATGATAGCATCTATTTCAGCTAACAGAAGAATGTACAGGAACAGTGATTGGTCAAGAATTCTACAAATTAGTTGTCATGGATACAATAGTACATGTAAGTTTTTCTCTCTATATTTAATGTATATAAAAATAGCTTCACTTTCATGTACAAGTAAATGTATCAGTATTTACATAGTTTATTTTCGTACTGCTTAATAAGTTGATCAGATAAGTGAGAAGTGGAAAGAATTTTTTCACATAAATCCTGTTAATTAATTTTTTTTTCAATATGTATACATACATGTACATGTACAATGTAGTAAAATACAATTATGGTTATATGAGAGTAGTCTAAGTATGTACAAATGTGGATGAAAACAAATGAGAATTAGGTTCTCAGAGAACTTTAAGGTTTCAGACTTTTACATTACAGGTAGTCGTACAGGTTTCAGACTTTTACATTACAGGTAGTCGTACAGGTTTCAGACTTTTAAATTACAGGTAGTTGTACAGGTTTCAGACTTTTACATTACAGGTAGTCGTACAGGTTTCAGACTTTTACATTACAGGTAGTCGTACAGGTTTCAGACTTTTACATTACAGGTAGTTGTACAGGTTTCAGACTTTTACATTACAGGTAGTTGTACAGGTTTCAGACTTTTACATTACAGGTAGTCGTACAGGTTTCAGACTTTTACATTACAGGTAGTCGTACAGGTTTCACACTTTTACATTACAGGTAGTCGTACAGGTTTCAAACTTTTACATTACAGGTAGTCGTACAGGTTTCAGACTTTTACATTACAGGTAGTCGTACAGGTTTCAGACTTTTACATTACAGGTAGTCGTACAGGTTTCAGACTTTTACATTACAGGTAGTCGTACAATTGAGTATGGCGTTTGGTAGATACTTTTGGACCATGCAGAAATATGAGTTTAACCTGTCAGGGGCAGCTCTAGTACTCATCTACAGACAAGGACTTGTCTGGGTAAAAAATGTCATCTTTCGATGTTTATGTCAATTGGTAGGGCAAAATAGGATGATCACTTTATCTAAGATTGTCCATCTTTCTGTCTGTAACAAATGAAGTTCAAGGTCACTCTCTAGGTCAAGGTCACATATTAAAGTGAAACATGCATGTTGATATCTAGTTATACTAAGGATTGGTCTGTATGTATATGTACATGTAGTTTCTGGTCTGTTTGTTCCTTTGTTTGACATGTTTATTTGCCACAAAACTTTGACCTTGGCCAAAAATTTTATTTAGTTAAGTGATACAGCTTAAATATTTTATGCGACTTTATATTCCTTATCATGCATTTTTTTCCAAGGTTGCTAACATGCATTTTTTTGACATTGACCTTAACCTTAACTTCTTTGAAATGTCCTGGTAAAATTCATCGGTATTATTGTTAGCTCGCCTGAGCCAAAATGTAGAGTTAGCTACATTAAACTTTATAATCAGTTATTAATTAAATTATATTTGTTCAATAAATTTAGTCAAACAATGATTTAAAAATGTTCTCTTTTCATATATATTCAGTCAGTACCCTCCAACATACTGTATGTATAATATAGATTGTATTACATTCAGGTAGGAACCATAGCTTGTCCTGTTTTACCCCTGGCCGGAGCTCTATCCAATCTGATATTTTTCTTTGTGAACTACCTGATAGTGTCACGTACGTGTAAGCCTCCTATCAAACGCTGGAACCAATCACGTAACACGACATTCCTGATGGGATTTCTGCTGATCACAATAATGTTTATCATTGTACCAGTTTCTGTGGCAATAGGCAGGTAATTTACATAAGTTACATGTATGTACCGTATAACCAGAAATTTTCGCGATATACTAATTTTCGCTATATTGGCGAGTGATTTGGAATCGCGAAAAATTATCCTCGCGAAAAATTGTGTTTAATTAGGTATAACATCAATTGGTGTATTAGTGCCATTTTGGTTTTACTGTACATGTGTTATTCTTCACATACATGTATCCCGAAGTAAATGGAGTGTATTCTTAAGGTGGTTCGGGTATCGCGTGACGTCATCACTCATTTCCAAAATATTTAAGAATAACGTTGCATTGTCTTAATTAATTGCAGATGTTTAAAATAGTTTGTTTAACAAATATTTAATCATGTTTGAATAATAAATCCTTCAATTTTTAGAACTTTTTTGTTTGTCATACAGGTTTTTTACGCATTTTTGGCTTAAAATGTAGCATTTTTGTATCAAAATTTACAATATCATTAAAAGTTATGGTCGAAACTCCTTAGAATTTGGTATACTTATAAATTTTTTCACCCTTAAAACATGTAAATGACGAAAAAGGTACCTAATGCAGGGGGTTTCCTTTAATTAAAGGGCATATGAATATAGCCCCTGACATATTTTGACATCAAATATTAGCCCGCAAATTGTGACATTTTTTACCATTTCATAGCTATTTCTCAAAATATTATAATTGTCTTGTCTTCTTCCACTAATAATAAGCACCTGAAGTTCTTAAACAAGTCTTTTCCAATAGAAAATTTGACTTTAGATACCTTACATTCATTTTTATTCAGTTTTCCTTGGATATACTCAAAATTTGGGCAAAGTATGATTTTCCACTAAGAGTGACCGACTTTGTTCAAGTAATAGACCCTAAAAATGCCCTGCATGATGCATATATTTTATACATTTTATAATATCTGAAGATAGATTTTAAGTTTAGAGAAAAAATAAAGATAGTTTGACCATCCAAACAGTGTCAAAATAACGATACTCGAACCCCCTTAAGATAGAAATAACTGAAACTTCAATAATGGAAGGTACAAAACAGTGAGGTCATATGTACATGTTTATTTGTAATTTCGGAATCGCGAAAAATTGTACTCGCGAAAATAAAGATACCCTATTTCACCATGAAATCGCGAAATTTGATACTCACGAAAATTTCTGGTTATACGGTATTTGCACCAAAAAAATAATATTTTAACTTTCACATAATTCATCAACTGTTAATAGATATAGAAGATCCTGACGACAATCTCAATAGCACTCGCAATAGATCACCAAATTGAGCATCGAGGGACCCCCTAGCAAGCCAGAGGTTTGACCAGGTGCCCTGTAGGTGTAAGCTTCCCATGTTTGACTAGCCACACCCACTGTCGATGTTCACGCACAAAACTGAAAACAATATCTACAAAGCATGTACTGGCTGAGGTTATGTCTATTTAAGTGTGACTTTCAATTTAAGTGTTTTAGAAGAACTTCATAATTAACCAATTTAAATACCTTAGTGAAATCCAGGAAGATTGCTGCAGTTCATTTGTCCATTTTTAGAGCTGTTTATCCATCTACTTATGTAATTCATCTAAATTACTATAAAAATGGTTTTTTCCTATGGGGAAAAATTTCATGATTATGACATCAAGAGCTACGCTTGGGGTAAATATTCTCTGCCTCTATAAGAATGCAGCAGTGTTATTTTCACGTGAAAAAACTCAAAAATTACCCCCATGTGAAAATATCTAAGTTTACAGTACCCTTTTCTATAATAAAATGCAATGTAATGCAATACAAGAAGTACAAAAATACCAATATTGAAATCTATATAGGAATTGTTTGACTTTTCAGTGCTGAAATTATCCAGCTTGGACAATCAAATCATGGCATGGAGAGTTGCGGGCCATTTGGATTAGAGAAACCTACAGCCGTCTATATGAAGTTCAGGATCCAGCAGGTGGCATGGTTACAAAGTGCGCTGACATGGGTCGTATCAGACAGTGTACTCATAGCTGTATTCCTAGTGCTTTTGTAAGTATGAAGACCTAGTTTGAAACTGAATAATTTTGCAACCATCATTATTTTTATCCCCAAGTGTCAAAGATGGGCAGACTTCAATGTTTTTAGCTCACCTCGGCAAAGTTGAGTGAGCTTATGCTATACCCCCGCGCGTCCGCATCTGCGTCCGGTTAAGAAGTTTGGTGTAGCTCGGTATTTGGCAAAGTACTGATGCTACAGTAACCAAACTTGCACAAGTGATTCATCTTTGGATGCTGAGGTGAACCCATGCATCGGATGCTGCATCTGACCTACATTTTCCGCTTGAGTGACTTGGTTAAGAAGTTTGGGGTAGCTCAGTATCTGACAAAGTACTGATGCTACAGTAACCAAACTTGCACAAGTGATTCATCTTTGGATGCTGAGTTGAACCCATGCATTGGATGCTGCATCTGACCTACATTTTCCGCTTGAGTGAATTGGTTAAGAAGGTTGGGGTAGCTCAGTATCTGACAAAGTACTGATGCTACAGTAACCAAACTTGCACAAGTGATTCATCTTTGGATGCTGAGGTGAACCCATGCATCAGATGCAGCATCTGACCTACATTTTCCACTTGAGTGACTTGGTTAAGAAGTTTGGGGTAGCTCAGTATCTGACCAAGTAGTAATGCTACAGTAACCAAACTTGCACAAGTGATTCGTCTTTGGACGCCGAGATGGATGCATGCATCGGATGCAGCATCTGACCTACTTTTTCCACTTGAGTGATTTTGCTTTTAAAAGCCAATATTGAGCAAAGTATAAGTGCTACATGTACCAAACTTGCATATTTGATGTATCTTTGATCAAACTTTCATAAAATGACCTTGACCTACTTTTTCCGCTTGAGTGATTTTGCCTTTAAAAGCCATTATTGAGCAAAGTATAAGTGCTACATGTACCAAACTTGCTTATTGGATGTATCATTGATCAAACTTTCATGTAATGACCTTGACCTACTTTTTCCGCTTGAGTGATTTTGCCTTTAAAAGCCAATATTGAGCAAAGTAGAAGTGCTACATGTACCAAACTTACATATATGATTTATTTTTGATCAAACTTTCATAAAATGGCCTTGACCTACTTTTTCTGCTTGAGTGATTTTGCCTTTAAAAGCCAATATTGAGCAAAGTATAAGTGCTTCATGTACCAAACTTGCATATTGGATGTATCTTTGATCAAACTTTCATAAAACGAAATTGACCTACTTTTTCCGCTTGAATGATTTTGCCTTTAAAAGCCAATATACATGTATTTAGAAATATGTTTGAATTGAATTTTGCTGCCACGAGGTGAGCTTCGTAATCTGTGATTACCTATGTTTATCTTTTCTGTTTATATCAATCACAATTTTAATAAGGATTTTTAAAGTCCTTATGACCTTGGCCTTACGAGTAATTTTGACAATGTCCACTATTAGTTATTAGGTTTATACATGTTACTGACCTACTATGGAAATATAGGGGGTATGCTGTGATTATGGTGGGGCTAAGCTGAGCCCCACTATGATCACAGCTTACCTCCTATATTTCCATTATAGGTCAGATATAAACCTAATAACGAAGGTATTGTAATGAGGACAATTTCTATTTACAAATGAAATAAAACTGAATGGTTATCTCAAAAGATAAAAGCTTATCTTGTAATTTGTAATTCCCTTGCCTCCAACGTCACCGCTACGTCAGTGACATCATCATTTGACCGTGGAATGTAACACTATACACGAACAAGACATTGATAAAGGAAAACTTGTACAATGACAAAATGAAGTGTTGGCTGTATTATTTTTAATTAAGAAAGGAAGATGTAATTCTAAAACCATTAATTTAGGTAAATGAGCGTCTTCTTGTTTGTGTTTGTGGCTTACACGATCTGATTTGTTGTCTACTTTATGTAAAAGGTAGCCATCTTGTTTTCCTCGCCTTGAATTGCCTTCTATCAGGATGAGGGGGTAGGCTATGGCCTCATAGAAGGCAATCAGGTGACGTGATACACGCAATCCTATAAGAAGAAACTAGTCCTACATGTCCTAGGTGCAATAAATGTCTTCAGCAACTTGATTTATATATTTTTTTAAATTCTGATGGCCAAAAAGACTCCATCCAATTAGCAAAACTTTTTATAGATTTAGAGCTGGTCTTGAACTATGATATTCAGATAATCCCGTTTTTAGCCGAGTTTTGCAACTCGGCTCTTAATTTGATGTGAGACGGGCGGGCGGGCGGGCGTCTGGGCGGGCGGTTGGGCGGGCGGGCGTCTGGGCGGGCGGTTGGGCGGGCGGTTGGGCGGGCGGCCGGGCGGGAGGGCGTCAACAATTGGTTTCCGGACTATAAGTCAACTACGAAAGAGGCTATAACAATGAAACTTCATACACTTACTCACCATTAGTCAAGGATGAGCCCTATTGATTTTGGGGTCAAAAGGTCAAAGGTCAAGGTCACAGGACTCAGATGATTGAAAATGGTTTCCGGACCATATTTCAGCCTGTATTGCACCTATAATCATGAAACTTGCCAGAAATGTTTCCCTTGAATCAAGGATGAGGCCCTATTAATTTTGGGGTCAAAAGGTCAAAGGTCAAGGTCACAGGACTCAGATGATTGAAAATGGTTTCCGGACCATATTTCAGCCTGTATTGCACCTATAATCATGAAACTTGCCAGAAATGTTTCCCTTGAATCAAGGATGAGGCCTATTGATTTTGGGGTCAAAAGGTCAAAGGTCAAGGCCACAGGACTCTGTTGATTGAAATTGGTTTTGGGACCATATTTCAGCCTGTATTGCACCTATAATCATGTAACTTGCCAGAAATGTTTCCTGTGAATAGAAAATGACCACTTTTGATTTTGGGGTCAAAAGGTCAAAGGTCAAGGTCACAGGACTCTGATGATTGAAAATGGTTTCCTGGCCATATTTTAGCCTGTATTGCACCTAAAGTCATGAAACTTGCCAATAATGATTCCCATGAATCAAGAATGACCCCTATTGATTTTGGGGTCAAAAGGTCAAAGGTCAAGGTCACAGGACTCCGATGATTGAAAGTGGTTTCCGGACCATATTTCAGCCTGTATTGCAATTATAATCATGAAGCTTGCCAGAAATGTTTCCCATGGATCAAGGATGACCACTATCAATTTTGGGGTTAAAAGGTCAAAGGTCAAGGTCACAGGACTAAGATGATTAAAAATGGTTTCCCGACTGAATTTGAGCCTGTATTGCACCTATAATCATGTAACTTGCCAGAAATGTTTCCAGTGAATAGAAAATGACCACTTTTGATTTAGGGGTCAAAGGGTCAAAGATCAAGGTCACAGGACTTAGGTAATTGAAAATGGTTTCCAGACCATTTTTGAGCCTGTATTGCACCTATAATCATGAAACTTGCCATTAATTTTTGGGTCAAAAGGTCAAAGATCAAGGTCACAGGACTCAGATGATTGAAAATGTTTTCCCAACCATATTTGAGCCTGTATTGCACCTATAATCATGAAACTTGCCAGAAATGTTTCCCGTGATTTAAGATATGAATTGTACCTTATTCTGTATCTTTAGAGTATGCTTTGTTAAATCATATTGTACATACAAATACATAAAGTATTCTGTATGATGAGATTGAAAATCTGTATCCTTGAAAATATATTACACGCTGATATAGAATAAAGAGAAGACCATTTCTTGATCCAGAAATTTTCATTTAGGACCACAAAATGTTGTTACAAACCATACACATTTCATGTTAGTCTGCATATTCATACTTACATTCCAGTTTTGCAACTCGGCATTTTGCATCTTCGATGCATTTTGAGCTTATTTAGGATTTTTATTGTGAACTTGGTAACCATTGTAAATACAATTTATCAGCTTCTTGGTATAACTTGTATTTGTATACATTGTTTTGTAGAGCCTTGTTATACTATCAGAGAGTTGTAATGTCTGGTGAGAAAAGATACAGAGTCCTTTTACAGGCTGAACTTAAGCAGGTAGGACTCAAACTTACATGTACACGTATATAAAGCTTTATAAGGCCTTATACATGAGTACCAGGTGAGCTGTGTGACCTCTCGGGCCTCTTGTTGTACGATCAGAGAGTGGTCATGTCTGGAGAGAAGAGATACAGAGTCCAATACAAGCTGAATTATTATACCTTTACTTGTTTTTATCCTATATAAAAAGATACTCCTTAAAACTAGCTGTAACCCGCCTGATGAGACTATTTCCCTGCAAAGGATGCGTTAGTTGAGAAGACTTTCCCTAGGGATATAGCTTCGAAATGGGGCAGAGCTACAGGGCGTGACTTCGAAATGGGGTGGAGCTACAGCGCGTGACGGTATTATAAAACAGTTAAAGTATACCATTGAGGGAGTTAGCATGAATCTGGTTTCCCTCGACCAGACCTATTTCCCTCGGCTTCGCCCTCAATGGTTACTAACTCCCTCAATGGTATACTTTAACTGTACACTGTAGAATGTGAACTTGTTATTTCTTTGCAGGAAAGAAAGGACAACCAGGAACTGATGAAGAAAGTGCAAGGCTATGTGTGAAGTGATGAAAACAGTTCATAAAGTATAATATTTACATTCTGAATTTTACTCCCTATAGGCTGCAATGTTAAGCAGATGGTTGATATTTGCCCATAAATTACCATCTGCAAAATTATATTACCATCTGCTGGACCAATCAAATGGCTTGCGTCGTAATACAAAAAAAAATCGTATTTATATAAACAAAATGGCAGCCCCCATGTTGGTTGCTAAGGCATCAAAATTTTAAACTGATCATTGATGATAGATAAAATAAAGTGTAATACAAAGATTTTTTCAAAGAAATACCAAATAGTAGTCAAAAGCTGTAGTGCAGTATTCATTTTGGTGTCTTGTTCCTAATAAATCAAAACTAATGTTTCTTTGCGTTATGAAAAACCTGAACGGCGAACTTCTTTTTAGCTATGCATGAGTCCTGTAGAGAAGTTTTATTCTAAGACGCTGAATATTCTAACTGCACAGGCCAGGTCAAAACAGTCCTTTAAACATCAAATCAAACGGATCATTACAAATCTCAATTTCAAAACAACCACGTTTGATTCAATGCTGTGCAGATACAAACTCAATTTTTGTATGTTATTGTACTTACTGTGAACGCCTGTAACAATCTACATTTGTACTCGAAGATGTTACATTTAACCATGCGTTTAACTTATGTAAGAAGTTGTAACAAAATTTCTTTGAGCTCCTGTGCACGAGTGCCGCGAATGCATGTGTGTGTGACGGAATCTGGGACAAAGTGAAACTGTCGATGTTTACGTCTCTCGTCTCCTCGTATCTTCCTTAGAGCCCACCGATGAGAATCGGGATATCATTTGAATACACTTTTAACTCAATGACAAGGTTTTGTCATCAAGGAATTCAATCACTAACCTTCTATGTTTAAGTTTTGAGAGACTGGCGCCTGTAAACTACGATCACCTGGCGAACCATTTTTGAAACCGAATCACATAACACCTTCGATATGCATGCACGCAAAGAAATTGACGATTGGAGACGAAATAGGAAATGGTTTACATCGTAAGACTCGTTTATTAAGAAAACATTTTCTCGAAAATATAAATGTGAATTTTCTGAAAACTCATTAGTGAAATTACGTCGCATAATGACACTACTTCTTGACACAGTTAGCCGCTTCCTTAGTTACGCCTTCCTAGTAACGCTCTCAAAGACAGCGGGAAATTCAAACTTGAAAGGCATATTATTACTGATAAAAAAAACAAATGAGGAATGTAAATATAAGAAATGAATGTTATTCAGATGGTTGTTATGGGGAATTTATATTACCATCTGGATTTTGATAAATTTATCATGACGCCCTACCGGGCGTCATTCAATTTATCAAAATCCAGATGGTAATATAAATTCCCCATAACAACCATCTGAATAACATTCATTTCTTAAATAACTCTGACAATTTGCCAGCCATGTCTACTAAAAATAAAATGAAACCCAGTGTAAAATGTTTTACTACACATACAGTAAATTAATAAATGTGTAGTTTTAAAGGGCTGTTCTTGTTTTACTTGACACTGGTATACTGAAGGAATTACAAAAGTCTGCTTTTGTCTCAAAATGGCACAGATGATGGACAGCCCCTGTGTTAAACTGGCAGTATTCAATATACATGTATGGACACATGCCTTGTCTAGAATACGATCATGTAATTTAAGATCAATTTTATGAGTGGTCAATCTTTATGAGAGGCTACTTTTGATGAAATTACCCATACACAGTGTCTGCTAAACTTCCTGGAATATTAGTCCAACAATAACAAAACTAATACATGTTCACAATAGATAGTATCAGTGTTTTATGAGTACATACAACTAGAACCAATATCATATTCTTATATTTATCTGATCCTTCTGGAAATAATGCAAATTGTACCGATCAACAAGATACCGCTAGAGAATGTATTAATGGCTAGATTGCTGGCAGCAGATTGTGTTTTGATACAGTATGTCCATTGAAAGCAACAGATCAGTTATCATGTTCTACTAGTAAAATTTAAATGCGCTATCTAATATAGTACAATAAAGTCTTACTCATGGTTTCATATACATGTAATATTGGTACAACATAGTCTTCTTCAATTTCTTAATTTCAAGGTCAATGTCAAATCTCAAGGTCAAGGTCAATACCTGAAATCAGGTCCTCTTGCTTAGATCTAACTCCAATGAAAGTTTAAATGTGATATGTGATGTATTATTGGTACCTTACTATGGTAAAGTCAAATTGAAAATTGTATCTTCAAGGTCAAGGTCAAATGGCCAGGTCAAGGTTAATACCTGAAATAACGTCACAATTCATTATTTCTCATTTCTATGCAAAATTTGAATGTAAAATTTCATATAGTATTTGTACTATAGAAATTAACTGTAAATTACATTTTTCAAGGTCAAGGTCACAGACAGTACCTGTGTCATATCCTCTCATTCTTTATCTGCGTACAAAGTTTGAAGATTATACCCCTTGTAGCTCTTTCACAACTAAAACCTAAACACAAAAGTACACATTTTTTAAGGTCAAGGTCAAACCTCAAGGTAAAAGGCAATACCCTTTCAATCTGCTTTATCTCAATACTAATTTCCAAATATTGTTCCCTTTTAGTTCTTTCACAAGTAACCTTAACACAAAATTACATTTTTCAATGTCAAGGACCAACCTCAAGGTCAAAGACGATACTTGTGTTCAGATCAAAGTTTGAAGATTGCACCCTTTATAGTTCTTTCAGGACTAACCTAAGCGCAAAATTATACTATTTCAAGGTCATAGTCAAATCTCAAGGTCAAGATAAAAAATAATTACTGCATTCAAAGCCTTTCACCATGCTTCATCTTTGTACTAAGTTTGAAGATTGAACCCCTTATAGTGACACCGTGAGGTTGTTTCCATAACAACGTCCATTCATATGGATTGAGGTGTCACATGTTTGACCCGACGCATGAGTGTAAACTTACAACATGGCGCTTGAATTCGAAGAGACGAAGCGGAGGCAAGTAGAATCCCGGCCGTATCATTGATATTAAACCTAACAGGGTAAAATATGATTGCCGATTGTTTAGTTTTATGTTATTCGAGTGAGACACAGTCAATAATCCCCTAGAAAATTTGCCGATTCGTGCCGGCCATATCCTAAACTTGGATTCCGGATTTGTTCAATGTAGATTCCTGCGGCCAACACACCCCTACCAACCAAATATCCAAGTGTCGTTGGCCGTTTCTGCGGCTATATTGATACATATACACTACATGTACATTTGTGTTGTACAGTGCATGATATATATATATGTGAGTAGGAGATGCTTAGTTTTCTGGGTACTTTGTCTCTGGTTTTGTATGCTCTATGGTTTGTTAATATCCAATTTTTGTACAACAGTTGTAAAGGAGTAGTAGAAAATATTGAGCAATACTATTGAGATTTTATGATGTTTTACAACCTTAAGGTTTTATCCATATTCTGCAACAGTGTGTTAAAGTACAAATCGGTACAAAATACATGTAGGTATTGTAAAATTAGTATAACATGAAACAAAGATTTCCAGAATTATCATATTTTTTTATTCTAGACTATATATAATAAACAGTTGGAAACAATTTTCAGTGAAAAATATGATAGAAACAACTTGGAGATTTTGTTATATATGTGGTAGAACTTCTACAAGCTTATAAATTTAAAGCAAGACTTTAGTTTACATATCTTAGGAAAACCAGTGATGGTTATATCAAACACCTTTGAATGCAATTATACATACATGTAGATAAGTTATAATAAAGACTGTACAACATAAATGATTTATATAATTCTAAAATGAACTTTGAACATCACATGTCAGGGTCCTATAACATTCAATTTGGTAATATCTCCCATACCATGCAACCAAATCCAATATGATTTCTCAATTAACAACAAAGTGAGAGAATAACGCTGATAATGATTTTATTCTTGCTTAGTTAATTGAAGAAATTTTACACATGTAATTATTAATTGGTAGAGTTTGAATTCTTGCATCTATGAAGAAATCAATGATAGTTTGAATTCAGTAAGTACGAAATGTATAATTCATGTACATAGTTTCCATGCAAGTTGTAAAGGAGCTGATAAGATAAGGGCTGTATTTAGCCCTGAATCTCATCAAGTATTTCTTCTACACAATGATCTGTACGCAAGAAAAACTTGATAATTACTAAAATGTAATGTATTTGGATACTCTTCATACAACTTTTATTTTGGTAAGCTTATTTCTAGATACTTAAATTACAGTCCAAAGAGTAGGGGGTAGCCATGTTGAAAAGAAGCTAATATCGATCAAAAAACGTTGAAAATGAAGAACAATCTGGCTAATATGGATAAATATAAACTTTAAAACATACTTACAGTCTGAACAAGATACTAGAAATTAAATTCAAAAGACTGGTCTCAATTTTTTTTCCATAAATTTTAAAATCTTGAATCTGAAATATGGTTGTATTTTGTATTCATTGACTACAAAGTAGGCATTTTACCGCGAAATACACAGTGTAGAAATAAACTGCACATTCCTGTTTATTTCATTCAAAAATCTTGTGCGTTTCATGTGAACAAGTTTAGAATAAATAAATGAATGACTTTAAAAGAGATAAAATCAAATTTTGCTTATATTATGGCCTAAAACACAGATTTATAAAAAGCCCCCCACCCTCCCTTTTTCAGTTTTTTGTCTCTGGGGCATCGTTCCCCCCTTAGCTACAGAACCCCACTTTGTCAAAAGATGTGTATTAGTGATATACACCTTCTGTAAAAGTGGCGTTCTGTAGCTGAGGGGGGAACAATGTTTTAAAAAACTTTTCCATTTTCCATTGGTTTCTATAGAAAAAAGACATATTTTGCCCCAAAATTTAGGAAAACTATGCATGATAAATCTTATGCAACTGCTGATAATGATGAAACCAAGAACTGGCATGAATTTTGTGAAAGATTTTTTTTTAAATTCCCATTTTGAAAATTCCACTTTTTCAGGGCAGATTTTACGCCTTATCTTATCAGCTCCTTATAATACAAGTATTGTATCTTTTAAGGGCTCCAGAAAAAGTTCATATGTTATAGACCTACAATCGTAGTAGTCCTTTGGACACCAAATGGATTAAGTCTCCCGAAAACATGACTACAATAGAATATAGAATCCATCACCCCTTTGTACAGGAACAGAGAAATCCAATCTGAGTATCAAAGATTGGCAAGTCCATGATGAGGCTTGCCGAGTCATGGACGTTGCAAATCTTTGGTAAAAGGTTGGGATTTCCATTTATATTTTTCTCTCACCCATAAATTTTTACATAATTTATAAATAAACATAATTTGTGCATTTTAATGTTGATCTATGTGATACAGCCAAATCACTGTAAAGGTCTATGAAAATCATAAACATCAGAGAGTGCAAGACAGAGTTGTATCAGAATGTGTAAATCTGTGTCTGGGGTAAGAGAAATTTTGCGAACAATTATTGTTGCCCCTTGCTCTGTTAATTACAGAAAGATATTGTCACATAGCATCTGTACGTTCAAAAGTCCATAGACACGATCAAAGGACTGATAGGTGAATAACCTCAGAGATTTCAAACTAGTTAACACATACATAGAATCAGACAAACCTCTGACTAATGATGCCATTTTGTATTGCGAATTAAACTGGGAAACAGAATTCCGTGTAAGAGCAGAAAATAACCGTGTCTGATTGTCACAGACTTTTATATACATGAAATGGCATCATTTGTCGGAGTTTGTGGAAGGATCTATTGAAAACAAAACTGTTACAATAATTTATGAGAACTTACAGCACTATACATATAATCGCTAAATACCATAAACACTGATAAAAAAGGAGAAAAAAATCTTTGGCAGTTTTATATATTATCTGATTATATGATAGCTTCTACGAAATACATGTACATGTTCATGGTGCAAAATATACAATATCACAATCATTGCAAGAATTATCACATATTATAATATGTATTCTGAAGATATAACAAAGGCACACACAAAATATACCGGTACATTAAGTCAACTATCTGTTGATAACAAGAGTTATAGAACTTGGATCCCTCATAGTGAAAAATTGTGCTTATAATACAATGTGATGACATTTTCAATTGGAACGTATATAATGTCACAAGTTTTATCAATACCTGGATATCTGTTGATATGATACAAATGTACATGCAGCTTTAACATTACATTAAATTTTATTCATAAGTTTTTTCAAAGTATTTTGAATTTCTAAGACAATGGTGGGTACATTTTATTGATTGTACTGCCTGCAGCACTAACCTTTAATCAGTATATGTATTGCATAAATTGTCTACAAGATAGGTTAACATGACATGAGTAAAATGATGAATTTCTGATCACTTTATTCTGACACTGACTAGTAAATTTATTTCATGTTATATTGTATATAGTCGATAAGTGTCTTAATTTGTGTCTTGTTTCGGGTATGTAACACACAGCAAGTGAATTTGATGACGCCACAACTACCTCCCCAATTGGGGAATAACTGATTATTTAAAGCATCCGTTACCGTAACATTTGAGTTTTAAAATAAACATCTTAATCATGTTCAAACTTTTTGATTTAATCTTCACAGTACATGTACTACCGGCTTTGAAATTATCAAATACTTATGGAATTATTGTAATATGTTTTTGGTTGATCGAGGTATCAACACCGAAAATTGAGGGAAAACTTAGGCATCTTGTGCATACAAGTTTTCCCTCGATTTTTGGTGTTGATACCTCGATCAACAAAAAAATATTACAATGATTCCTTATCATTTCATTTAGTCGTGTTTCAACGTTTATTTGCAGCTTTGAAATTGTGTTGCCAACGACGTTGCTTATGACCTTGCTAAGCGCGTTCTTCTGGTTTGGGTTGATGCAGGTAAAAACACAATTTTTCAGCCAATCAGAATCTTCTTTTCTTAAGAATGACAAAGGAAATTAAATGATAGTCTACTTACTGTGAACAGTTAAAGGGTAAATCCTAATCACGTGTTTTTCATTATACATCACAAGTAACATGTACATTTATTTACCAATAGACCTTTTTCCAATCTTGTTAGAAAGCACAAAATGTCCAAGTAAACATCTTTTGACATTGTTTTACATTATGACGTCACTATTAAAAGACGCAATTCCATTGAGACGTAACAATGAAAAAGTGCGTGAAAATTGCCTACCTCGGACATTTTTCGTCACTTTGTCAGCCATTATGAAATTTGGTAAGTGGCCTATTCATGCAAAATTTCAAAGAAAATACTGTATCACGTCTTTGGTAACAATCATGTGAAGTACATGTACATGTTATCAACTAAATCAGATTCAAGTTTTAATGGGGATGAATGAAAAATGAATTGTAATGTGCACTATCAATGCTATAGTACCAAATAAATAAATATAATAATGTATGTAATGAATATGAAGACCTGCAGATACAATGATTAAATTTGTTTTAATAAAATTTCGTTTTTGAACATGAATGAAAAATTTAGGAACAATTTGTTTGCTTCAATTTTCATGCATGATATTTACTAAATCTGGATTTTTGCCCTTGAGTCAACTGGTATCTAATAGGGTTTATTGCATATAGATGTAATATTATTATTATTATTATATTGTCATAACAAAATAATATCAATATTAAAAAAATGTTAAAGTATGAACATTTTCAAATGGCGGTGTGGAGATTGTTTTCAATATACCAAGGTATGATGATATACAGTACATATATATGTACAAGTATTTATCATTGGAGGTGGGTAATCATAAAATCATCCTCAGTGACAGTCTTTTATACTTTGGATTGATAAGCATAATAAAATCACCTTATATTAAAAAGATATTTTCATTAGCTCTGTATTAAAAAAGGCAGTGTACTATGGTCTGCTGCCAGTTTACCATTCTAAAAGACAATAAATTAAATCTGTCTCTGAAATTCTGCCTCCTAATTTTCTATATTTCAAAATATTAATGATGCTTAAATAATTAAAAAACATGTTGAATAATGAAATGAAGCCTGATACTGTTGTTTGTTTACCTAATTGAATAGTCTATTAGTGCAAAAAAAATGTATCATATTGCAAAAAAGTAGACAAAGTTTCTTTTTTTCATTTCAACCGTACGTACATGTATTCACTATTGTCCTTTTCATTAATATTTCTTAAAATCTAGTAAGCTCATCCTTGTTGTATATACATGTACATTTAATATTACCATGAAGAAAGTATGTTCACATGGTCTTGGTAGCTTTTAACATATATTAAAGGAAATATGAATGTACATGTACATCACTCAGACTCTTGAATTTTGAGCAAAATATGACACCTTAAATTTGACCATTATACTTTACAAAAAAGACACATATATCATCAATTTTTCAACATATTTAAGACATCACAGGTAATGAATATGAAAAATCAAAATGTACAAAACTGAAAATCATTTTAATATATGAAAAAGTAGGAAAATATGAAAAATTAATATACTTTGCCAACAATAAATGTTTTTCTCAACATCATCAACAATTTACAAACTTTTCAGATTAAAACAAAATTCAAGAGGTAGACTCTCTTTTTGTTTTGGATATTGCTTTATTTTTAAACTACCACTTACACGGTAGTGTCGCCTAGCCATTCAATTTTTTTTTCAAGAAAATTTATGCAGGGAATTAGAGGAAACATTTTCAGTATTCATATAATAACATAATATATAATGAGATAAGATCTCATAAATCTTGTCTGAATTTAACTTCTGTTTTTGAAATTTATGCTTTCCAAAGTTACATAATTCAGTACTGACTTCATTTATTTATTCATTAAATTTTGGATTGATAAATGCGATGACGTAAATAAACCTTGTGATAACCCCAAGCATCTTGCCTATTTCCCTAAATCTATAAGAATTAGTAAATATCTCACTATTTCTCTTAATACCAAAACATAAAATATAACACCCTTTCTCCATGCTACCTCTGAGCTGCATTCTCCTTTGATTTATTTAAATCTTTGTCTTTAACGGAGGAAGTTGCTAAGTTTGCTTCATTTTTCGTTACTTTCTTATCTTCTTCTTTTGTATCAGTTTTTTCATCCTTTTTTTCTTCCGGTTTTTCTTCCTTCTTTCCTTCTACTGTTTCTACTTTCTTTTCTTCTGGTTTTTCTTCCTTCTTTCCTTCCGGTTTTTCTTCTTTCTTCACTTCTTTATTCTTTTCTTCCTTTTTCACTTCCTGTGCAGGAGGTTTCACTTCAACAGTAACACCTTCACTCGTTTTAGCACCACTTTCACTTTCTTGTAGAACTTGAGTCTTGGTGATGGTGTTTACACCAAATGGACGAAGATGATATACTAGGTACTCCAGCACATACATCATGTTCGGTGAGACGTAATGGAATGATATGGCAAAGTCACTGCAGCACTCCTGTCCCTATAATGATAAAATAACCAGAAAATCAAATGACTGAAGGTCCTGAGAGATACTTCTAGATCTACACAAAATTTATTGTCAGCAGATATTAAAATTCTGAATAATTTAATCGTATGGCAATGATGATTATTTTCTTAACACAGGATGCATATGTGACGCTTATAATATCTCTTTAAACAACACAAACTATGTTTATCTAAAACTCAGTGTTGATATAAGAACATAAGTACAATTTTTGAGTTATCTTTCCTAACATTGTCATAAACAAAGTAGTATATTACTACACCACCTTTGTGCTGTGAAAACAAGAATTATAGTTGATATTGTGTGGTGCATTTATTCTATATGAAATTGAAACTGTTTTCATGATTGAGAATATTCTTGTCCTTGCATTTTGTATGTGGTAGACAGCAAATTCCTGAACCAGACACAGCACTATATTTTGAGGTGCAAAGTGGCAGTATCTCAATTTGCATACTTTGAAGCAGTTACCATAACAGTAAGATACTTCCTGAAAGGAATTATCTCAAAAATACTATGTTTCAAAGTCCACTTCTCTAATAGCAGAAGAAGCAAAGACAATTTTGCCAGTAAAAAGCTCAACATAATATACTTACAAACATAGTTGTAATAAAATCGTCCTCTTGAATGACCTTGAATTTATTTACTCTTGAAAGACCAGTTCATGAGAATTATTCCCTCTTGAATTGCCTCATAACTTATATGTTCATAAGTAACTTTGAAATAATTCTTTTAATGACCTTTGGATTTAATCCTCTCTTGAATGACATTTATAACCAAAACTCTCTTGAATGACCTTGAGAAGAAATACTATCTTAAATAATGAGCTCTTGCAGCTTGATTCTCTTGAATGGCTGTGTAACCATTACATGTTACCACTTGAACTGAATTTTGGAAGCAATATCTTCTGAACGAATTAAATTGTACAAGGCTTCTTGAATTTATACTCTGTTCAATGACCTTGAGAATGTACACTCTGTTGAATTACTTGACCTTCAGTACCATATTAATTCCCTATTAAATGAATATAAGGATCAATACCTTTTTAAATGACCTTGAGAAGTAATAGCCTTTTGAATGACCCCAAGGAATCCTAGTTATACAAGTCATGTACCTTTTGAATGACCTTGAGAAAAATGACCCCCTAGTTTCATTCTCCTTAACATCTTCTACTACTCTCTTCCATGACCTTGAAAAAACTAATATCAACTTCAATGACCTTAAACACATTATATGACCTATAGACTGACCTGTTTCGCTGGATAAAAGTTGTAACTCCAGTACCACATGTCTTTTGGTAAAATCCCAGGGATAAGGTGGTGCTCAGGTACAAAGGGCATAAACCTCTCCCTCCCCTCAGGGTCTCGACTGTCACCTGTAAAATTGAGCATGGTACAGTATAATATTAGAATTAAATTTACATGGATCAACATTTAAGCATATTTTATGAGTATTGTTAAAGGCTTTTTTGTGTGAAATGACATTACATTTATAAGAATTTCAAAAGCAAAAAATTATGATGGCTGAGCGATATAAGTCCCCTATCCGGCATAAATTAATGTGCTGCAACTCTGCCTAGAACTCTTCAATTAAACATGAATTTAAACTTATTGTCCATGCAGCTCACTTCAGAAATAAGAAATCTTTATCAAGGGGCATAGCTCCTTGGAAAATAGGTCAAGTGTGACGAAAGTCAAACTTCCTCTGTAACTATCCAAGACTAAGCTGTGTATGAAATTTCACCTGAATATCTCTATTTGTTGCAAAGAAAAGTCCGGAAAACTGACATAAATTGAATTTTGCAAGTCATCAAGGGCTATAACTCCTCGAAAAATAGGTCAAGCATGACGAAAGTCAGACTTGTTCTGTAACTATCCAAGACTAAGTTGTGTATGAAATTTCACCTGAATATCTGTATTTGTTGCAGAGAATAGTCTAGAACTGACATAAATTGAATTTTGCAAGTCATCAATGGGCATAACTCCCCTCGAAAAATAGGTCAAGCGTAACGAAAGTCGAATTTGTTCTGTTAAGAAATGACTGTCTTACTTTTGGTGTTCATGGGTGTATAATTCTGGTTGGTCACGTGCAAATTCCGTGAATCGCAAAGCGATTCTCAGAAAATTTGCATGTGTCCAACCAGAATTATACACCCATGAACACCAAAAGTAAGACAGTCATTACTTATATTTACATTTATTCTAAATATCTGTCATTTTTATTTGCATGCATTTCGCACATTTTGCCTGTTATAGCGTCGAATGAGTTTGAACGTCGGCAAATTCTCCCTATATGCAAAACTTGAATGTGACGTCACAATAGCAACCCAAGTTATTGGAATATAATTCTAGTTGCCTAATGGGTGTTCAACATGGGGAATATACTAGTAATGTAAATATTAACTATCCAAGACTAAGCTGTGAATCACATTTCACCTAGTGACATATCTCTATTTGTTGCAGAGAAAAGTCCCAAAAACTGGCAAAAACTGAATTTTACAAGTCATCAAAGGGCATAACTCCTCGAAAAATAGGTCAAGCGTGACGAAAGTAAAAGGTGCTCTGTACCTATCCAAGACCAAGCTGTGTATCAAATTTCACTTGAAAATCTGTCTGGAAAACTGAAAATTAGACAGACGGATGGACAGACCTAGAGGAAACGAAGAGTCCCCTTAAATCTGACAGTTTTGTCTATTTCATCTTCAAAAACTTCTTGCGTTGACATGACTTATGGTATCAGTACAGCAATATTTACTTAAGTACAAAATTGTAATTTTCTCTCAAAACCATAATGATTCAATTTCGGTGTGAACCGAACAGAAGGAATTTTTATTCACTAGGTTGAGATACTAATGAATAAAATACATGTGCAACAGCTGTTCAATGTGACGGGACACTGTTCACTTACACGTATTCAACATACCTGCTTTTACTCCGACCCTCTCCATACATTTCCCCACCTCCAGATCCTCTGCTCCCCCAGCGTCAGAGCGGCACATTTTTGGGTTGTCCAGTCCCCTCTGTGCCAGTAATTCCACAGCCTTCTTACTGAGGACGTACCCCGCCCCTCCAGACATGTAACCCTGGGACACGTATGGTTTGAACCTCCTCCCGTAGTACCAAGGCTCGTCTGATTTCTTGTCCAGGAGAAAATACCTAAAAGAATAAAAAAAAATGTGTGTGTTTGTGAAACACGAATGCCCCCGTTGGCATCCTTGACGGTAAAACAGTTGAAAAGTAGTTTCACATTTTCAGCATGTTGAGACGGAAGTGTTCCAACTCTTTACCTTCATGAAGAAAACTCCAAACCAATTCTTCTGCACCAGAATGTTTCGAATATTAAATTCCAAAATTCATTTCAGTAGCGCCATCTTTAATCTTTGAATTTATATTTGTACATTTAAAACATTTGACAGTCTGAGGTCACAAGATCAAATTTGGCATCCATGGACGGTGGAATATGAAAGCCATATCACTCATCATTCAAAGTTATGGCTAAGGTTAAAGTTTTTCAACTGTAGGTCAAACTCCAACCAAGGTCAAGGTGAAAAGTTTTTGCGTCCATGGAAAGGTCTTGTCACAAGGAATACATATACGTGAAATATGAAAGCCATATCACCTACCATTCAAAAGTTATGGACAAAGGTAAAGTTTTTCAAAAGTAGGTAAAACTCTAAGGTCAAGGTCACAAGGTCAAAAATTTTGGTATCCATGGAAAGGTTTTGTCACAAGGAATACACATGTGAAATATGAAAACACTATCACTTACCATTCAAAAGTTACGGCCAAGGTTTTTTCGAACAAACAAACAGACAGACAGACGGACGGACTTAAACTATGTGCCCCCGAATGTAAGAAGGTTCGAAGAATTGTAAGCGTTGTTGAATTTGCAGAAAAAAATATACAATCAGAAAAAATCGGAGCAAACGAATACGATGCAAAAATGCCAAAAAGTTCTGCATCACATGTTGTCCTATTCCATTGCAACATTCACTTGACATAAATTGGATTTTGTACATATCTATTTACGTTTTGAATCATGCTTCCTGAATGCATGATTATTTCTATTTATAGGAAATATAACCTTCATTTCCTTGTTAAAAACGAGGAAAGTAGAGCAGGTGCACTTTACTTTGCCTATATATACATTCTATACAATTTTTGCAATGATATCTATACTACATGTAAATCTTCGAGGGATGGGGTTCCGATGCCATTGTTGAAAATATACTTAACTTTACACAGAATCACAGAAATTAGATTCTTCTTTAATCTGTTAATAAAGGAAAAGAAAATATTTCTTTGATTCCGCTCACTCTTACACCCACGCAACCCCCCCCCCCCCCCCCTTTTTTTTTTTTTTATTTTGAGCAACCGATCATAACCCTTTACTTTAAAAACAATTTCTTTTTCAGCGTGTCAAATGGCAGGATACTACATGTAAATGGAAAAGGTCACAAATCGCAAAATTCAAAACTATGCATACCTGAAATAAAAGGTATATGGTAGGTTAAAAGTTTCTGACAGGTAAAGTTAACAATAAGACAACACAAAAAATCATAACGTCTTCCCAAAATGATTAATCTATTAGAGAACTAGAAGGAGATAAGGATTTCTTAATTAAGCGCTATATTTACGAACAGATAATAATTTGTACGTCCGGTCATTTTCCGTTCTAACATCCTGGACGATTTCTTGATCAAAGCCCATTAACATTGTGAGGATGTGTTGATCTCGGAAAGATCCAACAAATTATAGGCGGATCAAGAGGAACTTTGTCGTTTGATGCTTATAAACACAATAACATGATATAACACAAAATTAAAATTGTCATGTATCAAACATACTGTCCTGACACATTAAAATTTAAATACTTGGTGATGACGACTTTATTGGCCTGCATGTTTAAATTTTTGAATTTAATGACTAAATCATATACTAGTACTAAACATCAGAATAGCTGTGACATCCAGTTATAGGCAGTTCAAATGTATGAAACCCCCCCCCCCCCTTCCAGAAAAAACAGGTTTTCATGTTTTATTACCTTTCCATACTAACTTCAATGATGTCCGCCCCTTCAATGTACGTTTCGTGTATTTATTATCTTCATATTTATTTATGTATCTTATTAAGTTATTTATTTATTTTGTTCAGCTTCATCCTCCTAGTTAATTCATGAATACATTATAAATACATACATTGTATATATCTATACATTAAGCATACTCTAGACGATCAAATAAGATCGATCTACTAAAAACTATAAATATTTCTGACTTGGTAACAATACACAATGACGGTATTATAACACTCAACATGTTCAACAGCTATTGATGTAAATAAATCATTATAAACTATTGGGGGGGGGGGGGGATACTGTATACACTTCACTAAATGAATTTATTTATGAGGTAAACCCTGTGGATTTCTGTAATCAATACGCACATTCAAAATATAAATCGCCCGATAGAAAAAGGATTTTCAAAACATTTATTTTCAATGGCGGCAGCAATAATGAAAGACACGAAAATCGGTGGATGTCTTGACTATCGCTACAAGTAACGGCAGCCATGAGACTGGATTATTCAGTCTAAATGCTGATCGGTTATGGCGTCCCCTCTAAAATTTGCCAATTTTTTTTTTTTTCTTGATACGTATAATCTTTATATTTAATAATAGGTTATCCCCCACCCATCCCCATCCCTTTGAAAGAAAAAATCTAGTTCCGCTGTTGGACACTAATATCAAGTTATTACGACTCATTCCATCAACCCTTTTCTTTTTACTTTCAATTGATCAACACACTCAAAGCGTGCCACTTAGCGAGGAGAACTTCTGAAGGAATTGCTTTTAATTTTTAAATTACTCTTGTATGGTTTTTTAGTTTGTTTGAATACGGACTGCAAGTTCGTCTTGCTTTTGTTCTTTGGTTTTTGTTTGTTTTTGGTTTGTTTTGTTTTGGTTTTTTCTTTTTCTTTTTTCTTGAGGGTTTTTTTTTATCAATTAAACCTTAAAATGGCCCTGAAGTTCGTTAATAAATACTAAAATAAAAGTTAAATAAATGATCAGCCACCACCTTTCGTTTAATTTGTTACTCGATTGACGCATGTACATCGTAAAAGACATGTATATGTACATGATGTAAACGTCTTTTCAAATTGGCAAGGGGGCCGGATATAAATCTTTTATTTTATTTATTTTTTTTCATTTTACTTCCGTATCGTGTCTCCCCTATTGATCAACTGACCATCTGTGCCAGACATCAAGTATTATTTATTCTTTTATATCTTCGATTTAGGTATAATACTTATTTTTATGGATCTATAAGTCGACACATCGCTTTAGTGAAAAGAAAATTAAAAATTAAAAAAAATATCCAACATAAAATGTGTCCATGACAACAGAAGGCGCTGAACAAGAATCACAAACAAGTAACGTACAAGCGAGAAACAGACACTTTATGATGGAATCGAAATATAATCGCGGCAGTCAAACTGTCATGTACATAACTTAAATCTATTTTTATTTCTAAAGCCCCGCCAAATGTCGGATGCTCTACAATAATCAAGATGTGCCTGCCTGTCGATCCGTCTGTCTGTCAAAAATCTTCAACGCTGGCGATAACTTCTCCGCAATACGAGATTGAGCTCTCATGTTTTTGCATATGTTTCAAGAGCTTTCTGTTGGTTCCATTTTTTCTCTTGTGATATTGACCATGACCTTTGACATATGATACATTTGAAAAACTTTATTTTTAAATAAATAATAACAGTGGCAATTATACTATAAGAGGCAAGACTCTCATACATGTATTTGGCATGTGTATTCCTTGAGACAAGACCTTTCTCAATTTATTATGTTGGGACCAAAAACTTTTATCATATTACAGGGTTGTACATAAGGATTTTGAAACCAGTTGCCCGGCGGGCAACCTGAATATGAAATCAAGTTGCCCCCCAGAAAATTTACTTGCCCTTCATTTTTCTTCTAATTTTTGTTTATTTTTATATGCATAATGGCAACCTTTTTCAAATACAGTATCTATATGTGCAATGTTATCCAGGTCTCTTTCAAGCTGTACAGAGCATTCAATAGTGTTTCAGAACTCTGAATGGAACCAAAATCACTATCAATAATCAAATTGAATTAATCCAAAGACCTCTATCAATAATACAATGGATTATTTCATGTTGAAAATTATGTTTAGAAAATGCTATGATTTCTCTTAATAATATCTAGATGTGTTACAGCAAGGACTTAAAAACTGTTTTTAGCTCACCTCGACGATGTTGAGTGAGCTTATGCTATACCCCTGCACGTCCGCGTCCGGTTAAGAAGTTTGGGGTAGCTCAGTATCTGACAAAGTAATAATGCTACAGTAACCAAACTAGCACAAGTGATTTATCTTTGGATGCTGAGGTGAACCCATGCATCGGATGCAGCATCTGACCTACATTTTCCGCTTGAGTGACTTGGTTAAGAAGTTTGGGGTAGCTCAGTATCTGACAAAGTACTGATGCTACAGTAGCCAAACTTGCACAAGTGATTTATCTTTGGATGCTGAGGTGAACCCATGCATCGGATGCAGCATCTGACCTACATTTTCCGCTTGAGTGACTTGGTTAAGAAATTTGGGTAGCTCAGTATCTGACAAAGTACTGATGCAACAGTAACCAAACTTGCACAAGTGATTCATCTTTGGATGCTGAGGTGAACCCATGCATCAGATGCAGCATCTGACCTACATTTAAATTCAATTTAAAATGTAATCCAAGACCAATTAACACATTTATACACCGTGCGCATTTTGACCGCGGCATTGGGGTTTGGGTGGGGGGGGGGAGGTCGCTACCTTATTCTTGGGTTTTTTGTCGGAGCAAGATTATTTTTTTCGCCCCGGACCGGGGCAAAATTATTTTTTCTTGCAAATTAGGAGCAAGGAAATTTTTTTTTAGCAAAGTGATGTGCATATTAAGAATGTTTGTGTTTTATCAATAGAAATTATTTATATTTTTACTCAAAACTCTAAATATTAATATATATTTCATGACATTACTTTATTTTTATACAAGTAATTCAATTCCCTTCTAAACACAGCAGACAGATAAAAGATGTTTACAATACAATTCTCAATAAACAAAATTTATACAAAAATGTATAAAGGTACCTGTATATGAAGGTCTCATTGACAAATTTTTAAATGTAGAATTGTAAATTGGTGAATAACCTAAGTTTTCCTTCCAAGCTTATAAGAACATAAAACTAGACTCTATGGAGATATATACATGCATTATACATGTATTAATAGTAATTATACATAATTATTAATGATATATTTAAGCTTTAAAGAAAACCCTTTCTTCATTCACATACACATATACTTTTGATATTTTCAAATATATGAACTTTGCAATTTGTAAATAATGTTTTGATAGAAAACTATGGCGAGTCAAACAAGCCAAAAAAAATTGATATAAATTGAAATCTGAGGCGAGCGAAGCGAGCCGGAAAATTTTAAGAATTTTAGAGAAATTTCATGGTAATTCTTCAAATTCAGATAATTGGTAAGAGCAAGATTATTTTTTTCTGTCACACCATAAGCAAATTTATTTTTTTCATCAAAATTCAGAGCAAAATTATTTTTTTCGAAAAAAACCCAAGCCCCCCCCCCCCCAGAATATCAAATGGACCGTGCCTAATGTACGTCCGGTCGACAGATAAAGATATAGAAATAGACACGCATGTCAATGAATTGTACTGAAATAAAATACATTGCATTATAAATGATTTCCTCTTTACATAGACGTTGGTTCGTGAACAATGAGTATCGAACAGTTTACTGAATATAGCCGTTATAATAGATTTGCGTAAATCTTATTCTACTTAGTGTCCGTGGAAAGTTCAAACCTTGCTCCCTTATTTTCTTTAGCAGTGTATACAGGTGATCTTATTCAAAAACAACAAAAATGCCACGGATAAAAACGGAAAGACCGACTGGAAAAACAACTTGCCCCGCGGGCTAGCTGAATTCAGAAATGACTTGCCCGACCCATTTTTGATACGGCACGGGCAATCGGACAACCGCTTATGTTCAACCCTGCATATGACCTTTACTCTGACCTACCTCTGAAAAACTTCATCGTTGTTTAATTCTAGTGAAAAGCCTGAGGTAGAACTCTCATTTTCGGCATAAATATTCCTTGTGGAAGATGTGAACAAAATTGATCAAAATTGATCATGTGATTCTTACTGTGACTTTTGACTAACATACGAAACTAAGTACTGGCCATTCCTATACTGTACAAAAGAGACAGGACTCTTGCATTTTGAAAAAGTGTTCCTTGTGACACCATTTATATATTTTTAAAATTTTTGATCATGTGATCATTGATTACCCTGTCAGACTGACGGTGTGGGGAAAACCCTAGGATTGTCAAACGGGCCAATTCTGACTTCATCAGTTTTCTTTTGAGGGATAAACATGATAAATAAGTTGTTCAAATGATCAGCTGGCCTGTAGCATATATATCAAGATCATTGTAATAACCATGATAACTAATATCATGAATATTATAAGTACTAAGACTGTCTAAAAGGTAAATGTACATTCTACAGTCTTCAGTTTAATTCATGTAATGATAAACATAACGGTAACAAATTTTTATTTCAGTACACACTAGCTTTACCTACCTGAGATTTTCTACAACAATATAGGTATCATCATCAGCCTTCAGAAACCACTCAGCGTCATTGAAATGATGCTTGTGAATGTACCGAAAAGCCTCTTTGGTTTTCGCCCATAGGTTGTCCCTGCCCTCGTCCACCGGTAGGGCAACAGCAGGCAGGGAAGTGTCCTCCTGGGAACTCATAAACAGTAGAATGTTACATCGCTTTCCCCATGTTGCTTTGACATGTTTCGCTTTTGATTGGTGATTTTTGGGATTGGTCATGACCCAGCATAAGACTCGAACTTTTGACTGTAGGCTTTTAGCAACTTCATCGCTTTCCTCTGAAGATATGAAAATATATCTTTCACATACATGTACATTTGTACTATATTTAGAGGCTGAGAGCTATTATAATGTGGATTAAAATAAATATTCTGCATAACTGTTACTCAAATCAGAAAACAGAAATTTTTTTTCATTTTTGCTAAAAAAAATAACATCTCAGACTTAAGAAAATTAATTGTCTGTTTCCGCTCACCATAAGTTAGAAAAAAATAGTATAGGTAGATAGATTTTTTTTTTATTATTTTTACATTTTTTTTTTCTTTCAACATGTTCAACAGACATTGCTTCAGCTTCATCATGTTCATCCAATTGGCCCAATGTCATGTGTTTGTTACATGCATAAGAAAGTTAGAAAACTTTGAGTACCGGTACAATGTATCATGAGCCTATTGAGTATAAGGAATAGAACCACTTTTAATTTCGTTTTAAAATTAACCCCCACAAAAATTTCCACGTTTATAGTAAACTATGAAAAATTCTTTGACATGTTTGAAATGGCCAAAAAAAAAAAATTTGAGGGTTTTCTGCTCAAAATAGGGTAGGTAGAATGAATGGAAACAAAGATATTATTATTTTTGGCCTGAACAAATTTCATAGTCATGAATACATGTATTGATTCAGCAAGTGTTCAGGTGAGCTAAACATTTTCAGCAATCCTGAATTTCTAGCATGCCATTCGCTGTTTCAAAATACTTTGTGTCTATAATTACATGTGTATGAATCAGCAAAACATCCTGAACTAGCTGTTTGTTTACTATTTAAAGTATGACTGTTTACCTGTATGCACTTAAATTAAGCACCAGGTCCTTTGAATCACGGTTGTACTCAGTGGCAATTTTAATTGAACTAACCATGATAAATTGCAAGCAAACTCCAAATTTCTATTGAGTATTGTATCTAAACTGAATCAGGATGTTTACGTACCAGCAATACACAATGGTACACAGATTACTGTTTGTCAACATAACACAATACATTTAACCCACTGACCCTTCTAGTCAGACAAGGAAACGGACTAATTAACTTCCATGTCAAAGTATTGAACAGTTAAGTTTAGATCCTTGAGGGCCTTATCAATGAAACTTTTCTATTTTCACCTGAGTGTGGGGTCATGACCTTTCTAATCCTGGTTATCAGTACTGTATCAGGTGAATGGATAAAACTTCCACATACCTGCATGGCTATGTACATGTCCGTGCGACCAGTCTATTATCTGGTCAGGTCCGGCGAGGTGGTCCGTTTCCCCGTGACTGTGGGGACTTTCCGGTATCAAACCGCCTGAATACCTTTGGTTGTTCACATACACTTGTGTATTCGGTCCGTTTGCGATACCAAACTTGAAGAAATAAGTAGCACAGAAACCAAAAGTTATCCCGATGAGAAATAGAAGAAGTCCGTTCCTAGAAATTCCATTCGGTGCCATTATATTGCCTATAACGAACCGCTCTGTCACATTTTTTCAAGTCTCATAAGACCCCATTTACCTCCGAGGCAAAGCGAAAGCTGTTTGATCTAAAGCTATCTCCTTGTTGGAGAGCGGTCACTAATTTGAGGGGTTATCTCAAAACACAGGGGTGAGTTACAAACCATTTGAAAGCTATTCATGACACCTCACCACCTCAGAATTCAGCCTCATAATTTTTCTTTCAAGTTTATTCCCCCAAATTTGTATGTTTCAAGATTAGAAATGATATGAAGTGAATTTTACAGGCGCGTAACCAAGCCTACGCAAGTATGCAGGTGCTTCTGCAGTCGAAGTTATAAAATTAAGACAAAAAAAGTGTACTGTACTGTAAGGGTAAATTGTAATGTATAGAAAACTGTCCTGGAAATGGACCATTTTTATCTTACTCTTATGTGCCAGACTCTAGACGGTTTCATCAGTACCTGTTCAATTTAAAAAAAAAAATAAATAAAAACATGCAGTTACAAAGGAACAAATTATAAAATTAATGCTTTATATCTAGCCGAGATTCCGCCTTATAATGTACAGCGCTGTTTTCTCTATTTTTTATGATGGACCTAGCTACGCCCCTGTTACATCTTATGAATCATTTCAAACAGGGCGCTTTTTAAAAAATAGAGTGCCTCCCTCCACAGCGGCAAAAGGGGTCACTTACGATTTTTTAAGCAAACTACTGCTTAGAGCTTACTCAAAGCAAGGACTTATAAACATAAGTTTATAAGTCCTTGTTCAAGGACATTCTAGAAACAACCCATTTGAACACATTTGTCAAAAATTTCTCGGATTACACACACGATTCGAAAGGATTTCTAATATCAGCATGTGGACGTACCCAGCAGGCATTTCAACGTTGAATCAACGTTGAAACGACGTTGAATTTTGGTTGAAAATGAAAGTTGAGTCAACGATGAAATTTTCGACGTTGAAGTTTCAACGTTGAAACAACATTGAAATGACGTTGATCAACGTTTATTCAACGTTGAAGTTTGGTTGAATTTTCGTTGAAATCTACAGGTGATGATGCAAAGCATTGATCGTTAAGTATGTGTTATCTATTGCAAATCAAAGAATACATGTATAAGACAGCTGCATATTGAGCGGACAACGTCCCCTTTCAATCAACCTGACATCTTTGCTGCTTTTTGCTGTTCAGCCTCGGAGTGGAAACGAAGTCTACAAAACATACAGAAGAAACAATGGAAACAGAACTTCATCAAAAACTGTTTTTCTTCGAGCTTCTCCAGTTTTTTTTTTTTTTTTTTTTTTTTAATTTTTTTAATTTATTTGTTTGTTATTTTAAGAGCGTAAGGTATTTTTGATTTTTTTATCTTCCATAATTGATTTCATAGATATAAGATTTATAAAAGATACATGTTTTCATGTTCATATCGGAAATTTTCTTCTTTGTAATATACAGATACGGTTTAAGATCGTCTATTGACACCGAATCAAAACAGGGGATGCTTACTCCTCCCGCGGGCACCTAGCTTTGCCATAATTCATATTAAATATACATGACAAAATATTCGGCCTATATGAGGTCATTTAGGTTTTATAAAAAAAATCAAAGGAAATAATACTACGACAGTCTGTTAAAGATTCAATATACAATGATTTTGATTTTTCGATAGCAGCTTGACTGAAATCTTATATTTCCAGATAAAGATGAAATTGCCAGGAAACTAAGCATGCAGATCCGGATTCTTTGTTTCGTGATAACATCACCAATGAATCTTGACAAGAGAGCAATACATGTTAAAAAGACATGGGGAAAACGTTGTACAACACTCCTTTTCTTCAGTTCTGAAACCAATACATCTTTTCCAACCATTGGTCTTAACACCTCCGAAGGAAGGAACCATTTAACAGCTAAGACAATGCAAGGATTTAGATATGTTTATGATCACTATTACGACGAAGCTGATTGGTTCATGAAAGCTGACGACGATACCTACGTCATCATGGAGAACCTCCGTTATTTTCTATCATCTCAAAATACAAAGGATCCTGTCTACTTTGGACATCATTTCAAACCAATAGTAAAACAAGGTTATTATAGTGGCGGGGCAGGATATGTACTCAGCAAAGAAGCTCTTAAAAGGATAGCAACTACCGGAATTAACCCACAATTCTGTAATCAAGATGGCTACAATGAGGATATCGACCTTGGAGAGTGTATGGAAAGATTAGGAGTAAAAACAGCAAATTCTACAGATGCTATGGGCAGAAGTAGATTCCATTGTTTAGACTTAGAAATGCATACGAATATGATGCAAATGGGGCAAAACAGGTGAAACTCTTTTCACCTTTTCAATTATTCTAACTCACCTTCTAAAATCGAATCAGATTTAATTTTGATAAATAACATATAAAGGTAAAAGGAATTTCAGAGATATAAATAATTTAAGTATGTACATGTATATAAAAATAGTTCCCCCCTGTACTATTTGCCTTCTACATAATGAAGGGGAATAATTCAAATTTTGAAATAACATTTATAATTAATAGTAATGTAGCCAAGCTCGATGAACTTCGGTTGATCGTTCTTCAACGCATTCGAAAATTTCTGTACCCAAAATTCCTTGAAAATTCTTAAACTGTTGGACATGTACATCATATCCCACACATCATAATACGTCTTTGGGTACATTTTTGGACATAATAACGTTCACACTCTTGGTCATACTACATTGTTTAGATTTAGGATCACTGACGAGGGTACCGGAACGTGCATGTCTTGCCTATGCTGCAATGATGCTAAAATATGATAAAAAAAACGTCAACAGAAAACCCAAATTGCATACTTTTTGAATACTTGTATATTTTCAGAGAACTTTAAACCTTTCAAAGAACAGAAAACCCAAATTGCATACTTTTTGAATACTTGTATATTTTCAGAGAACTTTAAACCTTTCAAAGAACAGAAAACCCAAATTGTATACTTTTTGAATACTTGTATATTTTCAGAGAACTTTAAACATTTCAAAGAACAGAAAACCCAAATTGCATACTTTTTGAATACTTGTATATTTTCAGAGAACTTTAAACCTTTCAAAGAACAATAGTCTAAAATAGCAAAGTTAAACATGATTGTACATAGTATTTTTTACATTGTTTGATTTTGTAGATGCATACTTATTTCTTCTTAACTAAATTTACTTTTCACAAAACTATTTTTATTTTATTTGTACAAAAAATTAATTGTATACTAGATGCTTTTAGATTTTATTGCTATTACAACATCAGATATTACAGGTCATGTCTGTCCGTCAGACCGTCATAATTGTCCACCCACAAAGTTAAAGGAAATAGGCACAGATTTCTTGGTTTTGGGGTAGAACATTACCTGGAAAATCGTTTATTCTCAGACAAGAAATATGTATACATGTTTAACGACTTCAAATTCATTAGCATCATTTTAGAGCAGATAAATTTACAGCATGGACCAGAAATGCACGTTTCGGGTAATAAACCCTCATCAGTGATCCTCAATCTAAACAATAAAATATGACCAAAATCTGTGAAAATTATGTCCTAAATATACCAAAAGACGTAGCAAGATGGCTGGGATATGATGCTACAGGACCCAGGTTTAAGAAATTTAAGAGAATTTTGTAAACAGAAATTTTAAAATGCGTTTGAAGAAACGACCAACCGAAATTGGTCGAACTTGGCTATGTGTGCCCTCGGGGACTCTTGGTCCACCAGCAGTGACATACACCAAAACACACACCAAAAGTGAGATAGAAAAAAAAACACAACGACAATACACATTACAAAGATAACAAAGACTCTGCAACTTTGAAGATTGAAGTTTCGCTTTCGTTCGTTATATAGACTGCTTTTAAAACCTCTCCCTGACTCCTCCGACACCCTCAGTTTAGATCCGCACCTGGCCAATGATAAATAGATAACAAGAAACACTCATTTTAAGCCTCTTTGCCTGATTTAAGATGCAAACACAAATATACCCGGTTATTGATTTTACACTTATTTTCTTATCAGTTATACATTTTGATCGACATATACTCGTTCTGAGATGGTAAAGTTACGATATAGTATATATAATGTCAAAGAAGAGGAACAAATCTATCTTCCTTTTTCTTTTTTCATTTAGTGATTACACTTTAAATTTTGAATTCCGTATAGAATAGAATGTATTACATGTACTATGAATATTATGAAATTTTGAATTTCTAAAATTTATGAAATTTTGAATTTCTAAAATTATGAAATTTTGAACCATGATCCCTGTTTACTACTAACAAAAACGCGTTTTCAATTATTCTTGAACATATTCAAAGTGTTCTGGTGAGTGAATAAGGCCCCACTGACTCCTCTTTATCAAGGCATATGATGTCATATTTGAACACTTTAAGTAGGAATGAAATGAAAATAATCTTTTAAAAGTAAAGGAAGACGGGGAACCGAGGACACGCTTCTTGTTGATATCTTTTCAAATGTTATCGATAATGTACTAGAATCCAAATATTTTTGTTGGGATTTAATATCATTGCAATAATAACATTGATATATAGCTGTATTTCTTCTAAAGATTGTTTAAGTATCAATTGCTTAGATAATCAAACTAACAAAGTAGAAAAGCCTGTACATGTACAAGACCTCAGATATGATGATGTCAGTCACCATCAAGGTAATTTTAATTCTTATTCTATTCATTTTATCTTCCTATTATAATAGACATTTTTCATGTTCGCAGACTTCGGACACCGCACTTGGAGGGGACTTTGTCACAAACGTAAATTGTTGATGTTATCCCCATGAACCTAGCTTACTTTATGGAGAATTTGTTTAATTTTATTTATGAATATACATATTTAAAGCTCTCAATCGTAATTTCGTCTATTTCATATTTTCATATTCTACGTTTTTGAATGCACTTGATTTCTTTCATATGGCCCCTAAAGTGCGAAGTACGTCAACTGAAAAATGTCCAGTATTACTTTCTCATGCAGATTTAGGCGCGGTCACCAGGTTCTTATACACTGCAATCCACAAATAACTATACAAACAAGGAAATGGTTCCTTTTTTTTTTTTCTTCGAGTTTATTCAATTTTTTTTCATTCTGAGCTTAAAATATTCATGATAATTAGCTTCACATAATTCCAAATTTTGAATTCTGATTAAAAAAAAAATACGTAAATAGAAACTGTTTTCCCCAGCATATATTCTTTTCAAAAAGTATCATTTTTGCAACAAAAGGATAAAAATTCATAATACTAGTATGTAAATATTTGGGTCAATTTTGCTACAAATTATTTCTATGAGGTTCATCTTCCGAATTATATAGCAATGGATTCGAAACTGCTCATTTTCTAACAGCAACATGAACGGAAATAGTGTATACTTATTTATGGATGGCAGTGTATGACGTTAAAACAAAGGAGGGGATCTCCAACAACACCAGGTTGCAGCATCCACTGCAAAACCCCAACACACCAAATGCAAAAACACAGAGCAGTCAAGCACAGAAAGAGACGTAAAAGGGACAAGGAATAACAACACATAACACAGACACATCAAACACAAAGGACTACACATAAATGAACGAGACCAATGGGCAACCTGTGCCGATTTAGGACAGCCATCTGCCACGAAAATAGCAGAAGGTGTGGTTATCCTGGATTACATGCGAACAACCCTCCCACTTTTCCGATTTCCCTGAGCTAGGTCTTGAAGAACGTACAATTGTTGTGTAAATTAACGTTAAGAAATTTTGAAGGGTACACGACTAACATGACTAAGGACATCGAATTTATGGACGCGCATTGATAAAACCAGACATTTGTAATCTTTTTGCCAGGAACTATACTAAATTGTTTTATGGTAACAACCCATTGAATGATTGAATTATGCAAACATTGCTTGCATTGTAATATTATAATTTTCTTATCGATCTGGTTCTTTGTTTTTAACTTAGTTTTGTATTGATTGATGATATATTTTGACTGAATATAAGGTGTACGAAGCTATATATCGCTTGCAAAGATGTGCTTAAAGTACATTTGTTAATAATTTTACGACAGCCTGAAGAAATGGTAATTTAATGCGCAAAACTTCTAATTTATTCTTCGAAAGAAACTTGACTAACATTTTACAATTTCAGATAAAGATGAAATTGCAAGGACACTTAGCAAGCAGATCCGGGTTCTTTGTTTCGTGATTACGTCACCAATGAATCTTGACAAGAGAGCAATACATGTGAAAAAGACATGGGGTAAACGGTGCACAAAACTTCTTTTCTTCAGTTCTGAAACCAATATATCTTTTCCAACCATTGGTCTTAACACCTCCGAAGGAAGGGAACATTTAACGGCTAAGACAATGCAAGGGTTTAGATATGTTTATGATCAATACTATGACGAGGCTGATTGGTTCATGAAAGCTGACGACGACACGTATGTCATAATGGAGAACCTTCGTTATTTTCTGTCATCTAAAAATGAAAAGGACCCTGTTTACTTTGGACATCATTTCATCGGAAAAGAAGAAGTTAAGCAAGGCTTTTATAGCGGAGGCGCAGGTTATGTGCTAAGTAAAGAAGCCCTTAGAAGACTGTCAACAACCGGAAATAACCCACAAGTCTGTAAACAAGATGGCGGTCAGGAGGATTTGAATGTAGGGAAGTGTATGGAAAAACTTGGAGTAAGAATAGTCAATACAACTGACGCTCTTGGGAGGACTAGGTTTCATTGCTACAGTTTAGAAGCTCATCTATTTGGTAATTATCCACAATGGTATTATGTCCATGACGCAAATGGGGCGCATAAGGTAAGCAAAAAAGAACAATTATATCTTCTGGAAGCTGCTCATTTTAAGCTTATCGTATATGCACTATATAATGCTGGATACTCGTGTATAATATATTATGATATATACATGTACTATAATATAATATACTATGTTCATACATGTATATGCGCTTGACTGAAAAAGAAATACATGTAATGCAAGGCATCATCATTTAAAATGTTAAACGTCTTTAAATTCAATAGCATCATTTAAAACCTGATAAATTTACAGCATGGACCAGACATGCACGTTTCGGGTACTAAACCCTCGTCAGTGATCCTCAGTCTAAACAATGTTATACGGCCAAAAAGTATGAAATTTATAATTACCAAACATGTACCAAAAGACGTAGCAGAATGGGTGGGATATGATGCTAGCTACAGGACCCACGTTTTAGAAATTTCAAGAAATTTTGTAACAGAAAACTTCAAATGCGTTGAAGAAAAGCTTCATAAATCCCAAAATTGACCAGACTTTCATTAGGCCTAAATCACCGTGGGGTATCACGTAATACACAAATGATATGTTCCACGGGAATCCCCTTTGATTGAACCAAGTAAATACATGTACTGTCTAAATCTACTTTATATGAATTTATTTTAGGCCTATCATATAGTCATTATTATCAATTATATGATGGTAATTTATTCTGGTCAAGAATAGACGTGTATTTGGAGAACACTTAAATAGAAATTTTTCAATTCTCGCCACATGTTATGATATGGTGCATGGACAGATACAAAATTTTCTGATTTTTGCAGCATGGATAAGAAATGTACGTTATACTATACTATGTTTGGTATTATAAGAACGGATACTTGTATACTAAAAATATTAACATAGGGTAGGGGTATATTTTCAAATATGAAAGTTGTATTAACGAATGTTATTTCATTTTCAGGGGATGAATTCCATCAGTAATTATGCCATATCATTCCATTATGTGAAGCCACAGAGGATGTATGAATTGGAGTTTTTGTATACCATCTCTATCCATATGGTATTGAAACAGGACATCAAAATCTGAATCAGCCTGATATAATTTTCAATATGTAAAAACCTAGCTTTCAGAAAATGTAGACTTTATGAGAAATTCTGGTATGTGTGCTGTATGGTTATTAATTTTGTAATGTATCTTTATTGTACAAAGTTCGGTGCACCATATGCACTTTTCAACAAGTGATAATTCAACAGTGATGTAATTCTCTTACATCGACCGTAGTGAAAAGAGAAAAGAGAGTGCAGTGATGCACAGGATCCAAATAGAGGAATTCAAAGTAATCAATATATGAACAACGAAACTTAAAACTTATCTTAAATATATATTTTTTATATTATGCATTACTTTTTAAATTCTCATTTGATCTTTTAATTCTGACTTCCAACTGCAGCAATTGTATTTTTCTTTAGAATTTTATTGACCATATTTAGACTCTCCCATACAATAAACAATTACGCAAATTACTTATCGGCGTAATCAAACATGACTTTAAATCCTATGCATATTCTTAAAATATATTGTTTGAATAATGCTATTGGTTCCAGCGCGTATGCATAAATTATCACCGATGCCGAGTTCACAAGTTGACATCCTGCTTGGTATTTAGAATTCTAACATGACTTGAGATTTTCTCCCTAAATGAGTTAAAGAAGATCCTGACGATAATCTCGACAGCACTCACAATAGAGCACCAAATTGAGCATCGACGGACCCCTAGCAAGCTAGAGGTGGGACCAAGTGCCCGGGAGGAGTAAGCATCCCCTGTTGGCTAGCCGCACCCGCCGTCGATGATCATGCACGAAAATGAAAACATCTGAAAAACACGAATTGCACTGTCTGAGGCCATTTCTATGTAGAAAGTTCTCCCTAAATGTACAATAGAACTCGCCTGGTGTAAAATCTCCAACAAACTTCCAGTTCGCTACGCTCCGCCCATGCACGTGCTATAGAGCTCGTGCAGAACACTATTAGAATAGAAATAACAACTATCTTGTTGTGATTCGTTGTCCGGTAATTTTCCTCTACGCATGAGCCAATCAAATTATCACCTCGTCGCTTTGCGGAATTACTGGACAACAAACCACGGCTAGCTAGTTGTTATTTCGTAAAAAAATGATTGTTAATGTTTTCAATGAATTTCAATGATATAATTTTCAATGAAAAAAAAGTGAATGAAAGTCGAATGTAGGACCCAAAACAAGAGTAAAAAATCACTAAGTAAGAATACAATTTTTTGATAAAAAAAAAAGCAAGAAAAGGAAAGATATGGTGGAGATTCCAATAGTTGAAATAAGGGAACGCCTCTTCACGAGTAAATAACACACAGATGGAGACACTAACACAGCATAATATTTCCAGTTGCCTACTATGACGTCACGCTTTAGTTTTGAAAGTGGGGAGAATTTACCAACGTTCAGATACGTTTAACGTTATAACATTAAATACGCCCATTATTTATGCAAATCAGGTTGTCTGATTTTTAGAACAAATGGAAATATAAGTAATGACTGTCTAACTGTGGGTGTTCATAGTAGTATAATTTTTGTTAAACACGTGCACATTTTCCGAGAATCGCTTTGATTGGAAATATGTAATCAATTAATTTGTATCAGCATGACGATGATGTACGTTACTGCTTGATAAGTGGTTATGTAAGTATCATGCAATTGAATGGGTTCCTTCTTCTCACCTTTTTGATAATGTAAATTTTCGATTAAATGGGTATCTGTTCCTTCAATGGTGAAGCTATTCCTCGGTGATAAATTATGATGACATTGCATGTGAAAATCCTCCCATTTCATTCAAAATTAGCATCAAAATATAAGAGTTTAATACATTGTAGTATTCTTCCAACAGTTTGTGGTCAATTGAGATACACTTCTGAATAAGCTGGACGAAATAGAAAAGAAGAATAAATAAATCAATAGATAAAGGAGGGCATGTCACCGAACTTTTCATGGAATTGTTTCGACGGATCTTGAATGTACAAAGGAGAATCTGACCCTCCCCGACACATGGTCTTATTTCGGATAATTGTTTAGTCCGGGGCTCATAACGGTTCTAGTCAAAGTTCTAATGATTTCCCCTTGCCTTATCTACCTTAATACTGAATAGCTGATGGTTATTTCTTCGATCTTTATTTCAGAAGGCTGATCCTAGTAACAGCAATGAATATTTCGTTTTTCTTTCTTATTTGTCTTTAAGCTCGTAAAAAAGTTCCCCGCGAAGGGTTTGACAGAAAGTGTTTTGAATATATTTCCCTGACATTGTCGCCATAGCACTTTCTATATAGACATAACGTCAGACAGTGCATGAATTTTATATATTTTCATTCCCATGTTTCATTAACATCGACGGCGGGTGCGGCTAGCCAACAGGGGATGCTTACTCCTCCCGGGCACCTGGTCCCACCTCTAGCTTGCTAGGGGTTCGTCGATGTTTAATTTGTGCTCTATTGTGAGTGCTGTTGAGATTGTCGTCAGGATCTTCTTTAACTCATTTATGTTATTTTGCAGCGTGGAGCTAATAGACATTTTTCAAGTTAACGTTCCTCGGACTTCGCACTCCGGACTTCGCACTTTAGGGATCATATAAAAGAAATCAGGTGCGATTACAATAGAAACGTTTAGAAATATGAACACACATGGACTTAATGATAAAGTACAACTTCAAATATATATTTATACAAATGAAAACAAATATTTTTTTTCACACAGAGTACTCTAAGTTCATTGGAATAGATTTTATATTTTGGGTTTTTGAGCAAGTCCCTTCGAAATGCGATGTGCGAAGTGTGAAGTCCGAGAGTATGAAAAATGTCCATATTATAAACATTTTCCGCGACGGGGTATGTGTTTCTCAATTACTCTTTACAATTTTTTTTTTCAGAAATTGACTTTGATTATATACTTTGATTTGAATATAAACGTTCAAATTGTCGTTGAATACAGCCGATTCCAAGAGTGACAATGAAGCTATAAGTGTCCCCTTTCAACTCATAGGTAAAACAAATGGCCGCGGTGGATTGTACATATTCAGATGGGAGAATACAAGCATTGAATTGTAAAACACTAGATTATCAAATGAAATAATGAGGGAATCTTCGACAATACTCGGTTGCAGAACCGACAGCAAATAACCAAAACATTCCTATGCGACATCACTGAGTAACAAGCATAAAAGGAGACGCAAAAGAGACAAAGAACGCCAAAACGACTAAAAATAAACTAATGAGGCCAATGGGAAATCGGTGTCGACTAAGGACGGCCATCTAGCACGCCAGTGGCAAAGGGTGTGGTTATACGGCATACGTATACAACCCTGTCACTTTTTCGGTCACAAAAAGGTATCGAAGTATGCTTAATTGTAATAACATCATTGCTGTGAGACGAGCATATAAACAAGACAGCAGGGGCCACAACAACGCAGATATGAATATGTAAATTGGTATAAAAGCAAAGGGTGTACGAAATAGCAAATAGTGGTTATCAGGTTATCACAGTCATCTCACTCTTCCGGTTACCAATTGGCCTCGGAGAACGCAGAATTGTCGTGCAAAAAAGCCTCCTCATTGTAAGATGACCACACAAACAAGACAGAAACAAGCAGGGACAAAAGAAACACACAACAATCTGAAAATTGACATCAATAACATAGGACGTACGTAGTACAGTCCGTGCTCTGCCGGCTAATGCTAGCTCATCCTTGCAACCACCCGAGGAATCCGACCTTGTTAACTTAATTAGTTTTGAAAAAAAAAGAAAATTTGTTCTTAATTCAATAGCATAAAAGAAAGGAGGGGATCTCCAACAACACTAGGTTGCAGCACCCACAGCAAAATCCCAAAACACCCATGCAAAAACACAGAACAGATACCCACAGAAAGAGACGCAAAAGGGACAAGGAACACCAACTCACAACATAGAAACATGAAACATAAAAGACTACACATAAATCAACGAGACCAATGGGCAACCGGTGCCGACTTAGGACGGCCATCTGCCACGTAAATAGCAGACGGTGTGGTTATCATGGATTACTTGCGCACAGCCCTCCCACTATTCCGATTTCCCAGAGGTCTCGAAGAACGCACAATTATGGTGTAAAACAACCTCCTCACTGTTAGATGACCACACACAAACAAGACCGTAAAACACAGGGGTCCAAGCAAAACAGATGGATATGTAAATGGATATAAAAAGAGGACGTGCGTAATACAGTCCGTGCTCTGCCGGCTGTAGCGAGCTCATATATGTTATCACCCGAGGAGTCCGACTGACATTCAGAGAGGACAGGTGGTCGGGGTCCTGTCTTCTCTAAGGAGGTTTGGACAGGGCCCGTCATGGAGTCACGTCGTCACAGTTAGTCAGAGTGCAAGTCTTAAGAATGCGCTCCTACAAGACTGTATATTGGTCAAGTACCAAGCTTAGTGTCCGTCTGGTGACATTTGGATCATATCCACGGTATAAAAGGCGTTTGATGACTCTGACGCATTTTCGATACATATGCTGTCTACCTTTGATCCTTCTTATTTTGTTAATTATGTCACCATAAAATGCAGGTTGTGAAATACCTAAAGTAATATACTCCGTTGCTACTGTATGACAGTAGTCTAGGGACATCACTGAGAAAGTGAAGAAGTCGAAAGATTTTATGCTGATAATATGATTGAAATGGATTGCTTTTAAATTTTCCAAAAGTTCCTTAGAATTCTTTAGGATTCACATCTGATTTATTCCAACACTGGACTCGCAGTATGTTTGAAGACCTTGCTTAATGCGAGTTAATAATTTCGTAATCAAAATTGAAAGAGGTTTTGTGGAGCACATGGACGAACCGACAATGAATTGGTGTTTGTAAGGATTTTTGTGCATTTTTGAACTCCAGTAGATATAAGATAGTTCAAGATCAGAGTCGTCGGTATGAATACCGAAGGACTCAAGAACATATTTGTGGTTGTCAAGTATTTCAGATACAGATTAGATTGTAAGTTTGTTTGTTGGATTTCGAGGTGCTGAATGTAATCAAAGAATCCTAGGTCTTCTCTCAGCCATTTGAAATAGTATGACTTGCAAACGAAAATAAAATTGTTTGCCGCTTTGTCAGCAGGAACAATGGTTTATTTTTCAGGGAGGTCAGAAAGGTCTTTGGCAACAACAGGGTCATGAGAAATTGACTCGTGTCTGTTGATATCTCTGCGTGCCGAAGACGCCCGATTCGTCTTTTAAGTAATTCTCCGATTGATTTTATCCATACGGAGAGTGTGTCTAGTTCCACGTCCTCCTCTTTTGCCTGCCGTCTTGCGTACTCCTCACATGCATCCATAGTTATTTCAAAGTTTTCCCTTCATATGAAAGAACGGGGTTATCTGTATTTTGGACATTTACTGGGAAGGTCTCTAAGTTTACTGTTACCGACGATATTAAGGTCAACAATTAGCACATGGCCACATGGCTGGTACATGAAAGCAGAGGATGAACATGTGCATTGTATGGGTTCTGTGAAAGGTGGTGTACATCTAGACATGTCAGATTTTGTTTATAATTGAATATTTTTGAAGCAAGGGATTGTGTATATATGTAGGTAATGCAAAGCGGCTACTGGTATTTGAAATAAAAAGTTATTTCTTGCTTGAATTTAGAATGTTGCAGAGCATCGATCCCTAAATCTAAAAAAAAAAAGATATGTATGTCTAGGTCTTGGAAAAAAAGTTATGTATGTCTATCCTTTTGAAAAAAATATGTTTGTCTATGTTTTAAAAAAATACGTATGTCTTTTTGAACAAAGATATGTATGTCTAGGTTTTTCAAAAACAGAATATGTATGTCTAGGTTTTTGAAAAGAGATGTCTATGTCTAGGTTATTGAAAAAGGTATGCATGTTTAGGTTTTTGAAAAAAATAATATGTTTGTCTAGATTTTTGAAAAAAAGATATGTATGTCTCGGTTGTTGAAAAAAGATATGTATGTCAAGGTTTTTGAATAAAGATATTTATGTCTAGGTTTTTGAAAAAATAAGATATTTGTGTCTAGGTTATTGAAAAGATATTGATGTCTAGGTTTTTGAAAAGGAGATGTTTGTCTAGGGGTTTGACAAATATATACGTTTTAGAAAAAGATATGCATGACTTCGTTTTTGAAAAAGAAATACATGTTTGGTTTTTTTGAAAATGAAACACATATCTTGGTTTTTGAAAAATGATATATTTGTCTGATTCTAAAAAGATAATGTATGTCTAGGTTTTTGAAATAAGATATATATGTCTAGGAGTTTTGAAAGGATATGTATGTCTATGTAAATGAGAAAGACATGCATATCTAGGTTTTGAAAAAAAATAGATATGTATGTCTAGGTATTTGAAAGAGAAATGCATGCACAGATTTCTGAAAAAGAAATACATATCTAGGTTGAAAAAAAATATGCATGTTTAGGTTTTGATAAAAGATATACATGTATAGGTGTTTGAAAAAGATTTGCATGTCTAGATTCTTGAAAAAGATATGCATATCTAGGTTTTCGAATTAGACATGCATGTGTAGGTTTTGAAAGCTAAGACATCTTATGAAAGGTTGACTAAATTACCTTTTAAACAGTGATCGATAATACACTTGAATCAATTCATACGAGAAAGAAAATAGGACAGCTTTATAGAAACATGAAGGACATCTTAATCAAATGAACCATTTCCAAATGTAAAATGTAAGTACTGAATGAATGTAGGTGGTACTTTAAAATCGCTGCCATTCTAATGAGTACATTCAGTAAAGTTAAAATATATTCAAATGAGTTACAGAAGATCCTGACGGTAGTCTCAACAGCACTCGCAACAGAGCGCCAAATTGAACATCGACGTCGACGGAACCCTAGCAAGCTTGAGGTGGGACCATGTGCCCGGGAGGAGTAAGCATCCCCTGTTGGCTAGCCGCACCCATCGTCGATGTTCATGCAAGAAAACAATATATAAAATACATGCACTGTCTGAGGTTATGTCTATATAGAAAGTGCTATGGCGATCATGTCAGGGAAAATATTTAGAACAATTACTGTCAAAACCCTCGTGGGGAACTTTTTTACGAGCTCCACACGGAAAAGGGCAATATCACATGAATCATATTACATATATATTTGTAGTTATAGTATCTAAGTTAGAGGACCACTAAGAAAGCTTAAAGCTCATTTCAATTTCTGGCCAGGTAAACAGCTGGCATATTTTATAGCCTCTACCAAATGTTTTAGGGAGATTTGCAGTAATTTTGCGAGAAAAACAACAAAAGAAATTAAGACAGCAATAATATCTGGAAGTTATGCAACTGACATGTTTAAGGACGCATCAATAGTTTCAATCCTACATGTACTAACATGCAAATATATTTGTATCAGCTGTTATGCATGTTTGATGTAAAAAGAACCGAAACCAAGCTTCTTGTTGACATCTTTTATAATGGCATTAACAATGTACAGAATCCAAATATCTGCTGTTATGTTTTTGCTAGCATTCAATATCACTGGAATAGTTACGCTGATCTATAGCAACATTTCTTCCGAATGTAAAAATTATAAAACAAACAAAGGCGAAACATCTGTACGAATGTTCAGATTTGATGACGTCAGCTACTATCATGGTTAATGAGATTCAAATATTTATTCATCATTTTCTTTTTCAATTTTTTTCTTTCGTCAAGAAATAGTGAAGGGAATGCAAACACTGGCAAGGGGTTTTACGAATGCCCAATAATTGATATAAATTCCGAAACTTCTTCAGAATCGAGACCTTTGGGTAACTGAAAAAGAGGTAGGTGTGTGCGCACCTAATCCGGAGAACCATACCATTTGCTAATGGCGTAGCAGATGGCTGTCGTAAGTCAGCGCCGATGCCCATTGGTTCAGGTGTAGTGTACTGGCGTAGCAGATGGCCGTCCTAAGTCAGCGCCGATTGCCCATTGGTATCGTTAGTTTGTGTAGTGTACTGGCGTAGCAGATGACCGTCCTAAATCAGAGCCGATTGCTCATTGGTATCTTTGGTTTGTGTAGTGTACTGGCGTAGCAGATGACCGTTCTAAGTCAGCGGCGATTGCTCATTGGTATCGTTGGTTTATGTATAGTGTAGTGGCGTAGCAGATGGCGTCCTAAGTTCATCGCCGATTGCCCATAGCTATCGTTAGTTTATATATAGTGTACTGGCGTAGCAGATGGCTGTCCTAACTCCGCGCCGATAGCCCATTGATATCGTTAGTTTATGTGTAGTCTACTGACATAGCAAATGACCATCCTATCTCAGCGCCTCTATTGCCGTAGCAGATGACCGTCCTAACATATCGCCGATTGCCCATTGATATCGTTAGTTTATATATAGTGTACTGGCGTAGCAGATGACCGTCCTACGTCAGCGCCGATTGCCCATTGATATCGTTAGTTTAGGTGTAGTCTACTGGCGTAGCAGATGACCGTCCTAAGTCGTCGGCGATTGCTCATCGTTATCTAGTCTACTGGCATAGCAGATGACCGTCCTGAGTCATCGCCGATTGCCCATTGATATAGTTAGTTTATGTGTAGTCTACTGGCGTAGCAGATGGCCGTCCTATGTCAGCGCCGATTGCCCATTGATATCGTTAGTTTATGTGTTCTCTACTGACGTAGCAGATGACCGTCCTAAGTCGTCGGCGATTGCCCATTGGCATCGTTGGTTTATGTGTAATCTACTGGCGTAGCAGATGACCGTCCTAAGTCAGCGCCGATTGCCCATCGGTATATTTGTATTTAAAGTATCTAAGTTAGAGTACCGCAAAGAAAACTTGGAGCTCATTTCAATTTCTGGCCAGTTAAACAGCCAGCATATTTTATAGCCACTACCAAATATTTTAGGGTGATATGTAGTAATTTTGCGGGAAAAACAATATATGAAATTAAAATAGCCATAATATCTGGAAGTTATGCAACTGACTTGTTTAAGGACACATCAATAAAATCCTACATGTACTAACGTGTAAATATCTTTGTATCAGCTGTTATGCATGCATGATGTTAAAAGAGGCGAAAACAAGCTTCATATTGACATCTTTTATAACGGCATTAACATTATGTACAGAATCCAAATATCTGCTGTTATATTTTTGCTGGCAATCAATATCATCAGAATAGTTATGTTGATTAATAGCAACATTTCCTCGGAATATAAACGTTATTAAACAAACAAAGACGAAACACATGTACGAATGTTAAGACTTGATGATAGCAGCTACTATCACGGTAAATTGAATTCAAATATTTATTCATCATTTTCTTTCTTAATTTTCTTTTTTTATCGTTTCAAAATAGTGAAGGGTATGCAAACACTGGCAATTATCGATACAAATTCCGATACTTCTTCAGAATCGAGACATTTGGGTGACTGGAAAAGATGCAGGTCTGTATGCATGTAATCCGGAGAACCACACAATTTGCAACTGTCGAAGCAGATGGCTGTCGTATGTCAGCGTCGATTGCCCATTGGTATCGTTGGTTTATGTGTACTGTACTGGCGTAGCAGATGGCCGTCCTAAATCAGCGCCGATTGCCCATTGGTATCGTTAGTTTATGTATAGTCTTCTGGCGTAGCAGATGACCGTCCTAAGTCTTCGCCGATTGCCCTTCGGTATCGTTAGTTTATGTGTCATCATGTGTTCTATGTCTCTATGTGCGTCTTTTGCTCTGCTTGTTTACTATGTGTTCTCACTCAGGGTGTTTTTGTGCTTTGCTGAGGGTGCTGCCAACGACTTCGTTTGGAGATCCCTTCCTTTCTTTTATTGTATATTTTGTATGCTAATATCCTGTTGAATGGCAAAAGATATTTCAAAATATTAAAATGTTTCAGTATAATATGTTGCGTTGATTCTACTTCTCTTATCGACCTTGATTTTTTTGTAGATTTGTTTTCTTTCTTTTATGGTCTTTTTTGTTTGCTTTTTGGTATTTATTGAAGATAAATATATGACAGAATATTGGATGTATGAGTTCAAATATGATTTGGAAAGATTTGTGCAAAGACAAAATATTATTAAAGGCGGTTAAAATCAATGCACAATGATCTGCAAATTTTTGAAAGCAAATTGACTGAAATTTTACAATTTCAGATAAAGATGAAATTGCAAGGAAACTTAGCAAGCAGATCCGGGTTCTTTGTTTCGTGATTACATCACCAATGAATCTTGACAAGAGAGCAATACATGTTAAAAAGACATGGGGAAAACGGTGCACAAAACTTCTTTTCTTAAGTTCTGAAACAAATATATCTTTTCCAGCCATCGGTCTCAATACCCTCTGAAGGAAGGAACCATTTAACAGCTAAGACAATGCAAGGATTTAGATATGTTTATGATCAGTATTACGATGAAGCTGATTGGTTCATGAAAGCAGACGACGATACCTACGTCATTATGGAGAACCTCCGTTATTTTCTAACATCTCAAGATACAAGGAACCCTCTTTACTTTGGGCATCATTTCATCGGAAAAGAAGAAGTTAAGGAAGGATTTAATAGCGGAGGCGTAGCTTATGTGCTAAGTAAAGAAGCCCTTAGAAGACTGTCAACAATCGGAAATAACCCACAAGTCTGTAAACAAGATGGCGGTCAGGAGGATTTGAATGTAGGGAAGTGTATGGAAAAACTTGGTGTAAAAATAGTTAATACTACTGACTTTCTTGGGAGGACTAGGTTTCATTGCTACACTTTAGAATCTCATCTGTTTGGCAATTATCCACAATGGTATTATTTCCATGACGCAAATGGGGCGCATAAGGTAAGTAAGAAAGAACCATAATATGTTTAACGTCTTCAAATTCATTATCTTCTGCAAGATACTCATTTTGGGCATATCGTATATGCAATATAATGCTATACATGTATGCTTGTGTATAATACATGTATACTAATTAATAAATATACTATAAAACATATAATAAATACTATAATATACTATGATACTACAATATACTATTCTAATATCATTAGTTATACAGTATTTTACAGGGGGATACAGAAATATATTGGATCGATGAAAAAGAGACCATTATAACCTTTTTTCATCGACCAACTATATTCTTGAATCCCTATTTAAAACACTATATAATGAATTTATCCGCTGAAGTCAGTGGCAGAATTCAAAATAATAATCGGTTCTTCTCGACCAATCAGATTGCAAGAAATTTGCCAGAGGGGTTTAAATTATAATATACTAATATTACTCACAGGAGACGCTAACTGTTCCCCCAGCACCTGATCTCACTTCGAAATGTTGTTCATTCCAAGGTTCGCAACTGTTCCTATGGGAATTATGATAATTTTGCCTTAACTTCTCGACTATGAAACGGAATAACTGATAGTAACTTCTTTGATGTTGATTCTATAATCCTATGTATCCTCGTGACTGAAAAAGAGGGAATGCAAGGAATGTTCATCTAAAAGCTTCAAAAATCCCTAAGTTGAGATAAAATGACTTAGCCCTACATGTAAATATAAAAGAAACATGTAAGGGTTTAATTGGAGGGTACTTTAAAAAATTGTATATAGTAACTTCCACGCGCTTTAGCCATATAATATTCTTTAGATTGAGAGTCATTGACGAGGGTTAAGTACCCGAAACGTGCATGTCTGGTCCGTGCTGCAAATTTATCTGTTCTTAAATGATGCTAATGAATTTGAAGACGTTTAACATTTGTACCACTTGGTGAGTGTCACTGCTGGTGGACCAAGAGTCCCCGAGGGCACATGAAGCCAAGTTCGATCAACTTCGGTTGATTGTTTCTTTCCAGCTCTGTCGCCTGAAAGAAGCATTGTTTTGGCCCTTTATCAATGTGACATCATATATATATTTTTGTGCTATTTGGAAACTTGCCATGTCAACGAAAAATACTAATTTGAACATAGATTTTATTTGGATATGCTACTGAATCGACCCTACAGGAAAATTGGAGCCGCACCTTCTCTGTTAAGTAAATGCAGAAATTTAAATTCTGAAATAACACCAGAGTGCGCTAGTGAAATTACTTTGGACTGCTTATGAAAAGCAAGTTGGCAGTAGGCATCACTGATGAGAATTTAATATTCGACACACGTGTCTGGTGCATGAAAATTGATTTGTAATTTCTACATAAAGGTATAGAGTTGGAACCCTTCCGCATTTTTAACGCATTTGGAAATTTCTGTTATCAAAATTTCTTGAAATTTATAGAACGTGAGTCCTTAAGCATCATATCCCAAACACCCTGCTATATTTTTCGGTACATTTTTTATCATAACTTTCACACTCTTTGGTCGTATTACATTGTTTAGATTGAGGATCACTGACGTGGGTTAAGTACCTAACATGTAACCTTCATGTCTTGTCCATACTGCAAATTTCTCTGCTCTTAATAGAATTTGAAGACGTTGAACATTAGTGCCGATGAATTAGTGTCTCAACTTCTCAAGGCCAATATTTAGTATAGGTAAAATGAAGTAAATTGAGAATTGAATTGTTTTTTGAAATCCAACCGCCTTACTTTTAATTTCCTTGAATCACTACTGTGCATTTCAGTTCATAAAGTATTATTGTAAAAAAAATATTTCTTTCCGATGGTTACTATGATTACAATCTCAACATTCAAATTGAGTGTTTGAGTCTTTGAGCTTTTATTTGTATTATTGTAAATCTATTGGACTTAATGTATAATGGAAATAATTATACAATAAGAAAAATATGAAAAAAAAAAAATTTAGATAGATATTTTTTTTATCAAGAGTTTTTATAAATAAAAAGTTTAAAGGTTTAATTTCCCTTCAGACATGTTTGTATACTGAGGATAGTTGATGATGCAGGGGTATATTGTCAAATTCTATCATGCTTGTTGTATTTATTGACTTGTACTTCATTTTCAGGGGATGAATTCCATCAGTAATTATGCCATATCGTTCCATTATGTGAAGCCACAGAGGATGTATGAATATGAGTTTTTTGTATACCATCTTTATCCGTATGGTATTGAAACAGGACATCAAAATATGAATCAGCCTGCGAACGTTTTCAATATGAAAAAATACTAGCTTTCAGAAACAGTAGCCTTTAAAAGCAGTTATTGTATGCGTGCTGTATGATTATCAATATTGAAACATATATCTATTGTGCAAAGTCCACCATATGCGCTTATCACATCAGTTAATCGACCGTATTATAAAGTAGGAGCGGATAACACTGCTTGGAGATTGCACTGATGCGCTGAGTCGAAAAAGAGGAAATTTCAATAATTTTAAAATATATTCAGAACGAACCTTAAATTAATGTTCTTATATAATGCATTACTTTCTAAATTATCTCTTGATCATTCATTTCTGACTTTCAACTACAATTATTTTTTTATCGACAGCATTCATGGGCTGATCCAGGATTTTTTTTTCAGGGGGGAGGGTTCGTAAAGTCCAATTGTTTTGTAGAGCAAGAAAAAATGAATAATTAAAAATAACAGCAAACGCAAAGGCAAGAAAATAAAGTTATTGAGTAATGATTGTCACTTCTGTTTCTAATTATCAATAACACTGGAGAGCTGTGGCGAGCAAAAAGCTTAAAATCTTGAATTGTCACATCATAGTACTTGATTTTTTGATTGTCAGGTCTAATATGTGAATACAACGAATGGCGAGCGAAAGCGATTTTTTTCCCGAGAATTGGAATATAATCCACTATTCGGGTCTTTTTCAGTTTCTTTTCGTCTTCGTGTCATTGTTTATCAACCTAAGTGTATAATGTATATGTGTTGTATATAGGAAAGTGAAGCATTATTTGAAAATAACGTACATATATGTAATAAATTCTGGCGAGCGGCAGCCACGGTCACGAAAACAATGATTTAAAGTCTTCCGACGAAGTCGGATCACTGAATATATATAGGATGATGCGTCACAATCTGGGTTTTTTTTTCAAGTGTAATTCATTTTAGATTGGAAAAATATCCACTATGAGGTTTCTATATGTCTTGTGCTCGGCATTTAGATTTTTTCCATGCAAATCGACACAATCACCGAACGTGACAAGTTTTCGTGGAACTGTTGCGACGGATCTTGCACAGGAGACGCCGATTCTCCCCGTGCACATGGTCTCACTTCGGAATACTAAAAGTTACCTAGTCGTCCGGTGACCTGGTATGAGGTGATACCAGGTCACTAGGTTTTATACCGGGCGAGGCGAACCCCAACAATGACCTATTTTGATAACTGTCATGAAGTATTTGAACGTTATTACCTGTTTACGCTAAAAGGTCAACATGAAGGATAACGTTGTGACATCACAAGGGGTCTGGTATAAAATGCTGGGCACCGTATAAGGTATACCACGTCTTCACCTTCACCTGACCGTTATTATTAGCTAATCGCTATCCGGAATTTCCAGGCAAACTTGTCAGGGGTGTGGCGATGTATATTCTGGGGCTCATAAGGGACCCAGTTAATGTTCTAATGATTTTCCTTACCCACTCTACCTTAATAATGAATAACTGATGGTTACTCCTTCGAGGTTCATTTCAGAAGGATGATCCTAGTAACACAATGTATGCTTCGTTTTTCTTTTTATTTGTCTTTATGTTATTTGCAGTGTGGAACTCATATGAACATTTTCCGCAACAGGGTGTTCAAGTGATTCTCAATTACTCTTCACATTTCTTTTTCCAGAAATTGATCTTAATTATATACTTTGATTCGAATATAAACGTTCAAATTGTCGTTTTATACTGTCGATTCCAAAATTAACAATAAGTCTATGTGTCCATCTACAGAACATAGGTTAATAAAATGACTACTGCGGCAGTGGATTGTATCCTGAAAGAAAATGCATGCACTAAATTGTACGACATTAGTTTATCAAATGACAAAAAACAATTGAGGGAATCTCCGCCAATACCCAGCTAGAGAATCCACAGCAAGACACGGAAACATTCCTATGTGTAAACAAACACTGAGCAACAAGCATAGTAGTTAACGCAAGAGAGACAAGGAACGCCATTAAAGAATCTAACAATGAACATAAAATGACTACAAATAAACAATTGAGGCCAATGGGTAATCGGTGCCGACTAAGAACGGCCATCTGATCTGTCACGCCAGTGCAAATGGTGTGGTTATACGGATTGCTTACATAACCATGCTACTTTTCTGGTCACAAAAAGGTCTCGAAGAATGCCAAATTGTAGTTATAACTTCATTACTGTGAGACAAGCATATAAGCAAGACAGCACGCAGCTACGTTAAGGCACTCCTCGTTTTTACATTGCAATATTAGTGACATTTTTAAAAGACATTTTCAATAATGAAAAAAGGACATCCTCCAATAAAATTTCTTTATGTATTTGGTATCAGTGTTTAACGCTAAGCTTGTACTGCACATTCAGCCAATAGTGATGTCATGTGCCACATCACAAGTCACGTGACAACTATTTATAACATGCAAACAATGAATTGTAAAAAAACGAGCTGGCGCAACGCCATTCCTGCAGTTACAGTCCTATGCTTACTACCAAAATACCTTGTAAATATTGCCATTTATGAGTTCAAGTGCGCACTTTTCTTCTTTTTTATATTTTTGGAATAAAAGACGATTTTTATCTAAAAAATGACTAGAACAGCACTAAACTCCCAGTATTGTCATATATTTTAAATAGTCATAGATAGAATCGACAAAGTGCCTACTTAGATCATGGAGGACAACCATCTATCGAACTAGTTTAACGCGACCCCAACACATAGCATTGTAATTTCAGCCTGCGCCATGCAATTTTATACCATCACCCTACGACGATATCTTTTTCAAACGTATATGTGACTAGCGAAGGGAAGCAACTCGCAGTTTATAACAATCAAGGTCGACTTCGCCGATTTCGTTCTCATAGTTTTGTGGCCTTTAAACACAAATGTTTACCTGAGAAGATGAAATAAATACTATGTTGTTTAATTGAGGAAAATTTTATCGTATTTCAATCAAAAAAAGTGAAAAGATTAAATCTTTGGCAATCAATGAAATCTATTTTACAATTTCATCACCTTGACGCAACGGTGCAGTGGCGTAGTGGTGATGACGCAGAACTGCAAAATCCATGATCGCGAGTTCGATCCTGGCAGAAAGATCATTTTATTTTTCAAAATTTTTACGAAGTTCTTGCTTTTTTTAATTGTTGACTCAGTGAGAGGCACCATGGTATCAATAGGCATTGTTTCCGTATATCGTATATGCTTGTAATTATTAAAAGAGCTTTGTACAGTACAGATAAAATGTGTGATATCAGGAAAGAGATGATTAATTCTGTAACATTTCGTTACTAACATATAAATTATAATTTTTATTTTAGCTTGTGATATTCAATTTACGAGGTCTATGAGAGAGAGAGAGAGAGAGAGAGAGAGAGAGAGAGAGAGAGAGAGAGAGAGAGAGAGAGAGAGAAAACAAACAAACAGGGAGACGTGAAAATTTTATATCATTATTTTTTTTTTCATTCTAATTACAATCTATAAGAATACCACGAAGAAATTGCATGTCGTACAATTATTTATAGTCGACAAAGTCCAATCTGAATGTTACGCACGCCATCTTACTTAGTAACTTCCAGCATTTTAATTTTTTAAGCCTTTTTTTCAAGTTGTCGTCGGTAGTATTTTCTCTCCCGTCTTTAAATTTGGCCTATAGAGAATAATATATAATATAATATAGAGAACTTATTATGATCTTATCATTATTATTTCCTTGCTTTCACTTTGTTTAGATTGAAAGGCTGTATCCTCAGTAAGTTTAACGTCAGTTTAAAAAAACGAATCATCTATTTTAGAAAAGAATCCATAAAGCTTTCAAGCTTTCCTAAGACTTTGAGTAACATCCGCACGTGGTTGCTAGGCAAGCATTTTCATCAAATATTTGTATAGTACGTTATGCCATTCAAGTATTTTTACTATAGATAAAATTTATAACATATTCAGCAAAAAATTCAATCATGTATATAGATCTAACTCGATGATAAATGACAATAAAGAGTATCAAAATTTGCAAACGACAATAGACTCCGTGTTGATGACGTCAAAATCTGAGGTTGACGTCATTTCGCGCCATATTTGAAGACGTAATTTCTGAGAAGTGCCTTAACGTAGCTGCGCAGGGGTCAAATAAACATACACATGGATATGTAAATGTGTATATAAAGGAAGGGTGTACGAAATAGCAAATAGTGGTTATCCGGATATTACTTTTTAACAGCAATTCTCTGTAAGAACCAAAGAATTTCAAGACATGTTGGCACGGCATGTCATGGATTTTTGAGATTTTTGGTATGGAAGTTCAATATGAAGTACTAGTATGTAAATCAACCCCAGTTTTTTCAAAAAGTTTGTCGTTGCCATGGTAACCGTGTCTGAAGTTGCAAAAATCGGGAAAATCTATAGGACAAGGCATATTTGTAGGCTTCGTTACCATGGAAACAGGTACTTTATTAATCTGAAATTGCTTTGATTATTTTCTTTTAATCCTTATTATTATGAATATTTGTAAAGTTTTTTACATTCATGTCGGATGCTTTGTGTATACAAGATGAAAAATTGGGCCAAAACAGGGTATCAAATGGCTCTGTTTTGGGCACTCTAAGGCCCTTTTTTGCATGTTTTTACTGCTTTGCAAGGTTGAATATTTCATAAAAGCACCAATTTTTGAAGTCCAAATTCTAGTTATCCAATTAGTATCATTTTTGAACTGTACATGAATACAAAAAATTAATTGGGCTAATTTGACCTTTTATATGCAAAGCAGCATCAAATTTAGTTACTATGGCAACAATCGGCTGAAAGGTTTTCATACGATGAATTTAAACACAACCTCTATCAAACTATATACGCATGATATTGGAACAGAAGTTAATGTATACATCTATCAAAGGCGTTTTGATATAAAAATGACCTTGAAAATATTTCAAGGTCACCCACTGAATTTTCAAGGTCATTAAACTTTAAGTGACCGGATTTGACGAAAAATCCTGATTTTTCATAAAATGAAGGTGTCAATATTTTAGAAACCTTGAAATATTGAACTTAACAGTTATATGCCATAAAATGATAAATGTATGACTTATTTCTTAGAACTATTGATTACGCTTCTTCACATCTTCGAATATCTAAATTCTTGGTGAGTATTTTGATAAAAAAGGGACGAAATCTGTATTTTTCTTGTTTTTTGACGGAAAAATATTTTCCTATTGAATTGCTACAATTCAATAAATTCTAAGATTTGTCTTTCTTATATTCATGTGCTTTCATAATATATATGACCTATGAAACTATTTAAATAAAAAAATCACTAAAATCGGTAACAAAAAAAATAAAAAATCAATATTTTATGCAAAATTTGAGTCTCGAAGTATAAATGACGTTGAACATTAAGCCAATGACCTTGAACATTTTAATTGTTCTTATGTAAAAGATATGAGTCATATCTATACATGCATACATTTTGACAATCTTATGTAACTCTAAAGAGGAATAAAATCAATTTCAAAGATAATATGAAACAAGCAAAAAGGTCTAATGTTGCCATGGCAACGGTCTTTGACGACAGAATTTAGGTAAAACTCTTAAATACCCACTCCAATTTTTCGTTCATTTTATTTGTCAATAAACATACATTTCCATTGATGAAAATCACTAGTCTCCTATTGGTGCCTTTTGTGATATTTAAGATTGAAAATGGTCAAAAACACACTAAATTGGCCCTTATTTTCACCTCTATTTTTCGCTTCATTTTGACTTATTTTGGCTTAATACAATAAGCTTCATGTAATTAATATCACATATCTAAGTATACTAAGTAAGAATGGAAGTAAGGAAGAATAGATTATATAAAGATGAACAAGCTGTTACAGGGGTATCCATGGCAACGAAGTCTCCGAAGCTGGCTTATTTCATGGTCCCAAAAGTGCTATAAATAGAATGACCTCGTTACCATGGCAACCAGAGGTCGCATTGGCCGAAAAGTGTTATTTTCATGGTCAGTACTTAATATATACCCATTATACCGAAAATCATCAAAATCCATGACATGCCGTGCCGAACGATTTTGGTCCTTACAGAGAATGGCTATTAAAGAGGGATCAATGATTCACTTCAATTCCTACGAGAAAGCTAGACTGTGTTACTTTTTAAAGAGGGATCAATGCTACACTTCTATTATACGAGAAAGGAAAATAGCACGCGCAGGCAGAAACAATAACGCAGTTTCGTGGAGGACATTAATCAAATGAACAATTTCCAGAGTCAATTATCAGCACAGAATGCATCGTAAGTTTAAACGCATTTCCTTGCTAATTAGTGAATTGTAAACATTCAAGAAGAGAGGAGATCTCCAACAAGACCCCGTTGCAGCATCAACAGCAAAACACCAAAACACCCGATGCAAAAACACAAAAGACGAGTACAGCACGAGACGGAAAAGAGACACACGACATGTAAACATCAAACACAAAAGACTACACATAAACCGACGAGACCAATGGGCAACCGATGCCGACTTTGGACGGCCATTTGTCACGCAAGTAGCAAATGGTGTGGTTATCCTGGATTACGCGCGCACAACCCTCTCACTTCTCCAATTACTCAGAGGTCTCGAAGAACGTACAATTGTGGTGTAAAACAACCTCCTCACTGTAAGATGACATCACACAAACAAGACCGCGAAACGTAGAGGCCCCAGAAACACAGATTCAAATCGCATGAATCATATTACATAATATATTCATAGGTATTGCATCTAATGACAAATATGGATGTGAAACGTCTTCAAATTCAATACAGCATCATTTATGAACAGATAAATTTGCAGCATGGACCAGACATGCGCGTTTCGGGTACTTATCAATCTAAACAATGTAATATGACCAAAATGCGTGAAAATTATTATGTCCAAAAATGTACCTAAAGAAGTAGCAGGATGGATTAGATATGATGCTTCAGGACCCATGTTTTAGAAATTTCAAGAAATGTTGATTACAGAAATTTTCGAATGCGTTGAAGAGAGAGATGATCAACCGAAGTTGATCGCACTTGGTTACATGGGGACTCCTGGTCCACCAGCAGTGACACTCACCAATGTTTGACGTTTGACATTTGTACCACTTGAAACGTCAAACGTCTTCAAACGCAATAGCATCATTTAAGAACGGATAAATTTTGCAACATATTAGAAGACCACAAAGGAAGCTTAAAGTTTGTTTCAATTTCTGGTGAGGTAAAATACTGGACTATTTCATAGCTTATGCCAAATGTTATAGGAAGATTTATAGACGTACTACTTAATGAACTCATAAAATAAAAATTGGCAAAATAAACTTACTAAAATAAAAAAGCGAGCGCAAGGAAATAGAAAATCGGAATTCAGTTACTTTGAGGAATTATAGTACAGCTGACACTCGTTATCTCAAACTCGGTTATCTCGAAATTCCGTTTATCTCGAAGTCGAGCGGCGGTCCCATCTTTTTTTCTTCATATTCTAACCAATTTGACTTCGGATAACTCGAATTCGGTTATCTCGAAATTTCGCTTATCTCGAAGTAATTTCGAAGTCCATCGTCATTTTTTTCGTGTATATTATACTCGTTAAGTCGAAGTCCTAATGTTTGTATAAACAAACCAATTAACGTACCAAATAATAGTGAAATCGCATGGTAAACAAACAATTATAGGTACCGGTAGCGCGCAGGTTGATTGATTCGCCGTTGTTTGATCGACCATGAAATCAAAACTAATTAAGGGGGATAACAGTTAATTAGATAATATCATGGCGGAAACAATCATATGTGCATGTTTCATTCATTAAAATTGCATTGTTTGTTATGTTGAAATTCTTATGAGAAGTGACGGCTAAAAAAATAAAAATAAACAAACCAATACACCACCCCCCTCCCAAAAATATAATTCGCAAGATATATCGTAACTGAAATAAAGCAATTTGAGCAACAATGATTATACTGATGATCTACAAAATAACCCATACATTAAATTTAGTACACTAAGAGGAAGATGATTAAACTTGATTGCATGCGAGTAAATTTAAGTGAAGAATGTAGACATGTATACGACATTGAAATCTAGCAGACGAAAAAAATAAACAGCGTACGAACAAATGTCTTCATTGTACTTTGATGACACAATGATCTAAAACTCTTGAAGGTAAACGGATTATGACAGATTGATAAGACAACCAAACTGGTATTATATCAGGGCCGAGGAGATCGGCGCAGAAAGAGTGGGGGGGGGGGGGGGGGTCACACAACGAATAAAAATACCTGACGTTCTCAATGCGCCTCTTCGTATAACCTCAGTATTAAGAATACGTTTATGGCATTTCAAGAATCATTTCTACGTTGTGAAGTAAACATTACATTGCCAGCACGAGTAGCCTTTTAAACTCCGGTATCTATTGTATAAAATACAATAGCAAAACCATTCTTTTAGCGTTATAGGTTCCAAAATATACCGTGAATTCGACTGACGTTTATCTCGAACTCCGCTTATGTCGAAGTATTTTCAGTGGGCCCATCGACTTCGAGATAACGAGTGTCAGCTGTACATTCAAATAATTTCTAGAAGTTATGCATCTAACTTGTTTAAGGACACATCAATATTTTCTAACATATTTGCACTAACTCACAAATATATTTTTACCAGCTGTAATGCATTCATGAATACGTTTATCATTTTTGTACATCTTTAAAATGAAAACTTAAGTACTATTGTCGTAACATCTGGATTCATACACTCAACAAAAGACTTGATATCCCTTTTTCAGATTTCTGTTTCAGATAACTGAAAACTGGTTGTGCATGACGTCACATCTAATCACCTGAAATAGGAATGAAATGAAAAATAATGTTTAAAAAGTCGAAGACAATCTTCTTGTTGACATATTTTATAACAGCATTAACAATTTACAGCATCAAAATATCTGCTGATATGATTTGCTGCATTCAATATCATAGGCATAATTACGTTGATATATAACAAATCTATAATCGTCTTGAATCATTAGATGAAACTGATAAAAACTTATCTACTTTTCCCCCATCATGTAATGAAAGAAATATTAAACGTCTTCAAATTCAATTGCATCATTTAAGAACCGATCAATTTGCAGCATGGACCAGACATGCACGTTTCTGGCACTATTTCCGTGTAAGTGATCCTCAATATAAACAATGTATTATGGTCAAAAAGTACGAAAATTATGTAAAAAATGTACCGAAAAACGTAACAGGATGGGTTGGATATGATGCTACAGGACTCTAGTTTTAGAAATTTCAAGATTGTTTGATACATTGTAACAGAAATTTTCGAATGCGCTGAATAAACAGACGATCAACCGAAGTTGATCGAACTTGGCTACATGTACCATCGGGGACAAATCGTTTACCCATTATTGCAAAAAAAAAATGAAATCTCAGCACTTTTGTGAAATCTTATATATGTTGTGTGTTGTAATGATTTTGTGACTAATTTCCTGCTGTTTTGTTTTTCCTTTGTATGGTTTTATGTATGTTTTAAATGTTATTTTATAAACACATTTCTTCGGATTATAAAGGTTATAAAACAAAGGAAAAACCTGTACGAACACTACGATTTGATGATGTCAGCTACTATCACGGCAATTGAACTCGAATATTTATTCATTTTTTGCCTTTTCTGTACGTAAATTCATACGCGGAGAGCATTTTGTTTTTGTATCGTTAAGAATTAGTGAAGGGTATGCCAACAGGGGCAAATGGTTTTACGAACGCCCATTAATTCGAGACCTTTGGGTCTCAGGAAAAGAGGTAGGGCTGTGTGCACGTACTCCGGATAACAACATCATTTCTACTTGCGTAGCCGATTGCCCATTGGTATCGTTGTTTTATGTGTAGTCCTATGTTTCTATGTCGTATGTCTCTATTGCGTCTCTTGCTGTCTTTTTTACGTGTTTTCACATCAGGTGTTTTTGGTGCTTTGTCCAAGGTGCTGCAACCGAGTCCCGTTGGAGATACCCTCCTTCCTTTTATTATATTTGTTTTATGCTTATATCCCGTGAATGGAAAAAAATCCATTTGGTAAAAAGAAATTGTTATAATGCAATCAGTTATGTAACCATCCCTTGCATCGGAAGATTCTACTTTTGTAATTGACCTTTTTCCTTTTTTGTTTTCTTTCTTTTGTTGTTGCTTGAAGGAGGCTGCAGCATCCTAAATGTTTACAAAAAATATATGACCAGAGGCTCATGCATCCAATATAAAACCATACATGTTTTTCTATCTTCAATAAATACCAAAAACCCCAAGCAACAACAAAAGAAAGAAAACAAAAAAGGAACAAGGTCAATTAGAAAAGTAGAATCTTCCGATGTAAGATGTGATACACAAAGAAAAGGGTAATCTTTTGCTACATTGAAATCTAATGATACTATCAACCAAAGTCAAACTATTTCATTTTCAAAAACAATGAATTCAATCCACGGGGTAAATTTCCTCTGAATTTCATCAATTTTCGCAAGAAAATAAATAAGAAAAGCGCAATTCACATTATTTGGGGGAAAACAACAAACGAAATTTAAATATCATTGATGTCTGGAAGTTCTGACGGACACATCAATATTCTCATGTCTACTAACTCAGGAATTTTGATTAAACTGCAGCTGTTATGTATTCAACAATACGTTTATCATAAATCATTTTTGTACATCTTTAAAGTGAAAACAAAAGCAGTATTATTGTAACACCCGGTTCATAATTAGCTTTTCATACACTCGGCCAATGAATTATGTCCTTTTTTAATTTTATTGATTAATATTATTAAAACGGGCTTTGTTTATGAAGCCGTTTATTTTTAACATTTGAAAATGGAATGAAATGTAAATCATCTTTTTAAAAGGAACCGAAAACATGCTTCAACATCGAAAACAAGTTTCTTGTTAAAATCTGTTATAATGTTTTTAACAATGTATAAAATCCAAATGTTTACTGTTATTTTCTTGCTGGGATTCAATATCATTGGAATGATTACGTTGATTTACAACAACAATTCTTTGAAATATAAAGGCTATGGAGAAAAGTCTGTACAAGAGCTCAGATTTGATGATGTCAGCCACCAATACGGTAATTTGAATTCAAATATTTAGTCATTATTTTCTAACACTAGAGTCAATATCTTTCGCTTAGTTTCACAGTGTTTCGGTATAATTCTACTACATGTATACATGTATTTGTAAATTCTCTTCACAAAATGTAGCACGAAGCCTATAGCAGTCGCAGGCATCACATGACCTGAGATGTGTGACATGCTTTCGCCCCCAAAATGTATAAATCTAATGGGAAGTTTGGATAGGAGGACTTATTATGTAAACCTTGAAATCGGGTCCGATTAAAATATGCAGACTGTTCTTTACGTGAAGAAATATCAAAAGTATGTACTATAGTTACAATGGTACTCTCGCAACGCAGACCATTCGGTTTTCTTTAATTTCAGTGTAATATAGATTATTTATCACAAAAAGGAAATGTGATGCAATGTAGGGATGCCTTACATGTATCTATGAGTTTTATCCTAAATAAGAGAAATAATATCTTTTTATAAAGCTGAAAAACGATCGGCGTGATTCATGTAGATGAAAGTGAAAGTAGAATATCTATCGTGTATGTGCATTATACAATATTATAAAAAGCTAATGTTCGCCTTTTTTTGGATACACCCATGATAGTAGTCATGATGACGTGTATTCATGTCCTGATTTTATTCCCGAACATAGGAAAATTGATTTGTTCTACTAATGATTCAGTATTTACGAGGGCTGATTGATATGGTGTGAACGGTTTTCTGGGATGTAGAAGGTATTCTGCTTATAGATAAGCTCCTACCCACTGAGAACATGGTATGCAAATAATACTTGGTCCCCCCACTATTTGGTCTATATGAGGTATTTAGGTTTCATAAAAAATCAAACGGAAATAATACTACGACAGTCTCAATATACAATGATTTTGATTTTTGATAGCAGCTTGACTGAAATGTTATATTTCCAGATAAAGATGAAATTGCCAGGAAACTAAACATGCAGGTCCGGATTCTTTGTTTCGTGATTACATCACCGATTAATCTTGACAAGAGAGCAATACATGTGAAAAAGACATGGGGAAAACGTTGTACAACACTCCTTTTCTTCAGTTCTGAAGCCAATACATCTTTTCCAACCATTGGTCTTAACACCTCCGAAGGAAGGAACCATTTAACAGCTAAGACCATGCAAGGATTTAGATATGTTTATGATCAGTATTACGGCGAAGTTGATTGGTTCATGAAAACAGATGATGATACATACGTCATCATGGAAAACCTCCGTTATTTTCTATCATCTCAAAACACAAAGGATCCTGTTTACTTTGGACATCATTTCAAACCAAAAGTAAAACAAGGTTATTATAGTGGCGGGGCAGGATATGTACTTAGTAAAGAAGCTCTCAAAAGAATAGCAACAACCGGGAATAACCCACAATTCTGTAATCAAGATGGCTACGATGAGGATGTCGACCTTGGGGAGTGCATGGAAAGATTAGGAGTAAAAACAGCAAATACTACAGATGCTATGGGCAGAAGTAGATTCCATTGTTTTGAATTAGAAATGCATTTATTTGGAGGCTACCCTGATTGGTATTACGAATACGATGCAAATGGGGCAAAACAGGTTAAACTCTTTTCACCTTACCCATTATTCTAACTCACCTTCTAAAATCGAGTCAGATTTTTAATAAATATCATATAAAGGTAAAAGGCATTTCAGAGATATAAAAAATTTAAGTATGTACATGTATATAAAAAGAATTCCTTCTGTATATTATGAAGAAGAATCATTCAAATTAATAGTTATGTAGCCAAGTTCGATCAACTTTGGTTGATCGTTTCTTCAACGCATTCGAAAATTTCTGTTTAAATATTTCTTGAAATTTTTAAAACGTGGGTCCTATAGCATCATATCCCATCCATCATGCTACGTCTTTCGGTATATTTTCACACTCTTTGGCCATATTACATTGTTTAGATCGAGGATCACTGACAAGGGTTATAACGTGAATGTCTGGTCCATGCTGCAAATTTATCTGTTATTAAATGAAGCTATTGGATTTAAGACGTTTAACATAAGATTATACTTAGGCATATTTGTATTCATTGCATATAGATCAACACTGAGGAATATCTATAAAAAAGTCAACAGAAAACCCAACTGTTTACTTTTTGAATACTTATGTCTGGTGCATGGAAATTGGTTTGGAATTTTCTTCAAGAAGGTATTGAGTTGGAACCCTTCGACATTATTGTGTCTTTTCAGAGAACTTTGTACTTAAATAGCAAAGTTAAAACATGTACATGCGTTGTTTATTTTTTGTAGATGCATACTTATTTCTACTTAATTGAAGTCTCTCTTCACAAAACTATTTTTTTTTATTTCAGGGAGTGAATTCTATAAGTGAATATGCAATTTCCTTCCATTATGTTCCTCAACAGAAAATGTACGCTTTGGAATTTTATGTGTATCATTTACGTCCATACGGTATAGAATCTGGACATCAAGATTTGAATAAACCAAGACATGTTTCCAATAAAAACAATTCTATTCATCTTTAAAGATTATGATATATCAACTACTACAGTTAGATAAATCATTGCTGTTTTATTCATTTGTAAAATGAAAGTAATTGTATACGAGATGCTTTTAGATTTTATTGCTATTCCAACATCAGGTTTTACAGGTCATGTCTGTCCGTCAGACTGTCATAAACTCAAAGGAAATATAATTGGTACAAATGTCTTTTTCGTTTTGTTTGTTTTCATGGTTTTGGGGTAGAACGTTACCTGGAAAATCGTTTATTCTTAGACAAGAATTACGTATGAATCCACTGCAACTGAGAAAACAGCAAAATATCAATTCCCCTTTGCGTTGTAACAATAAGATCAAATATCAAGGTCCATGATTCTTTTACCCAAGCAGAAAAAAAGACTAAAAGAAAATACCCTTGTGAAAGATGCACACGTATGGAAAAGAAATCGAAACTTATTCGATAAGATATTTTAGTTTTTGATAGACACACCAAATACAAAGCAAATAAACATTAATTTACAAAGGTAACAAAGACTCAGCTACATTTAAAATTGAACTTTCACTTTCGTTCGTTATATAGACTACTTTTAAAACCCCTCACCGAGTCCTCCGACACTCATGATACATAGATAACAAGAAACACTCATTTGTAGCCTCTTTCCCGTATATAAGATGCAAAAACAAATATACATGGTTATTGATTTCACACTTATTTTCTTATAAGTTGAACATTTTGATCGACATATACTGGTACTAAGCTGGTAAAGTTACGATATTGATAGTATATATAATGACTTATATGTCAAGAGGATTACATTTTATTAGTGATTACACTTTAAATTCCGTACAGAATAGAATTTGAAGACGTTTAACATTTGAACTACTTGGTGAGTGTCACTGCTGGTGGACCAAGAGTCCCCGAGGGCACATGTAGCCAAGTTCGATAAACTTCGGATGATCGTCTGTCTCTTTAACGCATTTGAAATTTTCTGTTACAAAATTTCTTGAAATTTCTAAAACGTGGGTCCCCTAGCATCATATCCCACCCATTCTGCTACGTCTTTTGGTACATTTTTGGACATAATCATTTTCATGTTTTTTGGGCAATTTACATTGTTTAGACAGATGATCACTGACGAGGGTTTAGTAACCGAAACGTGCATGTCTGGTCTATGCTGTTAATTTATCAGATCTTAAATGATGCTATTGAATTTGAAGACGTTTAACATACTATGAATATTATGAAATTTTGAATTTCTAAATTTATGGAATTTTGAACTATGATCCCTGTTTACTACTTACAAAAACGCGTTTTCAATTAATCTTGAACATATTCAAAGTGGTCAGGTGAGTGAATAAGGCCCCACTGACTCCTCTTTATCAAGGCATATGACGTCATATTTGAACACTTTAAGTAGGAGTGAAATGAAAATAATCTTTAAGTGAAGGAAGACGGGGAATCAAGGACGCGCTTCTTGTTGATATCTTTTAAAATGTTATCAATTATGTATAGAATCCAAATATTTTTGTTGGGATTTAATATCATTGCAATAATAACGTTGATATATAGCTGTATTTCTTCTAAAGATTGTTTAAGTATTAATTGCTTAGATAATCAAACTAACAAAGTAGAAAAGCCTGTACATGTACAAGAACTCAGATATGATGATGTCAGTCACCATCACGGTAATTTTCATTTAATTCTTATTCTATTCAAATGTTATCATCTTCCGTATTATTACTTTCTCATGAAGATTTAGACGCGCTCACCAGATTCTTATACACTGCAATCCATTAATACCTATGCAAACAAGGTAATTGTTCTTTTTTATTTGAGTTTATTCATTTTTTTTCAGTCTTAACTTGAAATATTCACAATAATTAGCTTCAAATAATTCCAAACCTTGAATTGTGATAACAAAAGCGTAAATAGAAACTGTTCTATCCAGCACATTTTCTTTTCAAAAACTATCATTTTTACAACAAAAGGATAAGAATTCAAAAACGTAAATATTTGGGTCGATTTTGTTACAAATTATTTCTTTGAGGTTCATCTTCCGAATTATATAGCAATGGATTCGAATCTGTTCATTTTTTAACAGCAACACGAACGGAAATGGTGTATACTCATTTATGGATGGCAGTGTATGACGTAAAAACAAAGGAGGGGATCTCCAACAACATCAGGTTGCAGCATCCACAGAAAAACTCCAAAACACCCATTGCAAAAACACAGAGCAGACAAGCACAGAAAGAGACGCAAAAGGGACAACAACGCACAACACAGAAACATCAAACAGAAAGGACTACACATAAACCAACAAGACAAACGGGCAACGAAAATAGCAGAAGGTGTGGTTATCATGGATTACGTGCGCACAACCCTCCCACTTTTCCGATATTCAGGAGGTCTCGAAGAATGTACAATTGTGGTGTAAAACAACGTTAAGAATATTGAAGGGTAGACAACTAAGGTCATCGAATTTACTAACCCCGACATTTCGTAAACTTTGTTGCCGAGTACTATTCTAAATTTGTTTTATGGTAACAACGAATTGAATGAAAAATCATCGACTAGAAAAATAAAAAATCTCTCATTGCAATGAATTCTGCGAACATTGCTTGCATTGTAATATTTTAAATTTCTTATCGATCTTGTTCTTTGTTTTTAACTTAGTTTTATATTGATTAATTATATATTTTGACTGAATATAAGGTGTACGAAGCCATATATCGTTTGCAAAGATGTGCTCAAAGTAAATAATTTTACAACAGGCTGAAGGAATGCTAATTTCATGCGCAAAACTTCGCTTGCTAGGGGTCCGTCGATGATCAATTTAGTGATCTATTGTGAGTGCCGTTGGGATTATCGTCAGGATCTTCTTTAACTCATTCTAATTTATTCTTCGAAAAAAACTTGACTAACATTTTACAATTTCAGATAAAGTTGAAATTGCAAGGAAACTTATCAAGCAGATCCGGGTTCTTTGTTTCGTGATTACATTGTACATCACCAATGAATATTGAAAAGAGAGCAATTTAAGTGAAAAAGACATGGGGTAAACGGTGCACAAAACTGTTTTTCTTCAGTTCTGAGACGAATATATCTTTTCCAACCATTAGTCTTAACACCTCCGAAGAAAGGGAACATTTAACCGCTAAGACAATGCAAGGATTTAGCTATGTTTATGATAAAATACTATGACTATGATTGGTTTATGAAAGCCGACGACGACACATTTGTCATAAAGGAAAACCTTCGTTATTTTCTGTCATCTCAAAATAAAAAGGACCCTGTTTACTTTGGACATCATTTTATCAGAGAAGAAGAAGTTAAGCAAGGCTTTTATAGCGGAGGCGCAGGTTATGTGCTGAGTAAAGAAGCCCTTAGAAGACTGTCAACAATCGGAAATAACTCACAAGTCTGTAAACAAGATGGTGGTCAGGAGGATTTGAATGTTGGAAAGTGTATGGAAAAACTTGGAGTAAAAATAGTTAATACAATTGACGCTCTTAGGAGGACTAGGTTCCATTGCTACAGTTTAGAAGCTCATCTATTTGGCAATTATCCACAATGGTATTATGTCCATGACGCAAATGGGGCGCATAAGGTAAGTAAGAAAGAACAATAATATCCTCGGGAAGCTGCTCATTTTAAGCTTATCGTATATGCACTATATAATGCTGAATACTCTTGTATAATATATTATGATATATACATGTACTATACTATATTCATATATGCGCATGACTGAAAAAGAGATAAATGTAATGCAAGGCATGATCATTTAAAAGCTTCATAAATCCCAAAATTGACCAGATATTCATTAGGCCTATATGTTAATACATAAGAATCATATTGCAGCTAAATGCGAGGAAGCTGTTAAAATGATGTAAATATATGCTCAATTAATTCTTTAGTAAAGAAAAGATAACTAAAGGTAAATCAAGAATTGGCTTTTTCATTCGAAACTCGATCGCTTTATTTCTAATTTCCTCGATCGACGAATGTCGAATTCAGTTGAGAGAGTATTATTGTAAACAGATTCAATATTTCTTCCAGAGGGAGGGAATGATAGCAAATTTAGTGTTTGTGTTTTCTTCCATACTATTGTAAAAATCTTGGATTTAGGGGTAAAATACAAAGTCATTGGACAAAAATGAATGAAACATTGTTTCCATATGCCTTAATACATGTAACATGTACTGAACTATGTTAAACATATTCAAATTCAATAGCATTATTTAAGAACAGATAAATATGCAGCATGGATCAGACATGCACGATATACTGTGTCTGGTATTATAAGAACGAATATTTATATACTATATAGCACTGTAGCGTATCACGTGATACGCATATGATATATTCCACGGGAATTCTCTTTGATTAAACCAAGTACATACTGTTTAAATCTTCTTCATATGATTTTACTCTAGGTCTATCATATGGCCATTATCATCACTGATATGATGGTTATCTATTCTTGTCAAGAATAGACGTGTATTCGGAGAACACTTAAACAGAAATTTTTTAATGCTCACCACATGATATGATATGTTGCACGGACAGATACAAAATTTTCTGTATAAGTGTTCTCCAAATATACGTCTATTCTTGACCAGAATAAATTACTATCAAATAAATAATAATAATGACCATATAATAGGCCTAAAATAAATTCATACAAAGTAGATTTAGACAGTATTTACTTGGTTTAATCAAAGGGGATTCCCGTGGAACATATCATTTGTGTATCACGTGATACGCCACAGTGTATAGGCAAGGGGTATATTGTCAAATTTGAAAGTTGTATTTAATGAATGGTATTTCATTTTAGGGGATGGATTCCATAAGTAATTATGCCATATCATTCCATTATGTGAAGCCACAGAGGATGTATGAATTGGAGTTTTTTGTGTACCATCTCTATCCATATGGTATGGAAAGAGGACATCAAAATCTGAATCAGCCTGATATCATTTTCAATATGAAAAAAACTAGCTTTCAGAAAATGTAGCTTTTAAGAGTAATTCTGGTATGCTTGCTGTATGGTTATCAAGTTCGGTGCACCAAATGCACTTTTCAACAAGTGATAATTCAACAGTGATATAAATCTCTTACATCGACCGTAGTGAAAAGAGAAAAGAGATTGCAGTGATGCACAGGATCCAAATGGAGGAATTCAAAATAATCAATATATGAACAACGAAACTTAAAACTTATCTTAAATACATATTTTTCATATTATGCATTACTTTTTAAATTCTCATTTGATCTTTTAATTCTGACTTCCAACTACAGCAATCAAATTTTGCTTTACAATTTTATTGACCATATTTAGACTCTTCCATACAATAAACATGCATTTACGCAAATAATTTATCGGCGCAATCAAGCGAACATGACTTTAAATCCTATGCATATTCTTAAAATATATTGTTTGAATAATGCTATTTGTCCCAGCGCTAGCACGCATGGATGAATCATCACCGATGCTCAGTTCACATGTTGATGCCCTGCTTGGTATTTAGAATTCTAACATGACTTGAGATTTTCTCCCTATATGTGCCATAGAACTAGCCTGGTGTAACATCTCCAACAAATTTCCAGTTCGCTATGCTCTGTCATTGCACGTGCTATAGAGCTCGTGCAGAACAATATTAGAATAGAAATAACAATTATCTTGCTGAAATTCGTTGTCCAGTAATCCCCCTCGTCGCATGAACCAATCATATTATCACCTCGCCGTTTCGCAGAATTACTGGACAACAAACCACGGCTAGCTAGTTGTTATTTCGTAAATAATGATTATTAATGTTTTCAATAAAGATAAGTGAATGAAAGTCGAACGTAAGACCCAAAACTAGAATCCCAAAATCAGAATCAATAGGAGTACAAATTTTTGATAAAGAAAAAAATAAGCAAGAGAAAGAAAGATATGGTGGAGATCCTAACAGTGGAAATAAGGGAACGCCACTTCACGAGTAATTAAAATATGAAAGAAAAGAGGTAATGTTCAACAAAACCTAGGTGCAGTACCAACAACAAACTCCCAAAACTCCCACTGTAAAACACAAAGACGACACGCACAGAAAGAAACGTAATGGTAGAAGGAATGTCAAATCACAGAGACACACAAATGACTTACATAAACCAACGAGCCAATGGGCAATCGGTGCCGACTTAGGACGACCATCTGCCACGTCAGAAGCAGATGGTGTGGTTGTAGTGGATTACGTGCGCACAACATTCCCACTATTACGATTTTCAAGAGGTCACGGAGAATGTTCACTTGTGGTGTAAAACAACCTCCTCACTGTCAGGTGACCACACAAAAACAAGACTGCAAACACAAGGTCTCAAAGCAACACAGATGAATATGTTAATGGATATAAAAAGAGGACGTACGTAATACAGTCTGTGTTCTGCCGACGCGAGCTCATGTATATCATACAAGTCATGGACATGTAGCGACCTGTGTAGTGCCTTGTCCTTCCTCTTGGAAAACATTTATGTAAGATTTGGTGAGAATATCTACAAGCAGGTTGTAGGGATTCCTATGTGTACAAATTGTGCGCCTCTTGTTGCAGATTTATATTTATACGCATATGAAAAAGAATTTATTCAAAATCTTCAAAAGCAAAAAAAAAAAAAAAAAAAACCATGATGATGTGAAATGCTTCATTGGTACTTCTAGGTACCTGGATGATATTCTTACTATCGATAATCCTGTTTTTGAAAAGTATAAAGATGTTATTTATCCACAAGAATTGACTCTAAACAAGGCAAACTTTACAGACACAGAAACACCATTTTTGGACCTAAATATCAAAATTGTCAATGGAGAAATTCATACAAGTGTATATGACAAACGAGATGATTTTGGATTCAACATAGTAAATTTCCCCTGGCTTGACGGTGATGTCCCTAGATTCCCGTCATACGGTATCTACATTTCACAGCTCATCCGGTATGCTAGAGCATGTACTGATGTTTTGGATTTTCATAATAGAAATCTACAAATTACAAAGAAACTTTTAGGTCAAGGATTTCGCTTTCACAAACTAGTAAAGACTTTCTGGAAATTTAACAAAAATGATGATCAACTTCTTTTGAAATTCGGACCCATACAAGCAACGGAGTATATTACTTTAGGTATTTCACAACCTGCATTTTATGGTGACATAATTAACAAAATAAGAAGGATCAAAGGTAGACAGCATATGTATCGAAAATGCGTCAGAGTCATCAAACGCCTTTTATACCGTGGATATGATCCAATTGTCACCAGACGGACACTAAGCTTGGTACTTGACCAATATACAGTCTTGTACGAGCACATTCTTAAGACTTGTACTCTGACTGACTGTGACGACGGGACTCCATGACGGGCCCTGTCCAAACCTCCTTAGAGAAGACAGGGCCCCGACCACCTGCCCTCTCTAAATGTCAATCGGACTCCTCGGGTGATAACATATATGAGCTCGCTACAGCCGGCAGAGCACGGTCAGTATTACGCACGTCCTCTTTTTATATCCATTTACATATTCATCTGTGTTGCTTGGACCCCTGTGTTTTACGGTCTTGTATGTGTGTCGTCATCTAACAGTGAGGAGGTTGTTTTACACCATAATTGTGCGTTCTTCGAGACCTCTGGGAAATCGGAATAGTGGGAGGGCTGTGCGCACGTAATCCTGGATAACCACACCGTCTGCTATTTACGTGACAGATGACCGTCCTAAGTCGGCACCGGTTGCCCATTGGTCTCGTTGGTTTATGTGTAGTCTTTTATGTTTCATGTTTCTATGTTGTGAGTTGGTGTTCCTTGTCCCTTTTGCGTCTCTTTCTGTGGGTATCTGTTTTGTGTTTTTGCATGGGTGTTTTGGGATTTTGCTGTAGGTGCTGCAACCTAGTGTTGTTGGAGATACCCTCCTTTCTTTTATCACTCATGGAGTCCGATTGACAGGTGGTCGGGGCAGATTAAGGTACAGACGGAGACACTAACACAGCATAATGTTTCCAGTAGACTACTATGACGTCACGCTTTAGTTTTGAAAGTGCGGGGAATTTACCAACTTATTAACGTTTTAACATTCAATACGTTCATTATTAATGCAAAACGAGGTGTCTGATATTTAGAACAAATGGAAATATAAGTAATGACTTTCTAACCGTGGATGTTCATGGACATTTGTTATCAATGTTTATTGTCATTATTAATTTGTATCAGCATAAAGCATGACGATAATGTACGTTGCTGCTTCATTGATGATTACATGTATGTTAGTGTCATGCAATTGAATGGGTACCTTCTTCTGACCTTTTTGATAACGTAAGTCTTCGATTCAATGGGTATCTGTTCCTTCAATGGTGCTTAGGAGAAGCTTTTCCTCGGTGAAAAATTATAATGACATTGCATTTGAAAATCCTCCTATTTCAATCTACCATTTCATTCTAAATTACCATCAAAATATAAGAGTTAAACACCTTTGTACTATTCTTTCAACAGTTTGTGGTCAAACTGAAAAACACGTCTGAATAAGCTTTGGGGTCCGCAATCTCTGGACGAAATAGAAAAGAAGAATAAATAAATCAATAAATAAAGGAGGGCATGTCACCGAACTTCTCATGGAACTGTTACGACGGATCTTGTATGTACACAAGAGACTCTGACTCTCCCCAACACATGGTCTTATTTCGGATTATTGTTTAGTCCGGGGCTCATAACGGTTGTAGTCAAAGTTCTAATGATTTTCCCTTGCTTTATCTACCTTAATACTGAATAACTGATGGTTACTTCTTCGATGTTTATTTCAGAAGGCTGATCCTAGTAACAGCAATGGATATTTAGTTTTTCTTTCTTATTTGTCTTTATGTTATTTTGCAGCGTGGAGCTAATGGACATTTTTCAAGTTCACGTACTTCGGACTTCGGACTCCGGACTTCGAGCTTTAGGGGTCGTATAAAAGAAATCAGGCGCGACTATATTAGAAACGTTAAATCTGAACACACATGGACTAAATGACAATGGACAACTTCAAATATGTATTTATACAAATGAAAACAAATACTTTTTTTCACACAGAGTACTCTGAGTTCATTGGAATAGATTTTATATTTTGGATTTTTGAGCAAGTCCCTTCGAAATACGATGTGCGATGTCCGAAGTCCGCGAGTATTAAAAATGTCCATATTATAAACATTTTCCGCGACGGGGTATGTAAGTGATTCTCAATTACTCTTCACTTTTTTTTCAGAAATTGACTTTGATTATATACTTTGATTTGAATATAAACGTTCACATTGTCGATTAATACAGCGGATTCGAAGAGTGACAATGAAGCTATATGTGTCCCCTTTCAACTCATAGGTAAAACAAATGGCCGCGGTGGAATGTATTTAGAAGGGAGAATACGAGCATTAAATTGTAAAACACTAGATTATCAAATGAAAAAAAATGAGGGAATCGTCGACAATACTCGGTTGCAGAACCGACAGCAAATAACCAAAACATTCCTATGCGGAATCACTGAGTACAAGCATAAAAGGAGACGCAAAAGAGACAAGGAACGCCAAAACGACTAAAAATAAATAAACGAGGCCAATGGTAAATCGGTGCCGACTAAGGACGGCCATCTGCCACGCCATTGCGTGGTGTGGTTATACGGCTTACGTATACAACCCTGTCACTTTTCCGGTCACAAAAAGGTCTCGAAGTAAGCTAAATTGTAATTACTTCATTGCTGTGAGACGAGCATATAAACAAGACAGCAGGGGCCACAACAACACAGATATGAATATGTAAATAAAAAAGAAAAATAAAAAAGGGTGTACGAAATAGCAAATAGTGGTTATCCGGTTACCACAGTCATCCCACTCTTCCGTTTGCCAATTGGCCTCGGAGAACGCACAATTCTCTTGAAAAAAAAAGCATCCTCATTGTAAGATGACCACACAAACAAGACAGAAAAAAGCAGGAACAAAAGAAACAAACAACAATCTGAAAATTGACATCAATAACATAGGACGTATGCAATACAGTCCGTGCTCTGCCGGCTAGTGCTAGCTCATCATCACAGCTACCCGAGGAGTCCGACCTTGTTAACTAAATTAGTTTTTAAAACGGAAACTTTGATCTTAATTCTATAGTTTGTAAAATTCTCTAGTGAAATCTAAGTACATTCCCTCGCGCACCGCAAATAGCATAAATATTGTATGGCAGTAGTCTTGGACCATCACTGAGAAAGTGTAGAAGTGGAAAGATTTTATGCTGGTAAATTTTCCAAAAGTTCCTTAGAAGTCTTTAGGATCCACATCTGATTGATTCCATTTCTGGACTCGCAGTATGTTTAAAGACCTTCTTGATGCGATTTTATATTTTCGTAAGCAAAATTGAAATAGGTGTTGAGGAGCACCTTGACGAACCGACAATGAATCGGTGTTTGTGAGGATTTTTGTGCAATTTTGGAATCCAGTAGATATCAGGTAGATCAAGATCAGAGTCGTCAGGATGAATACGAAAAGACTCAAGAACAGAATTGTGGTTGTCAAGTTTATCATATTTAGATTAGATTTAGATCTCCAGGTGCTTAATGTAATCAATGTAATCCTAGTTCCTCTCTGAGGCATTTGAAATGGTATGACTTGCAAACGAAAATAAAATTGTTTGCCGCCTTGTCAGCAGGCACAATGATATATTTTTCAGTGAGGTCAGAAATGTCTTTGGCAACAACAGGTTCATAAAAAAATTGGCTCGTGTCTGTTGATAACTGCGTGCCGAAGACGCACTATTAGTCATTTTAGTAATTTTCCGATGGATTTCATCCATTCAGAGAGTGTACGTATCTTGTTTCACGTCCTCCTTTTTTGCCTACCGTCTGGCGTACTCCTCACATGCATCCATAATTATTTCAAAATTTTCCCGACACATGGAAGAACGGGATTCCTGTATTATGGACATTCTAAGTTTACTGTTACCGACGATATAAAGGTCAACAATTTAAGCACATGGCCAAATGGCTGGTACTGACGATAATCTCAACAGCACTCACAATAAAGCGCCGAATTGAACATCGACGGACCCCAAGCAAGCTTGAGATGGGACCATGTGCCCGGGAGGAGTAAGCATCCCCTGTTGGCTAGCCTCATCCATCGTCGATGTTCATGCAAGAAAACAATATATAAAATACATGCACTGTCTGAGGTTATGTCTATATAGAAAGTGCTATGGCGACCATGTCAGGGAAAATATTCAGAACAATTACTGTCAAAACCCTCGTGGGGAATTTTTCACGAGCTCCACACGGAAAAGGGCAATATCACATGAATCATATTACATATATATTTGTAGTTATAGTATCTAAGTTAGGGGACCACGAAGAAAGCTTAAAGCTCATTTCAATTTCTGGCCAGGTTAACAGCTGGCATATTTTATAGCCTCTACCAAATGTTTTAGGGAGATTTGTAGTAATTTTGCGAGAAAAACAGCAAAAGAAATTAAGACAGCAATAATATCTGGAAGTTATGCAACTGACTTGTTTAAGGACGCATCAATAGTTTCAATCCTACATGTACTAACATGCAAATATATTTGTATCAGCTGTTATGCATGCATGATGTTAAAAGAAGCGAAAACAAGCTTCATGTTGACATTTTTTATAATGGCATTAACAATGTACAGAATCCAAATATCTGCTGTTATGTTTTTGCTGGCATTCAATATCATTGGAATAGTTACGTTAATTTATAGCAACATTTTTTCGGAATGTAAAAATTATAAAACAAACAAAGACGAAACAACTGTACGAATGTTCAGATTCGAGGATGTCAGCTACTATCACGGTAAATTGAATTCAAATATTTATTCATCATTTTCTTTTCTAATTTTGCTTGTGTATTGTAAAGAAATAGTGAAGGGTATGCAACCACAGGCAAGGGGTTTTACGTACGCCCAATAATTGATAAAAATTCCGAAACTTCTTTAGAATCGAGACCTTTGGGTAACTGGAAAAGAGGTAGGTCTGTGCGCACGTAATCCGGAGAACAAAACCATTTGCTACTGGCGTAGCAGATGGCTGTCGTAAGTCAGCGCCGATTGCCCATTGATATCGTTAGTTTATGTGTAGTCTACTGGCGTAGCAGATGGCCGTTCTAAGTCATCGCCGATTGCCCATTGATATCGTTGGTTTATGTGTAGCCTTCTGGCATATCAGATGACCGTCCTAAGTCAGCATTGATTGCCTATTGGTATCGTTGGTTTATGTTTAGTCTTCTGGCATATCAGATGACCGTCCTAAGTCAGCCCTGATTGCCTATTGGTATCGTTGGTTCATGTGTAGTCTTCTGGCATATCAGATGACCGTCATAAGTCAGCGCCGATCGCCCATTGCTATCGCTAGTTTATGTGTAGTCTTTTATTCTATGTCTCTATGTTGTATATCTCTTTTGAGTCCTTTGCTCTGTTTGTTAACTATATGTTTTCACTTTATAATTTTTTTGTGCTTTGCTGTGAGTGCTACAACTGAGTTTATTTGGAGATCCCTTTATTTTTGAAATGGTATATGTTGTATGCTAATATCCTGTTGAATGAGAAAAACTTTTTCAAAATATCAAAATGTTGCAATGTAATCAGTTATGAAACCATTCCTTGCGTTAAAGGTACAAAAGGTCTCGTCAAGATCAAAACATGAATCAACTATTTTTGTCAAAATTTTAACGCAAACGAGTCTATCATGCTTAGAAACTAGAAACTGGCTGGTTACAATAGACACATATGCCCTCACTACCAAAGGGTACCCTAATATAACCTATTTTTCTCCGACTGACCGATTGCGAACACGTGTAAGCACTTATTTTCATAAGGCTAGTACTGTATCAAAACAAAACAACATGGCTGACGGATAACACGTGGGACGAAAATGAATCGACAATCGGTGTTTTCAAAATCTGGAAAGAGAAATGTAATGAACAAATAGTGTTGTCTTGGTATTGGAAAGTTATAGAGACCTAGCTTAGAGGACGACCGTGAAATTAAAACTCTGACAAGTCTGAGGGAAAATTAGCTATTTAAAAGGAATCTACAGAGTACATGTACATGTATAGTTCTTGTTTATTTTTATCTATGAGAAGTATATATAAGTTTGACGTGTATATATATCCACAGTAATTTTGATATGTGTATATATAATATATATTCACAGTTTAAATCAAATATTAAAAAAAAAACGAACAAAAAATCATAACTAAATAAAGGTTAATTTTCATTCAGGATTTGGTTAATAAACGCACATGTGTATAGCAGACTACATTTGCCTCCCATTCGAGCCGTCATACACTATTACACGTTGCTAGTCATTTGAAAGTGTTCGATTATCCACGTTCAAAATGGTGATTTGAATGGAACATGATATCTATACATGATATAAACCTTGTATTTGCAATTAATGAAATATTAGTGAGTTAGTCTTTTTAGAGAGAGAGAGAGAATTTCAAAAAGACTGAATGTATACGTGATTTACTACATGTTTCGTAGTAATCCCACGATGTCATTCAAGTGATTGGCTGATCGTGGTAGCGTGTTCACTTGGACCTTGGTAAACGTGACGTATTTCTACATACTGTATATGCAAATAACAATTTCCGAAGTTTACCGAAATCGTGTGTACTAGAGAGTAAAAACGTTTATAAAACAAAAATGCGAGAGATATTTTACGTAACTTATATATAGATATTCAAATGGTAGTACTTAAAAGCTATTTACGGTAAAACTTCATTATTGACAGTTTAATCCCTGTTAGACTATTTGTACCTTTAAAATGTTCTACTACTCTAATCGACCTTGGCTTTTTTGTTGATTTGTTTTCTTTCTTTTGTTTTTGTTGTTTTTGTTGTTTGTTTGCTTTTTGGTATTTATTGAAGATAAATATATTACAGAATATTGGATGTATGAGGTCAGATATGATTTTTAAAGATTTAACTTGTTCAAAGACAAAATATTATGAAAGACGATGAAAAATCAATGCAAAATGATCTGTAACTTTTTGAAAGCAAATTAACTGAAATTTTACAATTTCAGATAAAGATGAAATTGCCAGGAAACTTAGCAAGCAAATCCGGGTTCTTTGCTTCGTGATTACATCACCAATGAATCTTGACAAGAGAGCAATACATGTTAAAAAGACATGGGGTAAACGGTGCACAAAACTTCTTTTCTTTGGTTCTGAAACAAATATATCTTTTCCGGTCATCGGTCTCAATACCTCCGAAGGAAGGAACCATTTAACAGCTAAGACAATGCAAGGATTTAGATATGTTTATGATCAGTATTACGACGAAGCTGATTGGTTCATGAAAGCAGATGATGATACCTACGTCATTTTGGAGAACCTTCGTTATTTTCTATCATCTCAAGATACAAGGGACCCTGTTTACTTTGGACATCATTTCATCGGAAAAGAAGTTAAGCAAGGCTTTAATAGCGGAGGTGCAGGTTATGTGCTAAGTAAAGAAGCCCTTAGAAGACTGTCAAGAACCGGAAGTAACAAACAATTCTGTAAACAAGATGGCGGCCAGGAGGATTTAAATGTAGGGATATGTATGGAAAAACTTGGAGTAAAGATAGTTAATACTACTGACTTTCTTGGGAGGACTAGGTTTCATTGCTACACTTTAGAATCTCATCTGTTTGGTAATTATCCACAATGGTATTATGTCCATGACGCAAATGGGGCGCATAAGGTAAGTAAGGAAGAGCAGTAGTATCTTCTGCGAGACACTCATTTTAGGCATATCGTTTATGAAATATAACGCTTTATGCTCATGTGTAATATACTAAATTAATGAATATACACTATAAACATATAATACATAATATAATATACTATGATACTATAATACACTATTCTAATATCATAAGTTATACAGTGTTTTATAGGGGAAACAGAAATATATTGGGTCGATGAAAAAGAGCCCATTACAACTTTTTTTTTCATCGACCCACAATATTTTTTAATCCCCCTGTAAAACACTGTATAACGATTTTATTCCGCAGATGTCAGTGGTAGAATTCAACATAATAATTGGTTCTTCTCGACCAAAAGGATTGCAAGATTTGCCTGAAGCGGGATAAACTATTAAATACTAATATATCTAACAGAGGACGCTGACTCTTCCTGGGCACCTGGTCTCACTTCGGAATATTGTTCATTCCAAGGTTCGCAACTGCTCCGATGGGATTATAATAATTTTGCCTTAACTTCTCGACTTTGAGCCGGAATATATGTAATAATGTCGAAGGGTTCCAACTCTCTACCTTCTTGAAGAAACTTCCAAACCAATTTACATGCACCAGACACGTGTTTCGAATATTAAATTTTCATCAGTGATGCTTTCAGCGGAGCCACCGAAATTAATTTCAGTAGCGCCCTCTTAACTTTTTTGAAGTTAGATTTTTACATTTACATTACAGAGAGTGCGCGGCTCCAAATTTCCTGAAGGGCCGATTCAATAGCATATCCAAATAAAATCTATGTTCAAAATAGCATTGGAGGGATGGTGCTAAGATGTTAACTCTTTTAATTTCAATGATAGTGATAACTAGAAAGGTTTCTTGTTGCGGTTGCAACAAGAGTGTCTTCCTCCTATACAATTTTTGGTTTGGAAATATGAAGGACGTCACATTACATGTATTTATATTATATATTTAAGTTTTCAAATAGCAGAAACATTAAATTTTCAAACCGATAATTGTTGGTGAGCAACCATTTGATTTTTTTTTTTTGGGGGGGGGGGGGGGGGGGGTTAGGAATTCTATTGCCAGCCGGTAAAATTTTTTCAGCAATTTTCTGAGCAGGCCATTTTTTTCAGCCATTACCAGAGTCGGAGAAAAATTTTCGCCGGTTCTTCGGGCCGGATTTAAACAAATTGTCAAATGTTGTGAATGTCTGTGTAAGTTAAACTCCCCGCTGTTACAGAGTATGAGTTAATAACCGTTCCTTCAGATGTCTCTTTGCTATTAGCGAATTTCAGACAGATTGTATGATGTTTAAATAGAACCTTTTCTAGATTTTTGTGCCTATGCGTATTAGGTCTCTGGTAGATACAGCTATGTGAACAGTTTGTATTTATATTAATTAATTTTTTGACTTTAAATTGTCTGGCACAAAGAGCCAGCAAAAATTTCCATATCATGCAATGTATCCTTACTTTTGCAAATTCTTCCTGCCCCCTTCCCCCATAAAAAAGGCGAGCTCGTAGCTGTAGAACCAATTTTCTTGAGAAGAGAAATGGTAATAACAAGTTACGTTCAATATATATATATAAATACCATGAGGTTCTCGCTGTGCAGGTTCAAATTTGGACCCCCCCCCTTCCCTTTTTTCAAAGTTTATTTTGAATTTCCATCATGGCGACATCGTTCAATATAAACAGAACTGTTTTCGAAAAACGAGGAGAGGGAAGAATGTTGGAGAAATTGTTCATCAATTTGTAAATAAACCAACCGAAAATTATGTTCGAACGTTTGCTAGAATTAGAAATTAAACTTTATGTTCAAAATATAGTTATTGAAGTTCAGAAACAGGTTTGTAGGTTAGAAATCGGAATCAAACTACCACTTTTTGTGTGTAAATTTTGGTTTGTAGCTGATCTCTTCTATATTAATCAACTGTTTTAAAATCAAATTGTGTATATCGAAATGTATTTATGAAATGCATATTCATCATTGCTGTGAAATCGGAATTTGAAAATCTCAACACTGCTTTTCTAGAGTCGGACTCGGACTACCAATTTTAGTGTGCGCCCAATCTGTTGGCGTGAAGGTGTATCGAAATACCCAACTCAAAATTTCGATGCTCATATCTTTTCAACAGTAAGAGATAGAAAAAATCAGAAAGACTAAATAAGACAGATATATGGATAAAAAATAATAATATTGAAATTTTTAGGAAACTTCATAAGCTTAATTTTCGTTTACTATTATAAGCAAAAAAGTGTCTTCCTCCTATGAACTTCTGAATTTGGAAATATGAAGGACGGTGAAGGACGTCATCGTAATAAATCGTTACAGTGTGCATCTAGCATTTCATATCTTGCATGGCTGTCGACTTTCAAAAAGAATGGAAATTGTAGATAGCAAAATACGAGATATTTAAGCTTACAAATAGCAAAACATGAAATTTTCGGTCCTTTTGAGTAATTCGACGCTCCCGTCAAATATTTGAATCTACTAAAAAACATGATAAAAAAGATAACAGAGACCAAAAATAAAAAAGACCAATCTAGCTTTTATTCCAAACGTAACGTTGGAGAACTTTCATTGTCCTAGCTTACAGGGTTCTTGAGAAATCGCTGATCCAATTTTCCACGGTTACGAAAACAATAGGTCTTCCGACGGAAGTCGGAAGACCTAATTACTTCTATGATGTTTATTATATAATCCTGTATATCTCTGTGACTGAAAAAGAGGGAATGCAATGCATGATTATCTGAAAGCTTCAAAAATCCCAAAATTGAGATAAAATGACTTAGCCCTACATGTAAATATAAAAAGAACGTGTAAGGGCTTAATGGGAGGGTACTTAAAAATTACATATAGTAACTTCCACACTCTTTAGGCATATTACATTATTTAGATTGAGAGTTACTGACGAGGGTTTAGTACCCGACACGTGCATGTCTGGTCCGTAGCTGCAAATTTATCTGTTCTTAAATGATGCTAATGAATTTGAAGACGTTTAACATTTGTACCAGTTGGTGAGTGTCAATTCTGGTCTCAACTTCTCAAGGCCAATATTTAGTAAAGGTGAAATGAAGTAAACTAGAACTAAATTGTTTTTCGAAACCCAACCGCCTTATTTTTAATTTCCATGAATCACTAATATGCCTTTCAGTTCATAAAGTATTATTGTAAACAAATTCAAATATTTCTTCCCGATGGAAGGAATTATATGGATACAATCTCAACATTCAAATTGAGTGCTTGAGACTTTGTGCTTTTATTTATGTTATTGTAAATCTATTAGACTAGTGTATAATGGATATAAACAATAAGAAAAAGGAAAACTTTAAGATATTTTTCTTCAAATATTTTTTCTCTATCAAGAGTTAGTATAAATAAAATGTTTTAAGGCTTAAATTCCCTTCAGAGAGGACAAGAAGATTATGCAGGGGTATATTGTCAAATTCTATCACGCATGTTGTATTTATTCACTTGTACTTCATTTTCAGGGGACTGATTCCATCAGTAATTATGCCATATCGTTCCATTATGTGAAGCCACAGAGGATGTATGAATTGGAGTTTTTTGTATACCATCTTAATCCGTATGGAATTGAAACAGGACATCAGAATCTTAATCAGCCTGCGAACGTTTTCAATATGAAAAAATACTTATTTTCAGAAAAGGTAGCCTTTAAAGGTCACGTGTAAATGTTTTTAAAAGCTAAAATACCTTAATTATATTTTTCTCCTTCATATTAGAGACTAATTTTCAAAAGAATTATATTTTTCCGACCGTCCGTTTTTCTGTAAATCGACCTGAAAAGTCTAATTATTGAAGCGGCGCGACTGAATTATCTGCCTCTGTGTGTGACGTTATGTGCACCTCATCGAGTATTAGAGGCTATCTGAAGGCAGTGAGGATATAAAATTCCCCAGTCTTGTTTATTTGAATGATAGATCAAAACAAATCGATACCAAATACGTTTTATTTATTTATCTATTTTTATATTTTATTTATTTATCTACTTTTTGTTTCTTTTCTTTTTTTTGGGGGGGGGTGTTCTTCTTAAACAAACTTACAGGGTAATTCCTTTCGAATTTAACCAAGTATGACTTTTTCCTATCATGCCATGATGACCTTAGCCGGGTATAAGTATCAGTTCGTATATCATGTATATAGAGACTGTATAGTTAAATCAAAGTGATTGCAGGCGTGTCATACAAAGGTAAGCGTGTAGATCGACCCCTGTGCAAGGTGTGAACAACAAAGACCACGACAGGCATTTGTTGGGATGTAGACGAAAGATATGCTTTACGTTTAAGGCAATATTCGTCTTGATGCAATTTTAGAAAATACAAAGTCACCGATGCCCATAGTATGACCTTTATTAAAAAAAAAATATCGCATGACGTTGAAATTCGAATGACCGCTAAAATATGCTGGAGGTTATATGATGCCCGCTTGTCCAGTCGTCTTTTTGCTTTATGAAAAATCAATTTAAAATAATGGCAGAGTTAAGGTAGAACGGAGGGCCCCCCGGCAGCGCTGGTCATTTTTTAAAAACTTTTTCCCTAGAGATAAAATGCACAAGCACAGAATTTACAGGATTCCATTGATTTATATGCTATTTAAATAGAATTTGAATCAATGGAATCTTTTATATTGTGTAACCCCCCCACCCCGCCCCAAGAACCAGAACGCAACTTCTGATGGAATTGTACATATACGCAAATGATACATTTTAGGGGACGAAGTAGGGTCTTGTATGATGGCGTATCTCAGGGAGACGCTACCATAGAAAAGAAAATGATAAAAAAGGGGAGCTTTTTCTTGAGGATCAATCTTAGACCACGATTAAGTATTTCATGTTTGACTATCATGCTTATCCATGAAAAACTATTCTAAACAGTTACTATTATATGACCAAATGAAATATACATGAATTAGGAACGAAATAAGCAAGGCTATGTGAGATGTTTATTTCCCTTACGCCGACTTTTCCGCGATAAGCACGGTAAAAAGCTAATTATATTGTACAAAGCTATTCCTATGTTTGATGATTAAATTTGAGAAAAAGAAATATATACTCGCATATATCGTCGTTTATAAAATGTGTATATAATATACACTAAAACATAATTCTTATACACTGATTACAGCATAGTATATGCGGGCTTGGGTGTACCTTACGTCATCGCCACGGGGGGTAACCCGGGCAGGCTTTTTGAAATAATTTTAATACGGGACATATTTTCACCCGCTTTATTTGCTAACCTGGACGGATTTTAGTCGAATGAAAATTGGAATGTGTTATTTTAGATCTACTTGATCAACTGAACAAGAAAAAATGAGATGATTATGGTATCTTTACACGTGACCTTTATAAGCAGTTATGGTATGCGTGCTGTATGATAATTAATCTTGAACATATATCTATTGTGCAAAGTTCACCATATGCGCTTATCACATCAGTGAATTGACCGTATTACAAAGAAGGAGTAGATAACGCTGTTTGGCAATTGTAGTGATGCGCAGAGTCGAAAAAGAGGAAATCTCAATAATTTTAAAATATGTTAAGAACGAAACTTACAGCATAATCTTAAATCAATGTTTTTATATAATGCATTACTTTCTAAATTCTCTCTTGATCTTTCATTTCTGACTTTCAACTATAGTAATAAAATGTATCGACAATATTCATGGGCGGATGCAGGATTTTTTTCAGGAGGGGGGGATCCTTAAGTCCGATTTTTTTGAAGAGCAAAAAAATAAATAAAGAAATAAAGAAAGAAACGCAAACGCAAAAAAAAATTGATTGATTGTCACTTTTGTTTCTAATTATCAATAACACAGGTGACCGGAGAGCAATGGCAAAAATCATAGTACTTCAGTTTTTGTTGTCAGGTCTACTATGTTAATACAAGAAATGGCGAGCGATAGCGAGCCAGCGAAATTTTTTTTCCAAGAATTGGAATATAATCCACTATTAGGGCCTTCTTCAGTTTCTTTTCGTCTTCTTAGTGTCCTTGTCTATTGACCTATGTGTATAATGTATATGTGTTGTATATAGGAAAGTACTAGTGCAGCATTATTTGAAAATAACGTACATATATGTAATCAATTCTGGGGAGCGGCAACCACGGTCACGAAAACAATGATTTAAAGTCTTCCTACGGAAGTCGGAAGACTTTAGATATAGGAGGATGCGTCACAATCTGGATTATTCCAAAATTAATGTTATTCATTTTAGATTGAGAAAATATCCACTATGAGGTTTCTGTATGTCTTATGCTCGGCATTCAGATTTTTTCATGCACATCGAGACATTCACCGAACTTGACAAGTTGTCGTGGAACTTTTGCGACGGATCTTGCACATGAGACGCCGATTCTCCCCGTGCACACGGTCTCACTTCGGAATACTAATAGTTACCTAGTCATCCGGTGACCTGGTATGAGATGATACCAGGTCACTAGGTTTTATACCGGGCGAGGCGAACCCCAACGATGTCCTATTTTGATAATTGTCATGAATTATTTGGACCTTATTATCTGTTTACGCAAAAAGGTCAACATGAAGGATAACATTGTGACATCACAAGGGGTCTGGTATAAAAGGCTACGCACCCGGTTTAAGATATACCAAGTCTTCAACTTCACGTGACCGCTATTATTAGCTAATCGCTTTTTAGAATTTTCAGGCAAACTTGTCAGGGGTGTGGCAATGTGTATTCCGGGGCTCATAAGGGTCTCAGTAAAAGTTCTGATGATTTTCCTTACCTACTCTACCTTAATATTGCATATCTGATGGTTATTTCTTCGTGGTTCATTTCAAAAAGCTGATCATAGTAACAGGAATGGATATTTCGTTTTTCTTGTTTATTTGTCTTTATCTTATATTGCAATGTGGAGCTTATACAAATATTTTCCGCAACAGGGTGATTAAGTGTTTCCCAATTACTCTTCACAATTTTTTTTTCAGAAATTGATTTTAATTATATACTTTGATTCGAATATAAACGATCAAAATGTCGTTTAACACTACCGATGACAAATATGAAAAAAAAAAACATATCCCTATCCATAATGACAAATTTGGAAAAACCATATCCCTATAAAGAAGTACAAAATCGTTAATCGAAAAATCATCAAACCAAGGACATACAAAGCCAGGATAAAACCAGAACTAAGACACAGAAACAGAAATAAAACAAATGTACCGTATGAAGAGAATGAACTCTCTATGAAGGAGTGAGATCAGTTGCCCAGGAAGAGTGAGCATCTCCTGCTTGCATGCAACACCCGCCACTTCAGTTCGGTAGAAAGATCACAATTGGTAAATCTCACAATTCGTTAGAAAGGTCACAACCGGTAACTCCCCCAAAGAAGTATAGATTGGCGTGTCATGGGACAATAGGTCTACGTCTATTACGTCGATTTCAAGATTGACAATTAGTCTAAGTATCCCTTTACAAATCATAGGTAAATCAAATGACTGCTGAGGCGGCATCTGGTGACCTTGTATGAGGTGATTCCAGGTCACTAGGTTTTATACCGGGCGAGGCGAACCCCAACGATGACCTGTTTTGATAACTTTCATGCAGTATTTGGACCTTATTGTCTGTTTACGCTAGAAGGTCAACATGTAGGATAACATTGTGACACCACAAGGGGTCTGGTATAAAAGAAGTATATATTGGCGTGTCATGGGACATAAGGTCTACGTCAATAACGTCGATTTCAAGGTTGACAATTAGTCTATGTGTCTCTTTACAAATCATAGGTAAATCAAATTACTGCTGCGGCGGCAATGGATTGTATCCTGAAGGAAATGCAAGCACATTAGTTTATCAAATGGCAAACAAATGAGGGAATCTCCGAAAATACTAAGTTGCAGAATCCACAGCAAGACATGGAAACATTCCTATGTATAACACGGAGTAAAATGAATAGCAGTAGACACAAAAGAGACATGTACAAGGAACACCAAAAATCAAAAAAAAAAAAACAATCTCAAGAAAAATTGCTTATTCAAAATGTGCCATTTGGGGCCAATTTAGGCCTGATTTTACCTATATTTCACTTACTTTTGACATCAGTAATTATGCAGTTGCACAAGATTTGAATTACAGTTGCCTGTTTCCTGAATAGTGTTATCCTAGGACTTTATGGGAATCGAAAGAAATTCATATAGAAATGATATTTTTCTGTTGATATGCCTTTGAAATTGGTTACCATGGCAACATTTTGTACAAAGGGGTGTAAATACTTATCATAATTAAAAAGCTAATTTATAAAGATGCTAAAAACTTGGTATGTATATGTATTAAAGACAATTTGATGCTATCATGACCTTGGGAAAACGTCAAGATCATTTGCTCAATTTTCAAGGTCATTGAAAATTATTTGCTATTTTTAGGCCAAATTTTTCGATTATTCACTAAAAAGAGACATGATTAACGGTAAACGGTATGGAACTTTGGTAACAGTCAATTAGAGGCGAAAGTATGATAAATACATTATTTGTAAAGATGAGTATCAAAATTATCAAAATCCATTGTAGACCCAAATAAATGTTACATATTTTACAAGAAAAATTCTGAAAATCTCTATTTTATACTCTTATTGAAAGTTTGTCATACATAGAAGTGAAATACAATTTAACAAAACTGTGATGAATTCTACTTCTTTTGATAGGTTGTTCAACTGTAAATATTTAAAATCAAAATATCTGATGAGATAAGTTAGAAAAATCAATTCAAAATAATTGGAAATTCTTTTGTTTGTGCAAATTTGAGTCTAAAGTTAGAAATGACCTTGAGATTTGGACAGAAGACCTTGAAATGATTTGAAGGTCAAGTGATAATGATAAATGTAATTTGTTTACAGGTATTCTATTTCATAGTCAAAGGACTCAATAATTGGGAAAAACAATGTTTTTAAATATGCGATATACAGAAATATTGATTCCAAGTTGCTATAGCAACGGATTTTGATTGGTATTCGTGACAAAATGGTGAGTTTCACTTTATTTCTTGTTTTTTCCAGCAATGAACATTTATTTCATCAAGGTGACATGAAATACCCATAATGTGTGTCAAATTATGGTTTTCAACGTTCAAAATAGTCAAAAACGGGCAAAAAATGAGCCTACAATTAGACCTTATTTTTGCTTCATTTTCAGATATTTTGATTTAATCTCAACAACTGCCGTATCACCCCCTCCCCCAAAATGATATTCTTGTTAGAGTTGAACTTACAAAGAAAAGTTTTTGTGTTCATAAAGTAAGTTTTGACCATGGTTTCCATGGAAACAGAATGCCACAATATGTCTTACTTCTCATATATATGAGGGTGTCAAATAGAGGACCCCGTTACCATGGCAACCATGGTTCAAATATACCAATGCAGAGATTTATCTACAATTTGATCTAAATGGGTCCTCTGGACCCGTTGACAATCAGACTATGGGTCCCCAGCAAAAACAATGGGTCCCAGCAGAAATTAATGAGTCCCAAACATTGCTATTAGGTGTGTTACTTGTCCCGTAGGGGACCTTGCGACATGTCCTCCGCTCTGTATGCAAGTGTATATGGTGTGGGGAGGGTGTATTGAATTGTACTGCATTTAAGGTAGCGTACAACTGCCAAAGGCATTTTTCGCAGTCAGCTTGAGAGACCGCAATACATTTTTCAAATTTTTTGCCATGGCAACATTTTTTTTTCTTTATTTTACCAAATAAATTGAACAATGGGACTACAAAGTACCACATAGCAGTAACTTGTTTGTACTACCACAATAGCATAGTCAGGAGGGCTAGTCGTGTATTATGACAAATACCAGTAAAGATAGGGTGAATTTTGGGAAAAAATACCTCTTTTCATGAGCCCCTCGAAGGTAGCACAGAATTTTCACAGAACTTTTCAACTTCAAAATAACTTGTAAATTTTCTCCTCTTTCAAATGATACCAAATTGATCAGTACTTCCCAGATTCATTTTCTCAGTAATTAGCGAATTCCAAAAGACACGTACCTAAAACTTTGCTTTGGAGCACATGTACAGGTCTACTTTCTGTTTGCACCGGATATTGTCAAGTGACTGAGAAAATGATGCTAGAACGGGTTTCCTATAAACAAATCCGGCTTTTTCCCTTTTAAACATCTGCATCAGCAATTTAAAATTCAAAAATCACTATTCTATATCACTATTCATCATCATATTTCCTCTTTTATCTATATCAGGAATTTTAACCCTGGTAACATTAGTTTCGTACAAAAGGGGAAGAACTCTTACAGGAGTGTAACGCCCCCTAATGGGTGGACCGTATTTACAAGAGTCTTTAACATGCCACCAGAAGAGATACACCTCAGTAGTAGCTTGCCGAAAGATCTATCCATTCCCATTTCAGTCGCCCTATGTGATATAAGAGGTGGGTGTAAGATGATAATTCACCTCCGAGAAAATCAACCTTCAACTGTGATCGAACCAAGGACCAAGGCCGACGCTGTACCTAATGAATATGATCAAGATATATTTACTGACTCAAATTAATTCGTTATTCAATCCAGATTTAACATACTATCATCGTGTAAAAGACTTTATGTTCACGTGACCTTAATTTTGCGGCAATTCAATCACGTATAGATTCGTGCGACTTAATTTTTCGCAAATACACCATCCGTAAAAATCGTTAATCATTTCAATTTTCTATTCTTGTACCTTAAGCTTGGTATCAATTATTTCTTATACAATTTTATGGTTTGCTTCATTTTTCTTAATCTAAAACGTATCTGCGGTACGTCGCTTCGCCCATTTTGTTTTTCATACGTCTGAAGTTGAAATTTTATTTGATTGGTCGTTCAATAAAATGTAATAGTAAGTATCAATACAATTTATTCCGTGTAATCTAATTAATTATTATGCATACGATACATGCTAATTAATTTAATCACCTTGATCACTGTGCATACAATCGCACTCGTACGCGTTTATATTCTTGCCGGGTATTCAAATTAGACGGACGCATTATACGGAAAAGGAAAATGCGTACCATGGAACGCAGCGATCGGAAATCCATGGGTCTTGGGCGATTTTATGCGTCAGAGACGCAGGACGCAGAGGTAGATGAATCACTGCCAATGTGGTTGGTTTTACATTAAGTATGATGATTACAGAAAGTTTATCAAAATACATGACATGCCGTGGCCAGCTGTTTTAAGTTTTTACAGAGAATCCATATTAAAGAGTGATCAATGATACACTCCAATTCATACGAGAAAGCTAGACTATGTTATACAACTGACCCTTCCAAACGCGGGAAAAGTTGACGTCACAATACAATTTCGATGTTTGACCGAGGTTCGAAGCTTGTTTGTCCGAGGTTAAAGCATTGTGACGTCACGAAAATTTGCATTTTTTTCCCGCAGTCGGAAAGGTCAATCATAAAGTTTCACCTCAGTGTATATGATGTGTTGTTATATCAGTATCTCTATATAAAACAACCCAAATTGTCATGAATTACTTTTATGTAAATAAAATCTCATTTATATGCTCTTTCCCCCTTCCTTTATTGCACAATGCACAGCTTTGGTCAATTCGTGTTTGATTTACATGGTCACGATATACTCGATCCCTTTTGACCATGGGTAATGATTTATCTTCATATAGATGTTCTATTGGATTATTTTATTCAACCATGCAACCGATTCTTTGCTCATATGTTTTTGTGAAAAGTGTATCACATCCACTAGAGTGGCTCTTAAAGACATTTATACAAATCATGCAAAAATCATTACTGTTCTTGAAAAAAGAGGTCAATAACTTGCAGTTTTACTTATTTCTTATTGAACTAATTTTATTGGCAAATGATATTGCTGAAAATCCAGGTCCGTCTACAAAGATAAATGAGGGATTTTCTATTTTCCACCTTAACGTCAGAAGTATACGTCATAAGTTGCAAGAACTAGAAGAATTAGTTGATTCTGATGTTTTGTGTTTTACTGAAACTCATCTCGATAATTTAATTGATTTGGTAGACATACAAATTAAAAATTATGATCCACCCTTCAGACGAGATCGATCAAACCATGGTGGGGGCTATTGGTTTACTTCAAACAGGGGCTTTTAGTGAAAAGGCGACTAGACCTAGAAAATGTAAATGATGAAACAATTTGGTCACAAATTCAGCTACCTAACATGAACATAATCTTGGGTACTATATATCGACCACCCGGTCATTCTACAATTGAATATTGGGATAGATTGGAAAATGCAATACCTTGCGCCTTCGATGAGACTCCGTATGTAATATTAAATGGTGATTGGAATGTTGATTTTCTTAAAACTCTATCTCCTAGACTAAGTACTTTAGTACAACTTTTTAACTTAAAGAATCTAATTGAAGAACCAACAAGGGTAAGCTCTCTTTCAAGTACATGTATAGATCCCATTCTTATCTCCGATTCCTTGCTAGTTTTAGAATCTGGTGTAACAGAATTCCCTCCCCATATTAGTGATCACCATGGTACGTATCTTATATTGAATTTCGAAACTCCTATACCTCATAAATATAAAAGAGAAGTGTGGTTATATAAGCAAGCTGATTTTGATTCTTTTAGAGCAGAACTCGTCTCCATTGAATGGGACGAAAAACTTCAATTATCTGATGTAAATGTATGCGTTCTCCAATTTAATCGAATACTTATGGATTTATGTTTAAAATACATTCCCAGAAAAACTGTTATAATTCGGCCAGGTGACAAAGCATGGTTTAATTCGGATCTCAGACGACAAATCAGGCTCAGAGATCGCCTTCGTAAAATCTATCGATCAACACAAGAGGTCAACTGATCTACATAAATTTAAAGCTCAACGAAACAAAGTTAATAATTTAAAAAAGACACTAAAAGAAAATTATTTTACGTCCTTAAATGACTCTCTTGATGACTGTAAATCGTCTAACCCTCGTAAATACTGGCAAATGGTGAGACAATTACTTGGGGGTTCAAAACCATCTTTGAATTTCCCTCCTCTTTATTACAATGACAAAATTGCTTTTACTGATGAAGAGAAATGCGAAACATTTAATGAATATTTTTGTAGCGTGACAGACTTGCGCGATGAAAATCATGAATTGCCTCCTTTTAATAAAAAAACGAATAATACACTCTCTGATGTTTCTATAACAAATGATGAAATAATTGATATTATTAAAACTGTTGAATCAAACAAAGCAGCAGGACCTGATACTTTTAATCATACTCTACTGAAAGAAATAAGCAGTCAAATAGCTGAACCACTCAAGTTAATATTCAATAAATCCGTCACTTCCGGTTCTTTTCCTGTTATGTGGAAACATGCTTTTGTTTTACCTGTGTTAAAAAAAGGCGATAATAGTGACCCGTCCAATTACAGGCCCATTTCATTATTAAGTAGTGTTGGTAAAATCTTCGAGCGCGTCATGTTCAAACATATCTATAACCATTTACATTCTAATAACCTTCTTTATGAACTTCAAGCAGGCTTCCGTCCAGGTCACTCTACTGTTACACAATTAATTGAGATTCATCATAATATTTGTTTGGCTCTTGAAAATAAAGAATTCATCTATTTCTCTTTCTATGATATTAGTAAAGCATTCGACAGAGTTTGGATAAAAGGTTTAATATATAAGTTGAAGCATTATGGATTTGAAGGAAACATACTTTTATGGTTAAGTGATTATCTCCAAGGGAGAACTCAACAGGTCAAAATATCGTCTTCTTCTTCCACTGTCGGTAAACTAACTTCCGGGGTGCCCCAGGGGTCGGTCCTTGGGCCCCTCCTCTTTCTTATTTTCATAAATGACTTACCAGACGGACTAAATGGACTAGCAAGACTATTTGCTGACGATACCTTGACATCTAATCAATCAACATCTTTAACTGATATGGAAATAAAAAGTAATGATGATCTTGATAAAATTTATAATTGGGGGATGAAGTGGCTGGTAAATAGATGATTTTCCAATAGACTCATAAGGCGGATAGACACCAGACATCACAAAATTTGGCGATATTTTCATTGTGACGTCAAAATAAAAGGCATGGCAACACATCAAGGTGCTTCAAGACGGTGCGATCAGATGTGACGTCACAATGGAAAATTTTGCAAAATGATGTGATGTCTGGTGTCTGTGCATATAAAATCAAGGTTTAAAACGGTCGTAGATATTTTCTGGAAAATGGACTATTTCAATCCCCTCAAAACTAAGATTGTAGTTTTTGGAGCAAACTCTCGGAGTATTGAAAACTTATCCTTTTCCTTCAGCGACACTTTGATAAATCCAGTCCAAATCCATAAACATCTTGGTTTAATTTTCTCACACAATGCCAAATGGAATGCGCATGTAGACAGTATAATAGGTCGAGTCTCGAAACATATTGCAATACTACGTAAACTCAAATTTATTCTGAATAGGCGAACTCTTTCTAAAATCTATGTAACTTATATTCGGCCCCACTTTGAATACGCTTCTGAAGTGTAGGATGGTATATCAAAATTTGACTCGGATCGACTTGAAAAATTCCAAATTGAGGCCGCGAGAATCATAACAGGACTCCCCTCTTACTGTTCTCATAGTTCTTTATACTATGAAACTGGTTTTGATACTTTAAAAAATAGAAGAGAACACAGGAAGTTAATACTTTTATATAAAATTCAAAGTGGACTTGCTCCACAATATCTACTGGATATATTAGCGAAGAAAATCCATATAACTTACGAAATAACTCTAATATTCGCTTGCCGCGCACACGACTTAACGTATATAAAAATTCTTTCTTTCCCTCTGCTTGCTTAAAATGGAATTCTCTATCTGATGATATAAGGAATTCTGATACAATCGGCAAATTTAAGAGAAAAATTCGAGAAAATCCAAATAGTATTAATAAAGTTTCGACGTTCATTGAATTTGGTAAAAGAAAGGAAAATATAGTACATACTCAACTTCGCCATCGCTGTAGCAGATTAAACTTTGACCTATTCTGTGTTAACCTATCACCTACTATGCAATGTAACTGTGGTTATTATAAAGAGGACGTTAATCATTTTTTTCTTCACTGCAACAAATACAGATCGTCTAGAAATAGTCTTATACACTCATTTTGCGAGCTTGGTATCCCTTATAATATTGACACTATTCTGAATGGTTGTAGTAATACTTCAAAAGAAAACAACGAGATATTAGCACAAAAAGTCCAACGATTCATCTCTAACAGTAAAAGATTCGAGTTATGATTTACATTCTTTTTTTTTTTTTTTATATATATAGCCTGTCAAACATATTGACCAAGCAAGACCTGTCCAGTTGCACATTTCCTTTTCACTGTTCAATCATTTAAATTCTGATTCATTCATTCATTCATTCATTCATTCATTCATTCATTCATTCATTCATTTATTCATTCATTCATTCATGTATTTATTATTGTTGGTTGACCCAAGATCAAGGTTAAGATTGAAATGCAAGCTTTTGATGCTTGCAAGGATTGAAATTGAACATTGGCCTGCATCTAGGTCCATATTTCAAAGTCAATTATTAAAGAAGTAAAGTTTTATCTTTTATGCAAGAATCACCCGATGTATGGTACAGAAATGAGATTGACGGGCATATCTTAAATTGAATTTTTAAAAGGCAATTAATCAAAATTATGAGTTTAAACTTTTCATAGATGACTTGCAAGCGACGACGGTGAGCCAACGAAGCTTTTGGAAAGTTTTGTGAAAGAAAAAAATCATTTTTTATTTCAACTGAAAAGTGATAATGTACAGTTGCCCGCCTTATTTTTATCCAATAAACTAAACCCCCCCCCCCCCTAAGAAAAACTGAAAAAAAAAATATCAAAAATAAGAACTTACAGTAAAAACATTTTATTTTTCTGAGTACCCTAATTTTTTCTAAATCCTCTGCTGGGCAGATGGACAACATCGACAGTTTACATTATCCCCTCCTTTCTTCTATACATAAAATTGACAAAATGAAAAAAATGTATCCTCGTTCGGGATTCGAACCCACTCGGAAAGGTGTTAAAATAATCAGAAACGGCTATCGTGATACCCACTACACCACGGAAATTCGTCATTCATTTGTGTATTTTAGAGAGTTTAAAGTTACACATATCTGATGCATACAAAAGCAAATATTTACTAATTTATAATAGCATATTTTTCAAGTATTTATACAGCGTCATCAATCTACTTCTGTCCTCTCGTGGAATAATATAACTTATTTTCGAACGATACTGTAGTAGAATGTAAAAGAGATTTCCAACGACAGGGGCTGTTTCAAACTTCATTCAAGGAACGGGCACCTGCGGTCGCGCGAAGCGCCATCTGGTATCAAAATTGAAGTTAGCATTGACGAAGCAATCATAGCATTAGGACGAAAGAATGATAGCACAATGAAAGATGTCATAACGCATGGTATAACGACAATTATGCATTGACGAAGGACAAAATGTAAAATGCACGGAAGCAAAATTATGTAACGTGAAACTAACCGAGCTATTTATATTATAAACAATGAGATGGGCTCGCCTCTGAATTTACGCAGAGATGCTTGATTTTCCTAATGACTGTCTGTCACTAATATTCATTAAATAAACAATGATAACAAGTAATCAAATATATACATGAAATGATTGGAGTTACAATTTATAAACAATATATAAAGAACAGCAAATGCAAGTGACTCTGCACTGCGAGGCTAGTCACTGGAGGCTAACCTCCCAAAGGTATGTCAACACAGGCACGTCAACGAGTGACTCGCCTCCACTGGCTTACAATATTACTACAAGGCGCGACACCAGTGTGTGTCGCGTCAATCAAGGCGGTATGCCTTCAAGCCAGTAATATAACTACAAGAAGGTAAATACAGCTCTATTCGGGCTACGGCCTTATTCAGGCCTTTACCTTACTTCGTACCTTTGTAGCTTTGAGAAATCGATGTGATCAATTCAATCATCAAACGCAGAGTGGCAGAAAGAAGCAGTTCTCGGGTATTTATACTATTGGATTAGTCCAACTGAGAAAAGGGACGGATAGGATAAGGACGATTCCATTAGTCTGAATCAACAAAACGTTTGTTTATATTATGCTATATACAGAAAGCATTCTTGTGAGTTTGACAACGTATATTTTTGCTACACAACCCACGCCTCCAATGACATTCGTCCTCGAATGTATAATCACGTAAAGTAAAACAAATTAAACTAAAGAAAACATGTGATCCCTTTATATACATATATAAACAAAATGTAAAAAAAAAGGCAAGTATATGGTGTTTCTTCACCATGTAACAAATGTTAAAAAAAAGTAACATGATAAACACTCATATCAAAAACGCTGCACTATGTGTGAGTTACACATGTCAAGGGAGTCACATATTGTAGAATTCCTCTACCTCATGGATAATTTCCACTGCCCTTCCTCCTTCAGTGTACTTCGTGACTGTAATTGTCTTCTCTCTTTTCCTATACTTTTCGCATTGTACTCCTACATCACATGTAGTAACACCGTCTGACTGCGTTGACACTGACTCAAATGGCACGACAGCTTGTGAACCAGTCTCCTCAAATTTTCTCTTTGATAGGACTTCACTTTGAGTTGTTTCTGGGGACCTACGGATAACCAATCTGCCAGAGGCTACAGGAGAATGAGACGTATGTTTCCTATAGAGTCGTCCAGCAAGAACAGAACTGTCCTCTTGATCAGATTCCGATTCATCCGCGGAAGAATCATTATTCTCTATCAATGCTTCGGGATCCTGTTCCTTCCAATCAGACTCGTCTCCAGATTTTGATGCACACGCACTTGAAGATGCTGAAGGCGTTGCTGCCTGTACAGGTGTTTGCCCCAGTGGAATCAGCTGTTGGTTTGTCGTCAGTCCCTTGTGAACTCGCTGAAAGTGTCGCTTCACATTACATGGCCTATTTGATGTGAAATCGCACACATCGCAACTGTATTCTGTCAGTGCACACAATGCTACATGCTCTTTAAATTTCTCCTCATTCGGACACACTGCTGAACACATTGGGCATCTCTTTGCACCAGTGACCTTTGTCGTCTTCGTGTTCACCATCTGCAACAAATGTACAAATTATTAGTTCCCTGTCTCATAGTCTTTAAGCCACTGCGGTGGTCTTTTAGTTCTAAAAGGTCGGGATGAGACATGTTGTTCTTTGTCAGTATGTTCAGTGACATCGTTACTGTAATTGTCATCATTACCAGAGTCTACTGATTTTTCTATAGTCTGGTCTGCAGCATTTGTATTCAAGTCCAAACTGTCTTCCTCTAAAGATTCACCTATCAATGTCTGGGAACGCAAAGGTCGCATCCTGTCGACATGGATAACCTGGTCCATACCTTTCTTACCACAGTCTACTACATAGTTTATGTCAGACATTTTCTGCTTGACTGTGAAGGGACCCTTCCAGTAGGACGTGAACTTGGGTGACTTACCCTGTTGGACTCGAGGGAAAAAGACACATACTTTGTCTCCTGATGAGTATTTCTCCCAATGCAGTTTTCTATCATAGTAATGCTTTTGCCTCTGCATTGACTGAGCTGTATGTAACCTGACGTGGGAATGGGCGTTTTCCATTCTCTCTTGCAGTATCCAACACCATTTGTTTTGTGGTATTGCTTTGACAGATGAAGGCATCTCAAACATGACATCTAGAGGAGTACAAATCTCTCGTCCTAACATTAGGAAGTTTGGCGTTAACCCAGTCGTTTCATGTTCAGACGAGCGGTATGCCATCATCACATATTGCAACTGTTCGTCCCAGTCAGTGTGGTTCTCATTTACAAAGGCGCTTAACATGGCAGTGAGCGTGCGGTTGAAGCGCTCAACCATGCCATCTGACTGAGGGTGATATGGCGTAGTATGAGTCTTATTGATTCTCAGCAGCATACACATCTCCTGAAAGAGGTTACTTTCAAATTGACTTCCTTGGTCGGAATGTATGGCTGCTGGTACGCCAAACCTTGTCACCACCTGCTCAACTAGTGTCTTGGCGACAGTTCGAGCTTCCATGTTAGGCATGGGAAAACTCTCAGTCCACTTCGTAAAGTAGTCTGAAATTACGAGTATGTACTTGTTACCTGACTCTGTTAATTGGAGTTCCCCCAAGATATCTATGGCAATACGTTCCATTGGATAGCCTGTTTGTACAAGCTTCATTGGTGCACGTTTGGTTTTGTTCTCACCCTTTCTTTTGGTGCAAAACTCACAGCCGTTTACATATAGTCGGACATCACTTTGCATTTTAGGCCAATAGTAACCTTGTCTGACCTTTTCTAACGTTTTCTTTATACCTAGATGTCCTATAAGGACTTCAAGTAATAGCTTTCACTCTGCACTACCTTCGAATCAGGGCGGACCTTACTGTTTAGCCAACCTCTGACTTTAATTAGGTCCTTGTCCTCTGCTTGCATGTCTCTGAGTGAATTGGATGAGTGCGAGGAGGCACTGTAGACCTTGTTCGCTAAGGGATCTACATCGTCTTTGTCCCATTCTGTTATATATCCGCATTGGCGACATGGCACCCTACTCAATGCGTCAGCATTACAGTGCTGTCTCCCAGGCCTGTGCTGGATTTCAAAGTCGAATTCCGACAATATCTCTAGCCACCTTGCTAACTGATTTTCTGGATTTTTGAATTGCATCAGCCAGCGTAAGGAGCTGTGATCAGTCCGTATTAGGAATTTCCTACCATACAGGTAGTGACGAAAGTGCTTCACAAAGTGAACGACTGCCAACAACTCTTTTCGAGTCACGCAATACCTGCGTTCAGACTTTGACAGTGTCCTACTGGCAAACGCACACACTCTTTCAGTACCGTCAATATTCTGAGACAGAACAGCACCTATCGACTGATCGCTCGCATCAGTGTCTAAAATAAATGGATATGCAAAGTTTGGATTTGCCAATATAGGGGCTGAAGTGAGCGCTTCCTTTAAAGTAAGAAACGCTTCCTGACAAGCTTGAGTCCAATCAAACCGAGTACCCATCTTTGTTAATTTGTGAAGAGGGCTAGCCAGTGATGCAAAGTTTGGAACAAACCTGCGATAGTAGCTACATAGACCAAGAAATGACCTTACTTCAGTGACATTACATGGTACTGGCCAATTTTGGATGACCTTTGTCTTATCACCGCTAGTAGCTATGCCATCTTCAGACACAACATGACCTAGATATTCGACCTCAGATGCGAACAGGTTACACTTCTTCGCTTTAAGTTTAAGACCTGCCTGTTGGAGTCGGTCAAACACTTGTGATAGATTTGCTATCATTTCCTTAAAAGATTTTCCTAGGACTATAATGTCATCAAGGTAGACTAAGCATGTTTCAAACTGTAGTCCCCTTAAGACAGACTCCATCAAGCGTTGGAATGTTGCCGGGGCATTGCAGAGCCCAAATGGCATTACTGAAAATTCATACAATCCCCTACGTGTAGCAAAGGCTGTCTTCTGCTTGTCAGTGTCATTGACCGCGACTTGCCAATAACCCATGCAAAGATCTAAGGTGGAAAACCATTTAGCACCCGAAAGATGGTCTAGTGACTCTTGAATGAGGGGTAAGGGATATGCATCCTTAATTGTTATGTCATTCAACCTTCTATAATCTACACAGAAGCGTGTAGAGCCATCTTTCTTTTTGGCAAGGACAATCGGGCATGACCATGGACTGTTAGATGGATGGATTACTTTCCTATCTAACATAGCCTCAATGTGTTTGTCTACCTCCGCATGCATATGCTCAGGCAACCTTCTAGCAGCCTGCTTTATCGGATGTGCATCACCTGTGTTGATAGTATGTTTTACAGACTCTGCTCGTCCAAGGTCAAAGTCATCCTTTGCAAACAAACCTTGGTACCTTAGTAGGAACTGCATGAAAACAGAGGATTGCTCCTCGTTTAGCCTTTGTGAAGTCTGCTCGTACAGTCGAGATAAGTGATCAGGTATCGTACCATTACTGAATGAATCACCGACTGGTGAATGTAAGAACTCGTGTATGGGAGTATACTGTGCTATGACAGTTCCCTTCTTTACTTTTTGGTCCTTTTCATGCAGATTCATAAGTCTTACAGGGACTTTGTCTGCCTTATCTGTCAACGTGCGTGCTGTCAATGCACGGTCAGACTTAGTAAATTTGTCAATTGGTTCTACCATACCAAGTCCTAGGTCTGTCATGACCTTTCCAGATGTTGTCTGTACAGGACACATAGTAATTACCTCGGAGTATCTAGGTAAAATGAGGTCCGTCTCCAGGAACACTCTATAACATCCAATGTTACCAGCTATTTTCAAACGGATTTTCTTCTTGTCAATAGTCACGCAGCCTTTTACTGTATCTATCACACACCCATGTCCTTTCATAAAATCTAGACCAAGAATACCGTCTATACCAATGTCTGCTACTGCTACCTTTTGGTGTGTTGTCTTGCCATCTATGTCAATAGATAGTGTTGTAACCCCTTTGATAGAGAGCTGTGAACCGTCAGCAATCAGTATGTCTGACTCCATTTTGTCAAGAGGGAGATCACCAAGTATGTGCGGAGCAACAAGACATATAGTAGCTCCAGTATCAACCAACAAGTTGACTTCTTTGTCATTAATCTTAGCAGTCAGAAACATACCAGACTGACCTGTCAAATTAGTGCTACCCATAGAACTAGAGTTCGAGATAACATTGCTTGATCCAGCTTTCTTCTCTTGGCCTGACTCTTGTTGCTTAACTTGACCTTTAGGCCCACCATTTCCCTGCCCGGTTCTCCTTTTCTTTTGGGCATTGAGAAAGGCATAACACTTCTTTTTGATATGCCCCTCTTTGTTACAGTAGTAACATCTCATATTTGTATTCCCTTGAGACTTGCTGTCTGAGCCGTTTCTTACATTACCTAGGGTTCTATTTGACTTTAACGACTGTATGTCGGCCCTAATATCAGTGAGAGCTTTGTTCGTCTCTTCAATAAACTTCAATACTGGGGAGAGTTCATTAGATACCTGACTCTCTGCTGCTCGCACAGAACCAGTGTCTGCGCGTCGTTTCTCGGCGCTATTGAAAGCATCTAACTCTACTGCTAAACAGACCGCCTCGTTCAAGTTTTTAGGCCTAGACTGTTTAATTCTTATTCGCATGTCTGAATTGTGTAGAGCTTCAATAAAGTTCTCCATTGCAAGAGTCTCCCTGACATCTGACGGTGCCTTAGCATAGGCAAGGTTTGTTAACCTTCTTATATCCTGTCCTAATTCAGGAACAGATTCTGACGCCTTCTGACGTCTATCTTTTAATTGTGCCCTATATAAGTCCATCTGATTAGAAGGACTGTACCTATCCTCGAGTGCAGTACACAACTCTTTAAAATTTTTACGCGATTCTATCGGTAAATTCCCTAGTACTGCCTGGGCACCCCCTCGCAAGGCGACCGCTAAATAAAGACCCTTTTCGTCCTCACTCCACTCATTGAGTTGTGCGCAAATGTCAAAGTGTGACTTGAAATCTATCCACGATGACTTACCATCATAAGTCGCCGGTTTGACGATGTTTTTCTTATATCTCGTATCAGCGACCGTAGTATTACCTGCACCTGCGCCTGGCAACGTTACTTGCCCAGTATTACTATTTGTGACTGGCGCGGCATTTGCATTCCCTAGTCCGTCATTACTACTTTGTCTTACGTGGGAAGGTCTAGTACTACTGCTATTAGTACTTGTATTGACATTTTGAGCTATGTCATTTAATAGATCAGAAAATGACACTCTACGAGAGGTCGTCCTGTCCCTACGTCTCGTCACATTTGGTAAGACAATAGGGGTTGACTGTCGTGACAATTGGTACTGTATTGATGCTATGTCACTCTCCAGTCGTGTTATTTCATCCGTCAAGTCAGCAGCCGTAGCCATTATGTAAATAAAACTATGCAGAAAACCGAAACAAATGGCACGCGAATGCTGTCAATTACAATAAACAAGATTATTTACAATCAAAACAAATCAAGCGAGGGCCCACCGCTGCCTACCAAAATATGTAACGTGAAACTAACCGAGCTATTTATATTATAAACAATGAGATGGGCTCGCCTCTGAATTTACGCAGAGATGCTTGATTTTCCTAATGACTGTCTGTCACTAATATTCATTAAATAAACAATGATAACAAGTAATCAAATATATACATGAAATGATTGGAGTTACAATTTATAAACAATATATAAAGAACAGCAAATGCAAGTGACTCTGCACTGCGAGGCTAGTCACTGGAGGCTAACCTCCCAAAGGTATGTCAACACAGGCACGTCAACGAGTGACTCGCCTCCACTGGCTTACAATATTACTACAAGGCGCGACACCAGTGTGTGTCGCGTCAATCAAGGCGGTATGCCTTCAAGCCAGTAATATAACTACAAGAAGGTAAATACAGCTCTATTCGGGCTACGGCCTTATTCAGGCCTTTACCTTACTTCGTACCTTTGTAGCTTTGAGAAATCGATGTGATCAATTCAATCATCAAACGCAGAGTGGCAGAAAGAAGCAGTTCTCGGGTATTTATACTATATGATTAGTCCAACTGAGAAAAGGGACGGATAGGATAAGGACGATTCCATTAGTCTGAATCAACAAAACGTTTGTTTATATTATGCTATATACAGAAAGCATTCTTGTGAGTTTGACAACGTATATTTTTGCTACAATTACTCAAAGAAGAAATATGATGAAAGCAAGACGAATGAACATGGAATAATCAAACATTGAATGAAGCAACATAGCATGAAGCATCTAAGCAAATAAAATAGCATTGTGCCCTTATCCCCTTTCATAAATAATTGTACAATATTGACTTACTGTGAAAATAATGTTCTGTTTTATTCTATAATTTCCTTTTTGATTCACAATAACGTCGCCAACGTTTCAGAAGTTAGTGGGGTAATCCCGGTCTATTTTTAGACCGTGATGTATTATACGCTATTACCGATCCAGACAGATATTATGATTTGATATACCTTGTCAGGAATTCAAATTTCCCGAACCGAAGGCGAGCGGAATATTAATTCCAGACAAGGTATATCAGACCATATTACTTGTCTGGAACCGTAATAACATTTTTGTCATACTGCAAATAACTTTTATATTTTCATTTCAAAATGGCATCAGCAGTAAAATGTCTAACTTTTTTATTTGTTTAAATGGTTAAATGGTTTATTTAAAATGAAGAAACCACGACTGAAATTGATTTTAGCAGAGAGATAATATTGAAGGAAGCAAGAGTAAAAATCAAAACGTCTGAAAGTTTTTACGGGAAATGCGCGCTATGACGTCAAGAAACAATAAGGTATCCATGACGTCCCAAAGCTCTTTATTTACGGCTGCAGACGGGTAACATAATCTCATTATTAAGGCTAAACAACCAATGAGATTCCCAGAAACTTTTTTCAGTGTGACAAGGTGATTTATCCAGGGCGTCGCTATTTATGGCTTATAGAATAATACTTTTCAAAGAGGGATCAATGATACACTTCAATTCATATGAGAAAGTAGGACTATGTTACTTTTTAAAGAGGAATCAATGATACACGTCAATTCAAACGAGAAAGCAAGGCTATGTTACTTTTTAAAGAGGGATCAAAGATACACATCAATTCATACTAGAAAGCTAGACTATGTTACTTTTTAAAGAGGGATCAATGATCCACTTCAATTCATACTTGAATACTAGACTATGGTACTTTTTAAAGAGGGATCAATGATACACTTCAATTCATACGAGAAAGAAAAATATGACACGTAGACGGAAAAAAAATAACGCAGCTTCATGAAGACATTTTAATCAAATTGATTATCTCCAGAGTCAAATATAAGTATGGAATGCGCTTTAAACAAATTTCGTGGCTAATTGGTGAATAGTAAAGATATTCAAATGAATTTGACCCTGACGATAATCTCAACAGCACTTACAATAGAGAACAAGTATAACATGAATCATATTACATAATCATACTTATTCATAGTTAAACGCCTTCGAATTCAATATATCATCATTAAAGAACAGAGGACCAGAGATGCACGTTTCGGGTACTTAACCCTCGTCAGTGATCCTCAAAATTTAAACAATGTATCATGGCCGAATATTTAAAAGGAATTATGTTCAAAAATGTACCGAAGGACGTTGCAGGATGGATGGGGCATGATACTACAGGATCCACGTTCTAGAAATTTCAAGAAATTTTGATAACAGAAATTTTCAATGCGTTGAAGAAACGATCAACCGAAGTTGATCGAACTTGGCTACATGTGTCCTCGGGGACTCCTGGTCCACCAGCAGTGACACTCACCAAGTGGTACTAATGATGAACGTCTTCAAATTCAATAGCATTTTGTAGAAGAAGATAAATTTGCAGCCAATTAGAAGACCGCAAAGGAAGCTTTAAGCTGATTTCAATTTCTGGTCAGGTAAAATATTAGCCTACTTCATAGCCTACACATAGCCTTCTAGACTAGGAATATTTATAGATGTATATAGATGAGCTCATAATATAAAATGAATGAAATGAACTTACTAAAAAGAAAAAAAATCGAGCGCAAGAAAATAGAAAATCGGAATTCAGCACTTTTGAGGGAAAACAACATATGAAATTAAAATATCAATAATTTCTAGACGTTATGCATCTAATTTGTTTCAGGACACATCAATATCTTCTAACCTTTTAACTCACAAATATATTATTACCAGCTGTAATGCATTCATGAATACGTATATCATTTTTGCACATCTTTAAAATGAAAAGTAAAGTACTAATGTCGTGAGATCTGGTTTCATACACTCAACAAAGACTTGATATCCTTCTTTCAGATTTCTGTTTCAGATAATTAAAAACGGATTGTGCATGACGTCATATCTTAACTCTTGAAATAGGAATGAAATAGAAAATAATGATTAAACAGCCGAAAACAAGCTTCTTGTTGACATCTTTTAAAATGTCATTAACAATGTACAGAATCCAAATATATGCTGTTATGTTTTTGCTGGCATTCAATATCATTGGATTAGTTACGTTGATTTATAGCAACATTTCCTCGGAATATCAACGTTATAAAACAAAGACGAAAAGCCTGCACGAATAATACGATTTGATGATGTCAGCTACTATCACGGTAATTGAATTCGAAAATTAATTCATTTTTTTTCTGAAGTAAATTCAGACGCGGATACCATTATGTTCCTGTATCGTTAAGAAATAGTGAAGGGTATGCAAACACGATCAAATGGTTTTTACGAACGCCCATTGATTCGAGATCTTTGGTATCAGGAAAAGAGGTAGGGTTGTGTGCATGTAATCCGGAAAACCACATCATTTTTACATGCGCCGATTGCCCATTGGTATCGTTGTTTTATGTGTAGTCCTATGTTTCATGTTTCTATGTCGTATGTCTCTATTGCGTCTCTTGCTGTCTTGTTTACTATGTGTTTTCACATCAGGTGTTTTTGGTGCTTTGTCCAAGGTGCTGCAACCTAGTCTGGTTAGAGATCCCCTCCTTCCTTTAAATAGTATGTGTTGTATGATTATATCCCGTGAATGGAAAAAAATCCATTTGGTAAAAAGAAATTGTTATAATGCAATCAGTTATGTATCCATCCCTTGCATCGGAAGATTCTACTTTTGTAATTGACCTTTTTCCTTTTTTGTTTTCTTTCTTTTGTTGTTGCTTGAAGGAGGCTGCAGCACCCTAAATATTTACAAAAAATATATGACCAGAGGCTCATGCATCCAATATAAAACCATACATGTTTTTCTATCTTCAATAAATACCAAAAACCCCAAGCAACAACAAAAGAAAGAAAACAAAAAAGGAACAAGGTCAATTAGAAAAGTAGAATCTTCCGATGTAAGATGTGATACACAAAGAAAAGGGTAATCTTTTGCTACATTGAAATCTAATGATACTATCAACCAAAGTCATTTTCAAAAACAATGAATTCAATCCACGGGGTAAATTTCCTCTGAATTTCATCAATTTTCGCAAAAAAATAAATAAGAAAAGCGCAATTCACATTATTTGGGGGAAAACAACAAACGGAATTTAAATATCATTGATGTCTGGAAGTTCTGACGGACACATCAATATTCTCATGTCTACTAACTTAGGAATTTTGATTAAACTGCAGCTGTTATGTATTCAACAATACGTTTATCATAAATCATTTTTGTACATCTTTAAAGTGAAAACAAAAGCAGTATTATTGTAACACCCGGTTCATAATTAGCTTTTCATACACTCGGCCAATGAATTTTGGCCTTTTTAAATTTTATTGATTAATATTATTAAAACGGGCTTTGTTTATGAAGCCGTTTATTTTAACATTTGAAAATGGAATGAAATGTAAATTATCTTTTTAAAAGGAACCGAAAACATGCTTCAACATCGAAAACAAGTTTCTTGTTAAAATCTGTTATAATGTTTTTAACAATGTATAAAATCCAAATATTTACTGTTATTTTCTTGCTGGGATTCAATATCATTGGAATGATTACGTTGATTTACAACAACAATTCTTTGAAATATAAAGGCTATGGAGAAAAGTCTGTACAAGAGCTCAGATTTGATGATGTCAGCCACCAATACGGTAATTTGAATTCAAATATTTAGTCATTATTTTCTAACACTAGAGTCAAATATCTTTCGCTTAGTTTCACAGTGTTTCGGTATAATTCTACTTCATGTATACATGTATTTGTAAATTCTCTTCACAAAATGTAGCACGAAGCCTATAGCAGTCGCAGGCATCACATGACCTGAGATGTGTGACATGATTACGCCTCCAAAATGTATAAATCTAATGGGAAGTTTGGATAGGAGGACTTATTATGTAAACCTTGAAGTCGGGTCCGATTAAAATATGCAGACTGTTCTTCACGTGAAGAAATATCAAAAGTATGTACTATAGTTACAATGGTACTCTCGTCGCAACGCAGACCGTTCGGTTTTCTTTAATTTCATGTAATATAGATTATTTATCACAAAAAAGGAAATGTGATGCAATGTAGGGATGCCTTACATGTATCTATGAGTCCAAAATAAGAGAAATAGTATCTTTTTATAAAGCTGAAAAACGATCGGCGTGATTCATGTAGATGAAAGTGAAAGTAGAATATCGATCGTGTATGTGCATTATACAATATTATAAAAAGCTAATGTTCACCTTTTTTTGGATACACCCATGATAGTAGTCATGATGACGTGTATTCATGTCTGATTTTATTCCCGAACATAGGAAAATTGATTTGTTCTACTAATGATTCAGTATTTACGAGGGCTGATTGATATGGTGTGAACGGTTTTCTGGGATATAGAAGGTATTCTGCTTATAGATAAGCTCCTACCCACTGAGAACATGGTATGCAAATAATACTTGGTCCCCCCACTATTTGGTCTATATGAGGTAATTTAGGTTTCATAAAAAAATAAACGGAAAAAATACTACGACAGTCTCAATATACAATGATTTTGACTTTTTGATAGCAGCTTGACTGAAATTTTATATTTCCAGATAAAGATGAAATTGCCAGGAAACTAAACATGCAGGTCCGGATTCTTTGTTTTGTGATTACATCACCGATTAATCTTGACAAGAGAGCAATACATGTGAAAAAGACATGGGGAAAACGTTGTACAACACTCCTTTTCTTCAGTTCTGAAACCAATACATCTTTTCCAACCATTGGTCTTAACACCTCCGAAGGAAGGAACCATTTAACAGCTAAGACAATGCAAGGATTTAGATATGTTTATGATCAGTATTACGGCGAAGTTGATTGGTTCATGAAAACAGATGATGATACATACGTCATCATGGAAAACCTCCGTTATTTTCTATCATCTCAAAACACAAAGGATCCTGTTTACTTTGGACATCATTTCAAACCAAAAGTAAAACAAGGTTATTATAGTGGCGGGGCAGGATATGTACTTAGTAAAGAAGCTCTCAAAAGAATAGCAACAACCGGGAATAACCCACAATTCTGTAATCAAGATGGCTACGATGAGGATGTCGACCTTGGGGAATGCATGGAAAGATTAGGAGTAAAAACAGCAAATACTACAGATGCTATGGGCAGAAGTAGATTACATTGTTTTGAATTAGAAATGCATTTATTTGGAGGCTACCCTGATTGGTATTACGAATACGATGCAAATGGGGCAAAACAGGTTAAACTCTTTTCACCTTACCAATTATTCTAACTCACCTTCTAAAATCGAGTCAGATTTTTAATAAATATCATATAAAGGTAAAAGGCATTTCAGAGATATAAAAAATTTAAGGATGTACATGTATATAAAAAGAATTCATTCTGTATGTAATGAAGAAGAATAATTCAAATTAATAGTTATGTAGCCAAGTTCGATCAACTTTGGTTGATTGTTTCTTCAACGCATTCGAAAATTTCTGTTTAAATATTTCTTGAAATTTTTAAAACGTGGGTCCTATAGCATCATATCCCATCCATCATGTTACGTCTTTCCGTATAATTTCACACTCTTTGGCCATATTACATTGTTTAGATCGAAGATCACTGACAAGGGTTATAACGTGAATGTCTGGTCCATGCTGCAAATTTATCTGTTATTAAATGAAGCTATTGGATTTAAGACGTTTAACATAAGGTTATACTTAGGCATGTTTGTATTCATTGCATATAGATCAACACTGAGGAATATCTATAAAAAAAGTCAACAGAAAACCCAATTGTTTACTTTTTGAATGCTTGTGTCTGGTGCATGGAAATTGGTTTGGAATTTTCTTCAAGAAGGTATTGAGTTGGAACCCTTCGACATTATTGTGTCTTTTCAGAGAACTTTGTACTTAAATAGCAAAGTTAAAACATGCACATACATTGTTTATTTTTTGTAGATGCATACTTATTTCTACTTAATTGAAGTCTCTCTTCACAAAACTATTTTTTTTTATTTCAGGGAGTGAATTCTATAAGTGACTATGCAATTTCCTTCCATTATGTTCCTCAACAGAAAATGTACGCTTTGGAATTTTATGTGTATCATTTACGTCCATACGGTATAGAATCTGGACATCAAGATTTGAATAAACCAAGACATGTTTCCAATAAAAACAATTCTATTCATCTTTAAAGATTATGATATATCAACTACTACCGTTAGATAAATCATTGCTGTTTTATTCATTTGTAAAATGAAAGTAATTGTATACGAGATGCTTCTAGATTTTATTGCTATTCCAACATCAGGTTTTACAGGTCATGTCTGTCCGTCAGACTGTCATAATTCAAAGGAAATATAATTGGTACAAATGTCTTTTTCGTTTTGTTTGTTTTCATGGTTTTGGGGTAGAACGTTACCTGAAAAATCGTTTATTCTCAGAAAAGAAATACGTATGAATCCACTGCAACTGAGAAAACAGCAAAATATGAATTCCCCTTTGCGTTGTAACAATAAGATCATATATCAAGGTCCATGATTCTTTTACCCAAGCGGAAAAAAAGACTAAAAGAAAATACCCTTGTGAAAGATGCACAAGTATGGAAAAGAAATCGAAACTTATTCGATAAGATATTTTATTTTTTGATAGACACACCAAATACAAAGCAAATAATCATTAATTTACAAAGAAAACAAAGACTCAGCTACATCTAAAATTGAACTTTCACTTTCGTTCGTTATATAGACTACTTTTAAAACCCCTCCCCGAGTCCTCCGACACTCCCAGTTTAGATCCACACTTGGTCAATAATACATAGATAACAAGAAACACTCATTTGTAGCCTCTTTGCCGTATTTAAGATGCAAAAACAAATATACCTGCTTATTGATTTTACACTTATTTTCTTAAAAGTTGAACATTTTGATCGACATATACTGGTACTAAGCTGGTAAAGTTACGATATTGATAGTATATATAATGACTTATGTGTCAAGAGGATTACATCTTATTAGTGATTACACTTTGAATTCCGTATAGAATAGAATTTGACGATGTTTAACATTTGAACTACTTGGTGTCCCCGAGGGCACATGTAGCCAAGTTCAATCAACTTCGGTTGATCGTCTGTCTCTTTAACGCATTTGAAATTTTCTGTTACAAAATTTCTTGAAATTTCTAAAACGTGGGTCCTGTAGCATCATATCCCACCCATTCTGCTACGTCTTTTGGTACATTTTTGGACATAATCATTTTCATACTTTTTGGCCAATTTACATTGTTTAGACTGAGGATCACTGACGAGGGTTTAGTACCCGAAACGTGCATGTCTGGTCCATGATGTTAGTTTATCAGATCTTAAATGATGCTATTGAATTTGAAGACGTTTAACATACTTTGAATATTATGAAATTTTGAATTTCTAAATTTATGGAATTTTGAACCATGATCCCTGTTTACTACTTACAAAAACGCGTTTTCAATTAATCTTGAACATATTCAAAGTGCTCAGGTGAGTTAATAAGGCCCCACTGACTCCTCTTCATCAAGGCATATGACGTCATATTTGAACACTTTAAGAAGGAGTGAAATGAAAATAATCTTTAAGTGAAGAAAGACGGGTAATCGAGGACGCGCTTCTTGTTGATATCTTTTTATATGTTATCAATTATGTATAGAATCCAAATATTTTTGTTGGGATTTAATATCATTGCAATAATAACGTTGATATATAGCTGTATTTCTTCTAAAGATTATTTAAGTATTATTTGCTTAGATAAACAAACTAACATAGTAGAAATGCCTGTACATGTACAAGAACTCAGATATGATGATGTCAGCCACCATCACGGTAATTTTAATTTAATTCTTATTCTATTCAAATGTTATCATCTTATTTTTTTTTATTACTTTCTCAGGAAGATTTAGACACGCTCACCAGATTCTTATACACTGCAATCCATTAATACCTAGTATGCAAACAAGGAAATTGTTCTTTTTTATTTTAGTTTATTCATTTTTTTCAGTCTTGACTTGAAATATTCACAATAATTAGCTTCAAATAATTCCAAACCTTGAATTGTGATAACAAAAGCGTAAATAGAAACTGTTCTATCCAGCACATTTTCTTTTCAAAAACTATCATTTTTACAACAAAAGGATTAGAATTCAAAAAATGTAAATTTTTGGGTCGATTTTGTTACAAATTATTTCTTTGAGGTTCATCTTCCGAATTATATAGCAATGGATGCGAATCTGTTCATTTTTTAACAGCAACATGAACGGATGGTGTATACTAATTTATGGATGGCAATGTATGACGTAAAAACAAAGGAGGGGATATCCAACAGCATCAGGTTGCAGCATCCACAGCAAAACTCCAAAATACCCAATGCAAAAACACAGAGCAGACAAGCACAGAAAGAGACGCAAAAGGGACAACAACGCACAACACAGAAACATCAAACAGAAAGGACTACACATAAACCAACGAGACAAACGGGCAACTGGCTCTGACTTAGGATGACCATCTGGCACGAAAATAGCAGAAGGTGTGGTTATCATTGATTATGTGCGCACAACCCTTCCACTTTTCCGATATCCAGGAGGTCTCGAAGAATGTACAATTGGGGTGTAAAACAACGTTAAGAATATTGAAGGGTAGACAACTAAGGTCATCGAATTTACTAACCCCGATATTTCGTAAACTTTGTTGCCGCGTACTATACTAAATTTGTTTTATGGTAAAAACCAATTAAATGAAAAGTCATCGACTAGAAAAATCAAAAATCTCTCATTGCAATGAATTCTGCGAACATTGCTTGTATTGTAATATTTTAAATTTCTTATCGATCTTGTTCTTTGTTTTTAACTTAGTTTTATATTGATTAATGATATATTTTGACTGAATATAAGGTGTACGAAGCCATATATCGTTTGCAATGATGTGCTCAAAGTAAATAATTTTACAACAGGCTGAAGAAATGTTAATTACGTGCGCAAAACTTCGCTTGCTAGGGGTCCGTCGATGATCAATTTAGTGATCTATTGTGAGTGCCGTTGAGATTATCGTCAGGATCTTCTTTAACTCATTCTAATTTATTCTTCGAAAAAAAACGTGACTAACATTTTACAATTTCAGATAAAGTTGAAATTGCAAGGAAACTTAGCAAGCAGATCCGGGTTCTTTGTTTCGTGATTACATTGTACATCACCAATGAATATTGAAAGGAGAGAAAATATATGTGAAAAAGACATGGGGTAATCGATGCACAAAACTGCTTTTCTTCAGTTTTGAGACCAATATATCTTTTCCAACCATTGGTCTTAACACCTCCGAAGGAAGGGAACATTTAACCGCTAAGACAATGCAAGGATTTAGATATGTTTATGATAAAATACTATGACTATGATTGGTTTCTGAAAGCAGACGACGACACATTTGTCATAATGGAAAAATAGTTAATACAACTGACGCTCTTGGGAGGACTAGGTTTCATTGCTACAGTTTAGAGGCTCATCTATTTGGCAATTATCCACAATGGTATTATGTCCATGACGCAAATGGGGCGCATAAGGTAAGTAAGAAAGAACAGTGATATCCTCGGGAAGCTGCTCCTTTTTTGCTTATCGTATATGCACTATATAATGCTGAATACTCATTTATAATATATTATGATATATACTATACCAAATTCATGCGCGTGACTGAAAAAGAGATACATGTAATGCAAGGCATGATCATTTAAAAGCTTCATAAATCCCAAAATTGACCAGATATTTATTAGGCCTATATGTTAATACATAAAAATCACATTACAGCTAAATGCGAGGAAGCAGTTAAAAGGATGTAAATCTATTCTCAATTAATTCTTTAGTAAAGAAAAGATAAGGTAAATCAAGAATTGGCTTTTTCATTCGAAACCCGATCGCTTTATTTCTAATTTCCTTGAATCACGAGTGTCGAATTCAGTTGAGAAAGTATTATTGTAAACAGATTCAATATTTCTTCAAGAGGGAAGGAATAATAGAAAATTTAGTGTTTGTGTTTTCTTCTATACTATTGTAAAACTCTTGGATTTAGGGGTAAAATACAAAGTCATTGGACAAAACAGAATGAAACATTGTTTCCATATACCTTGATACAAGTAACTTGTACTAAACTATGTTAAACATATTCAAATTCAATAGCATTATTTAAGAACAGATAAATTTGCAGCATGGATCAGACATGCACGTTATACTATACTATGTTTGGTATTATAAGAACGAATATTTGTATACTATATAGCACTGTAGCGTATCACGTGATACGCATATGATATATTCCACGGGAATTCTCTTTGATTAAACCAAGTACATACTGTTTAAATCTTCTTCATATGATTTTACTCTAGGCCTATCATATGGCCATTATCATCACTGATATGATGGTTATCTATTCTTGTCAAGAATAGACGTGTATTCGGAGAACACTTAAACAGAAATCTTTTAATGCTCACCACATGATATGATATGGTGCACGGACATATACAAAATTTTCTGTATAAGTGTTCTCCAAAAATACGTCTATTCTTGACCAGAATAAATTACCATCATATAATTAATAATAATGACCATATGATAGGCCTAAAATAAATTCATATAAAGTAGATTTTGACAGTATTTACTTGGTTTAATCAAAGGGGATTCCCGTGGAACATATCATTTGTGTATCACGTGATACGCCACAGTGTATAGGGAAGGGGTATATTGTCAAATGTGAAAGTTGTATTTAATGAATGGTATTTCATTTTTTAGGGGATGAATTTCATAAGTAATTATGCCATATCATTCCATTATGTGAAGCCACAGAGGATGTATGAATTGGAGTTTTTTGTGTACCATCTCCATATGGTATGGAAAGAGGACATCAAAATCTGAATCAGCCTGATATCATTTTCAATATGAAAAAAACCTAGCTTTCAGAAAATGTAGACTTTATGAGAAATTCTGGTATGCGTGCTGTATGGTTATCCAGTTCGGTGCACCATATGCACTTTTCGACAAGTGATAATTCAACAGTGATATAAATCTCTTACATCGACCGTAGTGAAAAGAGAAAAGAGATTGCAGTGATGCACAGGATCCAAATGGAGGAATTCAAAATAATCAATATATGAACAACGAAACTTAAAACTTATCTTAAATACATATTTTTTATATTATGCATTACTTTTTAAATTCTCATTTGATCTTTTAATTCTGACTTCAAACTACAGCAATCAAATTTTGCTTTACAATTTTATTGACCATATTTAGACTCTTCCATACAATAAACATGCATTTACGCAAATAATTTATCGGCGCAATCAAGCGAACATGACTTTAAATCCTATGCATATTCTTAAAATATATTGTTTGAATAATGCTATTTGTCCCAGCGCTAGCACGCATGGATGAATCATCACCGATGCTGAGTTCACAAGTTGATACCCTGCTTGGTATTTAGAATTCTAACATGACTTGAGATTTTCTCCCTATATGTGCCATAGAACTAGCCTGGTGTAACATCTCCAACAAATTTCCAGTTCGCTATGCTCTGTCATTGCACGTGCTATAGAGCTCGTGCAGAACAATATTAGAATAGAAATAACAAATATCTTGCTGAAATTCGTTGTCCAGTAATCCCCCTCGTCGCATGAACCAATCATATTATCACCTCGCCGTTTCGCAGAATTACTGGACAACAAACCACGGCTAGCTAGTTGTTATTTCGTAAATAATGATTATTAATGTTTTCAATAAAGATAAGTGAATGAAAGTCGAACGTAAGACCCAAAACTAGAATCCCAAAATCAGAATCAATAGGAGTACAAATTTTTGATAAAGAAAAAAAAAAAGCAAGAGAAAGAAAGATATGGTGGAGATCCTAACAGTGGAAATAAGGGAACGCCACTTCACGAGTAATTAAAATATGAAAGAAAAGAGGTAATGTTCAACAAAACCTAGGTGCAGTACCAACAACAAACTCCCAAAACTCCCACTGTAAAAACACAAAGACGACACGCACAGAAAGAAACGTAATGGTAGAAGGAATGTCAAATCACAGAGACACACAAATGACTTACATAAACCAACGAGCCAATGGGCAATCGGTGCCGACTTAGGACGACCATCTGCCACGTCAGAAGCAGATGGTGTGGTTGTAGTGGATTACGTGCGCACAACATTCCCACTATTACGATTTTCAAGAGGTCACGGAGAATGTTCACTTGTGGTGTAAAACAACCTCCTCACTGTCAGGTGACCACACAAAAACAAGACTGCAAAACACAAGGTCTCAAAGCAACATAGATGAATATGTTAATGGATATAAAAAGAGGACGTACGTAATACTGTCTGTGTTTTGCCGACGCGAGCTAATGTATGTCATACAAATCATGGACATGTAGCGACCTGTGTAGTGCCTTGTCCTTCCTCTTGGACAACATTTATGTAAGATTTGGTGAGAATATCTACAAGCAGGTTGTAGGGATTCCTATGTGTACAAATTGTGCGCCTCTTGTTGCAGATTTATATTTATACGCATATGAAAAAGAATTTATTCAAAATCTTCAAAAGCAAAAAAAAAAAAAAAAAAAAAACATGATGATGTGAAATGTTTCATTGGTACTTCTAGGTACCTGGATGATATTCTTACTATCGATAATCCTGTTTTTGAAAAGTATAAAGATGTTATTTATCCACAAGAATTGACTCTAAACAAGGCAAACTTTACAGACACAGAAACACAATTTTTGGACCTAAATATCAAAATTGTCAATGGAGAAATTCATACAAGTGTATATGACTAACGAGATGATTTTGGATTCAACATAGTAAATTTCCCCTGGCTTGACGGTGATGTCCCTAGATTCCCGTCATACGGTATCTACATTTCACAGCTCATCCGGTATGCTAGAGCATGTACTGATGTTTTGGATTTTCATAATAGAAATCTACAAATTACAAAGAAACTTTTAGGTCAAGGATTTCGCTTTCACAAACTAGTAAAGACTTTCTGGAAATTTTACAAAAATGATGATCAACTTCTTTTGAAATTCGGACCCATACAAGCAACGGAGTATATTACTTTAGGTATTTCACAACCTGCATTTTGTGGTGACATAATTAACAAAATAAGAAGGATCAAAGGTAGACAGCATATGTATCGAAAATGCGTCAGAGTCATCAAACGCCTTTTATACCGTGGATATGATCCAAATGTCACCAGACGGACACTAAGCTTAGTACTTGACCAATATACAGTCTTGTACGAGCACATTCTTAAGACTTGCACTCTGACTGACTGTGACGACGGGTCTCCATGATGGGCCCTGTCCAAACCGTCCTTAGAGAAGACAGGTCCCCGACCACCTGCCCTCTCTAAATGTCAGTCGGACTCCTCGGGTGATAACATATATGAGCTCGCTACAGCCGGCAGAGCACGGTCAGTATTACGCACGTCCTCTTTTTATATCCATTTACATATTCATCTGTGTTGCTTGGACCCCTGTGTTTTACGGTCTTGTTTGTGTGTCGTCATCTAACAGTGAGGAGGTTGTTTTACACCATAATTGTGCGTTCTTCGAGACCTCTGGGAAATCGGAATAGTGGGAGGGTTGTGCGCACGTAATCCTGGATAACCACACCGTCTGCTATTTACGTGACAGATGACCGTCCTAAGTCGGCACCGGTTGCCCATTGGTCTCGTTGGTTTATGTGTAGTCTTTTATGTTTCATGTTTCTATATTGTGAGTTGGTGTTCCTTGTCCCTTTTGCGTCTCTTTCTGTGGGTATCTGTTTTGTGTTTTTTGCATGGGTGTTTTGGGATTCTGCTGTAGGTGCTGCAACCTAGTGATTGTTGGAGATACCCTCCTTTCTTTTATCACTCATGGAGTCCGACTGACAGGTGGTCGGGGCAGATTAAGGTACAGACGGAGACACTAACACAGCATAATATTTCCAGTAGACTACTATGACGTCACGCTTTAGTTTTGAAAGTGCGGGGAATTTACCAACTTATTAACGTTTTAACATTCAATACGCTCATTATTAATGCAAAACGAGGTGTCTGATATTTAGAACAAATGGAAATATAAGTAATGACTTTCTAATTGTGGATGTTCATGGACATTTGTTATCAATGTTTATTGTCATTATTAATTTGTATCAGCATAAAGCATGACGATAATGTACGTTGCTGCTTTATTGATGATTACATGTATGTTAGTGTCATGCAATTAAATGGGTACCTTCTTCTGACCTTTTTGATAACGTAAGTCTTCGATTCAATGGGTATCTGTTCCTTCAATGGTGCTTAGGAGAAGCTTTTCCTCGGTGAAAAATTATAATGACATTGCATTTGAAAATCCTCCTATTTCAATCTACCGTTTCATTCTAAATTACCATCAAAATATAAGAGTTAAACACCTTTGTACTATTCTTTCAACAGTTTGTGGTCAAACTGAAATACACGTCTGAATAAGCTTTGGGGTCCGCAATCTCTGGACGAAATAGAAAAGAAGAATAAATAAATCAATAAATAAAGGAGGGCATGTCACCGAACTTTTCATGGAACTGTTACGACGGATCTTGTATGTACACAAGAGACTCTGACTCTCCCCAACACATGGTCTTATTTCGGATTATTGTTTAGTCCGGGGCTCATAACGGTTGTAGTCAAAGTTCTAATGATTTTCCCTTGCTTTATCTACCTTAATACTGAATAACTGATGGTTACTTCTTCGATGTTTATTTCAGAAGGCTGATCCTAGTAACAGCAATGGATATTTAGTTTTTGTTTCTTATTTGTCTTTATGTTATTTTGCAGCGTGGAGCTAATGGACATTTTTCAAGTTCACGTACGTCGGGCTTCGGACTCCGGACTTCGAGCTTAAGGGGTCGTATAAAAGAAATCAGGCGCGACTATATTAGAAACGTTAAATCTGAACACACATGGACTAAATGACAATGGACAACTTCAAATATGTATTTATACAAATGAAAACAAATACTTTTTTTCACACAGAGTACTCTGAGTTCATTGGATTAGATTTTATATTTTGGGTTTTTGAGCAAGTCCCTTCGAAATACGATGTGCGATGTCCGAAGTCTGCGAGTATGAAAAATGTCCATATTATAAACATTTTCCGCGACGGGGTATGTAAGTGATTCTCAATTACTCTTCACTTTTTTTTCAGAAATTGACTTTGATTATATACTTTGATTTGAATATAAACGTTCACATTGTCGATTAATACAGCGGATTCGAAGAGTGACAATGAAGCTATATGTGTCCCCTTTCAACTCATAGGTAAAACAAATGGCCGCGGTGGAATGTATTTAGAAGGGAGAATACGAGCATTAAATTGTAAAACACTAGATTATCAAATGAAAAAAATGAGGGAATCTTCGACAATACTCGGTTGCAGAACCGACAGCAAATAACCAAAACATTCCTATGCGGAATCACTGAGTACAAGCATCAAAGGAGACGCAAAAGAGACAAGGAACGCCAAAACGACTAAAAATAAATAAACGAGGCCAATAGGTAAATCGGTGCCGACTAAGGACGGCCATCTGCCACGCCATTGCGTGGTGTGGTTATACGGCTTACGTATACAACCCTGTCACTTTTCCGGTCACAAAAAGGTCTCGAAGTAAGCTAAATTGTAATTTCTTCATTGCTGTGAGACGAGCATATAAACAAGACAGCAGGGGCCACAACAACACAGATATGTATATGTAAATAAAAAATAAAAATAAAAAAGGGTGTACGAAATAGCAAATAGTGGTTATCCAGTTATCACAGTCATCCCACTCTTCCGGTTGCCAATTGGCCTCGGAGAACGCACAATTCTCTTGAAAAAAAGCCTCCTCATTGTAAGATGACCGCACAAACAAGACAGAAAAAAGCAGGGACAAAAGAAACAAACAACAATCTGAAAATTGACATCAATAACATAGGACGTACGCAATACAGTCCGTGCTCTGCCGGTGTAACGACGAATAATGACCCCCGTCGAATAATGACCGGGGGTCATTATTCTATGTAGAAAAATGACCCCCAGTCGTAGGATAATGAGTCCAACCTGTAGAATAAATACCCGGGGAATCATTATTCAACGTGTGGGATATAGAAAAATGACCCCCATAGAAAAATGACCCCCCATACATGTATACTTGTCAAAATTTCTAACTTACCATTCTATGGGTATGGATTTTCGTTAATATGGAATTCAAAATATTTTAACGATAATTGGATTTGATATACAACAATTCACTCTTTACTTGAAAATGAAGAAAAACGAAATTTCTTTCAAGGGAAATAGAACGTGCCGAAATTTGAATTTTTAACACTTTTCATGAATTTCGCGTATTTCATCGGAAAATTACAATCAAACCACTTTTAAAGAATTGTTTGTACCAAGTTTGATCAGAAAAACATAAATTAAACGGAATGCATTTGTTACAAAAGCGAAAATAAGCAAATAAAACTCAACGAATTTTCCATACAATTGATACGTGCGAATAACTCTTGTGAGTGGTGCGTAATATGAGCTTCAATTAACTAAACATCTTTTTCTAGGTTTACTTTGAAGAAAAGTGGCTTAGCACAGGAAAAAATTAGATATCGCATTCGCAGGAAATGTATCAACACCTAAACCCTTACCCGGTATATCAATGATACCGGAAGTGTTATTAACTCGTAACGCATCAGAAAATTTGTCAGCATATCACGATGAAATAACAGTTTCAATCGCCAATATTTCAAAATCCGAAAAACCTATTGCACGATAACCGTAAGAACTTTTCTATTGGAGCCTTTTTCAGTCAAGAGACAAAGTTTTCTTACAAACCGGAAGCGGATGATTCATTGCTAAAATGCTGTAGACTTTGAAGATACACATCACAGGATGATAATTATTCATTTACACTTATAGAAATTTTCGTTGTTATTATAAATATCAATCGTGATATTGATATAACTGGGAAAATGTGAGTTAGAAATTTTGACTAGTATATATCATTGTGGTGCCAGCGAAGCAGAGCGCCACTTAGGGATCACTTAGCCCGTCGTCTGTCTGTCTGTCTGCCTGTCTGTCCGGACTTTCATATTTGGCATGTGTGTATATACAAGACCTTTCCGATGGTAATATATATTTTGAGCACGTGACCTTGACCGCGTCCTTTGACCTAAATTTGGAAAACTTTAACTCTGCACATAACTTTATTACCATTAGACGTAGGGCTTTCATATTGGGCAAATGTGTTCCTTATGACAAGACCTTTTCGATGATACTATAAATTTTGAGCACGAGACCTTGACCGCGACCTTTGACCTACATTTGAAAAACTTTAACTTTTTTCAACTCTGCACATAACTTTGATATGAAATGGACAGAGTACTAACGATAGAATTATATTTTAGTTGCTAAAGAGAAATCCCGAGCAGGCGCGGATTCAGGAATTTTCGTCAGGTGGGGATGGGGGGTGTCCAACCTTCCGAAATTTTTGACAAGCAAAAAAAAAAAAAAAAAAACACACACACACACACACACACACACACACATACGAAAAGGGGATAGGGGGCTTCAGTATCTATTGCTTTAGTATGGTCGAAATCTATTTATGCCATTGAAACAGCTTTACAGACAATACTTTTTATAAATATGACATCCCGCGTTTTTTCCTCCATGTAAAACACATTCGAGATGATTGTTTTAGCTTTGTTTTTAGGGAGAAGTTGTAAATGTCTCAGCCAATCAGATACCAAGGCGGCTATCTTGGTTTTTCGATCGGCCTGAAAACACAAACTTAGCAGAGGACATTGAGATCTTGCTTGGTGTCCACCAAGTGTCGTTGAATTCCCCTGAATGGTTTCAAAGCACAAATCATAAAGGTCTGAGCCAATCAGAGGCCGTGGCGGCCATCTTTTTTTTCCGATCGGCCTGAAATACACAAACTCGGTAGACATAAAATTGAATTCTGTTCAGTGGTTTCAGAAGAGAAGTCGAAAATGTCTTAGTCAATCAGAGTCCAGGATTGCCAGCTTGGTTTTTATCAGAGTCCAGGATTGCCAGCTTGGTTTTTCGATCGGCTGAAAATACACAAACTAGGCAGGGGACATTGAGTTCATGCTTCCTATCAAGTTTCCGCAAATTCAACTCAGCGGTTTTGCTGCTATGTCAGTTTTAGAAACTGAGTAAACTCAATGTAAGAGGTATCTCTCTTCCTCTGCAAATCACAGGCAGTAAACTCTATATTAATTAGTTAATAATTAATTAGTGTAAGATTAATATTTTTTGAAATATTTATCACTAATTAATTAAAAATATTAATTTATCACTAATTAATTATTAACTAATTAATATAGAGTTAATTGCCTGTGCTGCAAATCTATCAAGCAGTGCCTAATACATTTAGTTGAAAATTGTGAAAAAATTGTTAAAGATCTGTAGAGCAAATCTGAAGAGAAAAATCAATAGTATATGAAGATAAAAAGGAAGAGATCTGACTCAGTCCTATGACAAAAGCCCCTACACCCAGAGAAAAACCCAAAAAGCAACGTGACAACACAAAAAACGCCACCAAAACATCGATTACACAACGATTGCGGACCGGTCAGTTGGAGTAACAACAGCAACCCATGCACTGGTGTGGTTAAACCGGTTTACGAGCGCTCAACCTTTTAAAAGTTTAATTTCATTTGAGCAGTACACAAAAGAAACAAATTAAATTTTTGCAATTATTCTTAATTGAGATAAATGTATATATTAATAATTCAATGATAAGATTTATTTTGTTGGACTGCTATGTAATTCAGTGTCACAGTTGGTGCGTTTCCACTTATCAGGGTCAGGGTGGCCATTTCTGTTTTCCGATCAGCAACAAACCTGGTAGCGGACGTTGCGATCTTGATTTCTGTCAAATTTTGTCGACTTCTGTTCAGTAGTTTCAAAGGAAAGGTAAAAAATGTCAGCCAATCGGAAGCTGGGGCGGCCATCTTTGTTTTCCGACCGGCTCGAAAAACAAACTTGGCAGAGAATGTCGGGACCTTGAGTCCTGTCAAGTTTCGTTGAATTGCGTTCAGTGGTTTAAGAGATTTTCTCAGCCAATCAGAGGCCAGGGCGGCCATCTTGGTTTTCCGATCGGCCAAAAAATACAAACTTGGTAGAGGACGTTGAGATCTTGCTTCCTGTCAAGTATAGGCGTCCATTTGTTTCTTGTCTACAAATGTACAATCTTTCAAAACAGTCCATATGCATGAACAATGAAGAGTAATTTAGCATTTTATTGGACAATTTAGACAGTCTTAAGTATAAAAGAGGGGGGGGGGGTCATTATTCTACGGGGGTCAATATTTTTCGTGAGGGTGTGTGCAAATGACACTTATTCTACGGTCGAAAAATGACCCCCACAGTCGTAGAATAATGACCGGGGGTCATTTTTCTACGTAGAATAATGACCCCCGGTCATTATTCTACGGGGGTCATTATTCGTCGTTACACCGGCTAGTGCTAGCTCATCATCACAGCTACCCGAGGAATCCGACCTTGTTAACTTAATTAGTTTTTAAAACGGAAACTTTGATCTTAATTCTATAGTTTGTAAAATTCTCTAGTGAAAATCTAAGTACATTCCCTCGCGCACCGCAAATAGCATAAATATTGTATGGCAGTAGTCTAGGACCATCACTGAGAAAGTGGAGAAGTGGAAAGATATTATGCTGGTAAATTTTCCTAAAGTTCCTTAGAATTCTTTAGGATCCACATCTGATTGATTCCATTTCTGGACTCGCAGTATGTTTAAAGACCTTCTTGATGCGATTTTATATTTTCGTAAGCAAAATTGAAATAGGTGTTGTGGAGCACCTTGACGAACCGACAATGAATCGGTGTTTGTGACGATTTTTGTGCAATTTGGAATCCAGTAGATATCAGGTAGATCAAGATCAGAGTCGTCAGGATGAATACGAAAAGACTCAAGAACAGAATTGTGGTTGTCAAGTTTATCATATTTAGATTAGATTTAGATCTCCAGGTGCTTAATGTAATCAATGTAATCCTAGTTCCTCTCTGAGGCATTTGAAATGGTATGACTTGCAAACGAAAATAAAATTGTTTGCCGCCTTGTCAGCAGGCGCAATGATGTATTTTTCAGTGAGGTCAGAAATGTCTTTGGCAACAACAGGTTCATAAAAAATTGACTCGTGTCTGTTGATAACTGCGTGCCGAAGACGCACTATTATTCATTTAAGTAATTTTCCGATGGATTTCATCCATTCAGAGAGTGTACGTATCTTGTTTCACGTCCTCCTTTTTTGCCTACCGTCTGGCGTACTCCTCACATGCATCCATAATTATTTCAAAATTTTCCCGACATATGGAAGAACGGGGTTCCTGTATTATGGACATTCTAAGTTTACTGTTACCGACGATATAAAGGTCAACAATTTAAGCACATGGCCAAATGGCTGGTACATGAAAGCAGAGGATGAAAGCCCCTGTCACACTAGCACGAATTTGAGCTACGAGTTGTGGCGAGTTACAACTCGCCACAACTAGTAATGTGTCGCGTGGAACTCGTACAAATGCCTTCACATGTCGAAGAATTGTCGCCTCATGTCGCCAGAACTCGGCATGAGGCGGCGAGAATTTTAAACGGTTTAAAATTGTCGTGCGAGTTTTCATGTTGTGTGCATGTCGAAGATATGTCGAAAAGATGTCGCATAAGCTTGTACAGGCATCATGTGCATGTCTCCACTTCTCGCCGCTTCTTGCCAAAAATCAAACTTGTGCGAGAAGCGCCGAGTTTGTATACGAGTTTATACGACATGTGTACGATGTCTGCACGACATCATACGAGCTGTAACGACCTCTCCTCGACATTTGCTCGACTTTATACGAGTTCTGCTCGACATCTCTTCGACATTTTCTCGAGTTCTACCGAGTTGAATTCTTAAAGCCAGCCTTCCAATGCAGCAAGCATAAATGTTTTCGTTTTAATAGTATATCAACGAATGAGAACAAAACGTAAAAGAGGCCCAAGTGGGCCGACATGTTCAAGACGTGCAATAGCTAAATACACACACAGACTCTAATGAAAATTACAATTCATTATGATCAGTTTGTCCATCTACCATCTCACATCATTTTGTTCTAATATATGAAAAAGAAGGAATCAGTCCCCCATCATCACTCTATGGAAGATGTATCTTGGTAGAAGACATTGAACACCTATAACCTGTACGTTCTAGAACATTTTATTGCATCTAAAAATGAAACGATAAATCAAATATATTTTTTAAGCTGGCAAGATTAGAAAAAGGTCATGTAAGATACTTAAGGGTATTCAATTGATATTCTGGTTTTATTGAAAAAAATTATTGAAAAGAACAAATTTGACAACTTCAACCCCCCCTCTTTTCTCTCGGCAGAATACTAGTAGTTACTTTACGGTACGTATTTTAATTTTCAGCCAAAATGATTTATACATCCATGAACATCTAGAGAAAAACAGTCATACCTTAAATATGCACCCTTCTTGGACACTTAGTTTTGTTACTTTTACTAATACATGTAGATTGTAGAAGAGATTTTTTCAACATTTTTTTTAGAATCTATCTTTGAAAGAAGATATGATTATTAAGAAATCAAGAATCGTCGTAACTCGTACTTAACTCGTGCTTAACTCGAAGGCATGTCGTAACATCTCGTATAAACTCGTACGGAACTCGTACTTTTCTCGTATCTTCTCGCGCTGAAGTCTTCGTTTGTCGAGAAGATGTCGTGTACAAATCGCAGAGATGTTGCTTAAACTCGTGTGTGTTCGCCAAGTGTCGTACTGATCTCGAAGAGGTCTCGAGCAAATGTCGACCTTATGTCGTAATCACAAAAAAATCAAGACCAACTCGGGGAAATTTCGGCGAGCTATAACTCGTACAAAACTCGTAGCTCAAATTTGTGCTAGTGTGACAGGGACTGAACGTGTGCATTGTATTGGTTCTGTGCAAGGTGGTGTACATCTAGACATGTCAAATTTTGGTTATAATTAAACATTTTTGAAGCAAGGGATTGTGTATATATTTAGGTAATGCAAGGCGGCTACTGGTATTTTAATTAAAAATGATTTCTTGCTTGAATTAAGAATGTTGCTTCAACGCAGAGCATCGATCCCTAAATTTGGAAAAAAAAAAGATATGTATGTCTAGGTTTTCGAATAAGACATGCATTTTTAGGTTTTGAAAACTAAAACATCTTATGAAATGTATGAGTAACCTAGACTATATTACCTTTTATACAGTTATCAATAATACACTTCAATTTTGTTTTGAATTCACTCCCTGACATGGTCGCCATAGCACTTTCTACATAGAAATGGCCTCAGTCAGTGCAGTTCATGTTTTTATATATTTTCATTGTTAAGCATGATCATCGACGGCGGGTGCGGCTAGTCAACAGGGGATGCTTACTCCTCAAGGGCACCTGGTCCCACCTCTAGCTTGCTAGGGGTCCGTCGATGCTCAGTTTGGTGCTCTATTGTGAGTGCTGTTGAGATTATCGTCAGGATCTTCTTTAACTGATTTGTGTCACACTTATGCCCTTTGCCGTGTGGAGCTCGTAAAAAGTTCCCCGCGAGGTGTTTGACAGTAAGTGTTTTGAATTCTTTTCCCTGACATAGTCGCCATAGCACTTTCTACATAGAAATGGCCTCAGTCAGTGCAGTTCATGTTTTTTTTATATGTTTTCATTGTTAAGCATGACCATCGACGGCGGGTGCGGCTAGCCAACAGGGGATGCTTACTCCTCCCGGGCACCTGGTCCCACCTCTAGCTTGCTAGGGGTCCGTCGATGCTCAGTTTGGTGCTCTATTGTGAGTGCTGTTGAAATTATCGTCAGGATCTTCTTTAATTCATTCAATTCATACGAGAAAAGAAAATAGGACAGCTTTATAGAAACATGAAGGACATCTTAATCAAATGAACAATTTCCAAATGTAAAATGTAAGTACTGAATGCAATGTAGGTGGTACTTTGAAATCTTTGCATTTCTAATTAGTACATTCAGGACAGTTAAAGAGGATCCTGACGATAATCTCAACATCACTCACAATAAAGCGCCGAATTGAACATCGACGGACCCCTAGCAAGCTTGAGATGGGACCATGTGCCCGGGAGGAGTAAGCATCCCCTGTTGGCTAGCCTCATCCATCGTCGATGTTCATGCAAGAAAACAATATATAAAATACATGCACTGTCTGAGGTTATGTCTATATAGAAAGTGCTATGGCGACCATGTCAGGGAAAATATTCAGAACAATTACTGTCAAAACCCTCGTGGGGAATTTTTCACGAGCTCCACACGGAAAAGGGCAATATCACATGAATCATATTACATATATATTTGTAGTTATAGTATCTAAGTTAGGGGACCACGAAGAAAGCTTAAAGCTCATTTCAATTTCTGGCCAGGTTAACAGCTGGCATATTTTATAGCCTCTACCAAATGTTTTAGGGAGATTTGTAGTAATTTTGCGAGAAAAACAGCAAAAGAAATTAAGACAGCAATAATATCTGGAAGTTATGCAACTGACATGTTTAAGGACGCATCAATAGTTTCAATCCTACATGTACTAACATGCAAATATATTTGTATCAGCTGTTATGCATGCATGATGTTAAAAGAAGCGAAAACAAGCTTCATGTTGACATCTTTTATAATGGCATTAACAATGTACAGAATCCAAATATCTGCTGTTATGTTTTTGCTGGCATTCAATATCATTGGAATAGTTACGTTAATTTATAGCAACATTTTTTCGGAATGTAAAAATTATAAAACAAACAAAGACGAAACACCTGTACGAATGTTCAGATTCGAGGATGTCAGCTACTATCACGGTAAATTGAATTCAAATATTTATTCATCATTTTCTTTTCTAATTTTGCTTTTGTATTGTTAAGAAATAGCGAAGAGTATGCAACCACAGGCAAGGGGTTTTACGTACGCCCAATAGTTGATAAAAATTCCGAAACTTCTTTAGAATCGAGACCTTTGGGTAACTGGAAAAGAGGTAGGTCTGTGCGCACGTAATCCGGAGAACAAAACCATTTGCTACTGGCGTAGCAGATGGCTGTCGTAAGTCAGCGCCGATTGCCCATTGATATCGTTAGTTTATGTGTAGTCTACTGGCGTAGCAGATGGCCGTTCTAAGTCATCGCCGATTGCCCATTGATATCGTTGGTTTATGTGTAGCCTTCTGGCATATCAGATGACCGTCCTAAGTCAGCATTGATTGCCTATTGGTATCGTTGGTTTATGTGTAGTCTTCTGGCATATCAGATGACCGTCCTAAGTCAGCCCTGATTGCCTATTGGTATCGTTGGTTTATGTGTAGTCTTCTGGCATATCAGATGACCGTCATAAGTCAGCGCCGATCGCCCATTGCTATCGCTAGTTTATGTGTAGTCTTTTATTCTATGTCTCTATGTTGTATATCTCTTTTGCGTCCTTTGCTCTGTTTGTTAACTATATGTTTTCACTTTATAATTTTTTTGTGCTTTGCTGTGAGTGCTACAACTGAGTTTATTTGGAGATCCCTTTATTTTTGAAATGGTATATGTTGTATGCTAATATCCTGTTGGATGGGAAAAACTTTTTCAAAATATCAAAATGTTGCAATGTAATCAGTTATGAAACCATTCCTTGCGTTTAAGGTACAAAAGGTCTCGTCAAGATCAAACCATGAATCAACTATTTTTGTCAAAATTTTAACGCAAACGAGTCTATCATGCTTAGAAACTAGAAACTGGCTGGTTACAATAGACACATATGCCCTCACTACCAAAGGGTACCCTAATATAACCTATTTTTCTCCGACTGACCGATTGCGAACACGTGTAAGCACTTATTTTCATAAGGCTAGTACTGTATCAAAACAAAACAACATGGCTGACGGATAACACGTGGGACGAAAATGAATCGACAATCGGTGTTTTCAAAATCTGGAAAGAGAAATGTAATGAACAAATAGTGTTGTCTTGGTATTGGAAAGTTATAGAGACCTAGCTTAGAGGACGACCGTGAAATTAAAACTCTGACAAGTCTGAGGGAAAATTAGCTATTTAAAAGGAATCTACAGAGTACATGTACATGTATAGTTCTTGTTTATTTTTATCTATGAGAAGTATATATAAGTTTGACGTGTATATATATCCACAGTAATTTTGATATGTGTATATATAATATATATTCACAGTTTAAATCAAATATAAAAAAAAGACGAACACAAAATCATAACCAAATAAAGGTTAATTTTCATTCAGGATTTGGTTAATAAACGCACATGTGTATTGCAGACTACATTTGCCTCCCATTCGAGCCGTCATACACTATTACACGTTGCTAGTCATTTGAAAGTGTTCGATTATCCACGTTCAAAATGGTGATTTGAATGGAACATGATATCTATACATGATATAAACCTTGTATTTGCAATTAATGAAATATTAGTGAGTTAGTCTTTTTAGAGAGAGAGAGAGAGAATTTCAAAAAGACTGAATGTATAGGTGATTTACTACATGTTTCGTAGTAATCCCACGATGTCATTCAAGCGATTGGCTGATCGTGGTAGCGTGTTCACTTGGACCTTGGTAAACGTGACGTATTTCTACATACTGTATATGCAAATAACAATTTCCGAAGTTTACCGAAATCGTGTGTACTAGAGAGTAAAAACGTTTATAAAACAAAAATGCGAGAGATATTTTACGTAACTAATATATAGATATTCAAATGGTAGTACTTAAAAGCTATTTACGGTAAAACTTCATTATTGACAGTTTAATCCCTGTTAGACTATTTGTACCTTTAAAAGGTTCTACTACTCTAATCGACCTTGGCTCTTTTGTTGATTTGTTTTCTTTCTTTTGTTTTTGTTGTTTTTGTTGTTTGTTTGCTTTTTGGTATTATTGAAGATAAATATATTACAGAATATTGGATGTATGAGGTCAGATATGATTTTTAAAGATTTAACTTGTTCAAAGACAAAATATTATGAAAGATGATGAAAAATCAATGCAAAATGATCTGTAACTTTTTGAAAGCAAATTGACTGAAATTTTACAATTTCAGATAAAGATGAAATTGCCAGGAAACTTAGCAAGCAAATCCGGGTTCTTTGCTTCGTGATTACATCACCAATGAATCTTGACAAGAGAGCAATACATGTTAAAAAGACATGGGGTAAACGGTGCACAAAACTTCTTTTTTTTCTTTAGTTCTGAAACAAATATATCTTTTCCGGTCATCGGTCTCAATACCTCCGAAGGAAGGAACCATTTAACAGCTAAGACAATGCAAGGATTTAGATATGTTTATGATCAGTATTACGACGAAGCTGATTGGTTCATGAAAGCAGATGATGATACCTACGTCATTTTGGAGAACCTTCGTTATTTTCTATCATCTCAAGATACAAGGGACCCTGTTTACTTTGGACATCATTTCATCGGAAAAGAAGTTAAGCAAGGCTTTAATAGCGGAGGTGCAGGTTATGTGCTAAGTAAAGAAGCCCTTAGAAGACTGTCCAGAACCGGAAGTAACAAACAATTCTGTAAACAAGATGGCGGCCAGGAGGATTTAAATGTAGGGATGTGTATGGAAAAACTTGGAGTAAAGATAGTTAATACTACTGACTTTCTTGGGAGGACTAGGTTTCATTGCTACACTTTAGAATCTCATCTGTTTGGTAATTATCCACAATGGTATTATGTCCATGACGCAAATGGGGCGCATAAGGTAAGTAAGGAAGAGCAGTGGTATCTTCTGCGAGACACTCATTTTAGGCATATCGTTTATGAAATATAACGCTTTATGCTCATGTGTAATATACTAAATTAATGAATATACACTATAAACATATAATACATAATATAATATACTATGATACTATAATACACTATTCTAATATCATAAGTTATACAGTGTTTTATAGGGGAAACAGAAATATATTGGGTCGATGAAAAAGAGCCCATTACAATTTTTTTTTCATCGACCCACAATATTTTTTAATCCCCCTGTAAAACACTGTATAACGATTTTATTTCGCAGATGTCAGTGGTAGAATTCAACATAATAATTGGTTCTTCTCGACCAATAGGATTGCAAGATTTGCCTGAAGCGGGATAAACTATTAAATACTAATATTACTAACAGAAGACGCTGACTCTTCCTGGGCACCTGGTCTCACTTCGGAATGTTGTTCATTCCAAGGTTCGCAACTGCTCCGATGGGATTATAATAATTTTGCCTTAACTTCTCGACTTTGAGCCGGAATAATAATGTCGAAGGGTTCCAACTCTCTACCTTCTTGAAGAAACTTCCAAACCAATTTACATGCACCAGACACGTTTTTCGAATATTAAATTTTCACCAGTGATGCTTTCAGCGGAGCCACCGAAATTAATTTCAGTAGCGCCCTCTTAACTTTTTTGAAGTTAGATTTTTACATTTACATTACAGAGAGTGCGCGGCTCCAAATTTCCTGAAGGGCCGATTCAATAGCATATCCAAATAAAATCTATGTTCAAAATAGCATTGGAGGGATGGTGCTAAGATGTTAACTCTTTTAATTTCAATGATAGTGATAATTACTTCTATGATGTTTATTATATAATCCTGTATATTTCTGTGACTGCAAAAGAGGAAATGCAATGCATGATTATCTGAAAGCTTAAAAAATCCCAAAATTGAGATAAAATGACTTAGCCCTACATGTAAATATAAAAAAACGTGTAAGGGCTTAATGGGAGGGTACTTAAAAATTACATATAGTAACTTCCACGCTCTTTAGGCATATTACATTATTTAGATTGAGAGTTACTGACGAGGGTTTAGTACCCGACACGTGCATGTCTGGTCCGCGCTGCAAATTTATCTGTTCTTAAATGATGCTAATGAATTTGAAGACGTTTAACATTTGTACCAGTTGGTGAGTGTCAATTCTGGTCTCAACTTCTCAAGGCCAATATTTAGTAAAGGTGAAATGAAGTAAATTAGAACTAAATTGTTTTTCGAAACCCAACCGCCTATTATTTTTAATTTCCATGAATCACTTATATGCCTTTCAGTTCATAAAGTATTATTGTAAACAAATTCAAATATTTCTTCCCGATGGAAGGAATGATATGGATACAATCTCGACATTCAAATTGAATGCTTGAGTCTTTGTGCTTTCATTTATGTTATTGTAAATCTATTGGACTAGTGTATAATGGATATAAACAATAAGAAAAAGGAAAACTTTAAGATATTTTTCTTCAAATATTTTTTCTCTATCAAGAGTTAGTATAAATAAAATGTTTTAAGGTTTAAATTCCCTTCAGAGAGGACAAGAAGATTATGCAGGGGTATGTTGTCAAATTCTATCACGCATGTTGTATTTATTCACTTGTACTTCATTTTCAGGGGACTGATTCCATCAGTAATTATGCCATATCGTTCCATTATGTGAAGGCCACAGAGGATGTATGAATTGGAGTTTTTTGTATACCATCTTAATCCGTATGGAATTGAAACAGGACATCAGAATCTTAATCAGCCTGCGAACGTTTTCAATATGAAAAATACTTATTTTCAGAAAAGGTAGCCTTTAAAGGTCACGTGTAAATGATTTTAAAAGCTAAAATACCTTAATTATATTTTTCTCCTTCATATTAGAGACTAATTTTCAAAAGAATTATATTTTTCCGACCGTCCGTTTTTCTGTAAATCGACCTGAAAAGTCTAATTATTGAAGCGGCGCGACTGAATTATCTGCCCCTGTGTGTGACGTAATGTGCACCTCATCGAGTATTAGAGGCTATCTGAAGGCAGTGAGGATATAAAATTCCCCAGTCTTGTTTATTTGAATGATAGATCAAAACAAATCGATACCAAATACGTTTTATTTATTTATCTATTTTTATATTTTATTTATTTATCTACTTTTTGTTTCTTTTTTTGGGGGGGGGGGGGTGTTCTTCTTAAACAAACTTACAGGGTAATTCCTTTCGAATTTAACCAAGTATGAATTTTTCCTATCATGCCATGATGACCTTAGCCGGGTATAAGTATCAGTTCGTATATCATGTATATCATGTATATAGAGACTGTATAGTTACATCAAAGTGATTGCAGGCGTGTCATACACAGGTAAGCGTGTAGATCGACCCCTGCGCAAGGTGTGAACAACAAAGACCACGACAGGCATTTGTTGGGATGTAGACGAAAGATATGCTTTACGTTTTTCGTCAATTTTAGAAAATACAAAGTTACCGATGCCCATAGTATGACCTTTATTAAAAAAAATATCGCATGACGTTGAAATTCGAATGACCGCTAAAATATGATGGAGGTTATATGATGCCCGCTTGTCCAGTCGTCTTTTTGCTTTATGAAAAATCAATTTAAAATAATGGCAGAGTTAAGGTAGAACGGAGGGCCCCCCAGCAGCGCTGGTCATTTTTTAAAAACTTTTTCCCTAGAGATAAAATGCACAAGCACAGAATTTACAGGATTCCATTGATTTATATGCTATTTAAATAAGAATTTGAATAAATGGAATCTTTTATATTGTGTAACCCCCCCCCCCCCGCCCCAAGAACCAGAACGCAACTTCTGATGGAATTGTACATATACGCAAATGATACATTTTAGGGGACGAAGTAGGGTCTTGTATGATGGCGTATCTCAGGGAGACGCTACCATAGAAAAGAAAATGATAAAAAGGGGAGCTTTTTCTTGAGGATCAATCTTAGACCACGATTAAGTATTTCATGTTTGACTATCATGCTTATCCATGAAAAACTATTCTAAACAGTTACTATTATATGACCGAATGAAATATACATGAATTAGGAACGAAATATGCAAGGCTATGTGAGATGTTTATTTCCCTTACGCTGACTTTTCCGCGATAAGCACGGTAAAAAGCTAATTATATTGTACAAAGCTATTCCTATGTTTGATGATTAAATTTGAGAAAAAGAAATATATACTCGCATATATCGTCGTTTATAAAATGTGTATATAATATACACTAAAACATAAGTCTTATACACTGATTACAGCATAGTATATGCGGGCTTGGGTGTACCTTACGTCATCGCCACGGGGGGTAACCCGGGCAGGCTTTTTGAAATAATTTTCATACGGGACATATTTTCACCCGCTTTATTTGCTAACCTGGACGGATTTTAGTCGAATGAAAATTGGAATGTGTTATTTTAGATCTACTTGATCAACTGAACAAGAAAAAATGAGATGATTATGGTATCTTTACACGTGACCTTTATAAGCAGTTATGGTATGCGTGCTGTATGATAATTAATCTTGAACATATAATTATTGTGCAAAGTTTACCATATGCGCTTATCACATCAGTGAATTGACCGTATTACAAAGAAGAAGGAGAAGAAGGAGTAGATAACGCTGTTTGGCAATTGTAGTGATGCGCAGAGTCGAAAAAGAGGAAATCTCAATAATTTTAAAATATGTTAAGAACGAAACTTAAAGCATGATCTTAAATCAATGTTTTTATATAATGCATTACTTTCTAAATTCTCTCTTGATCTTTCATTTCTGACTTTCAACTATAGTAATAAAATGTATCGACAATATTCATGGGCGGATGCAGGATTTTTTTCAGGGGGGGGGGATCCTTAAGTCCGATTTTTTTGAAGAGCAAAAAAATAAATAAAGAAATAAAGAAAGAAACGCAAACGCAAAAAAAAAATTGATTAATGATTGTCACTTTTGTTTCTAATTATCAATAACACAGGTGACCGGAGAGCAATGGCAAAAATCATAGTACTTCAGTTTTTGTTGTCAGGTCTACTATGTTAATACAAGAAATGGCGAGCGATAGCGAGCCAGCGAAATTTTTTTTCCCAGAATTAGTAATAATCCACTATTAGGGCCTTCTTCAGTTTCTTTTCGTCTTCTTAGTGTCCTTGTCTATTGACCTATGTGTATAATGTATACACATGTATGTGTTGTATATAGCAAAGTACTAGTGCAGCATTATTTGAAAATAACGTACATATATGTAATCAATTCTGGGGAGCGGCAACCACGGTCACGAAAACAATGATTTAAAGTCTTCCTACGGAAGTCGGAAGACTTAAGATATAGGAGGATGCGTCACAATCTGGATTATTCCAAAATTAATGTTATTCATTTTAGATTGAGAAAATATCCACTATGAGGTTTCTGTATGTCTTATGCTCGGCATTCAGATTTTTTCATGCACATCGAGACATTCACCGAACTTGACAAGTTGTCGTGGAACTTTTGCGACGGATCTTGCACATGAGACGCCGATTCTCCCCGTGCACACGGTCTCACTTCGGAATACTAATAGTTACCTAGTCATCCGGTGACCTGGTATGAGATGATACCAGGTCACTAGGTTTTATACCGGGCGAGGCGAACCCCAACGATGTCCTATTTTGATAATTGTCATGAATTATTTGGACCTTATTATCTGTTTACGCAAAAAGGTCAACATGAAGGATAACATTGTGACATCACAAGGGGTCTGGTATAAAAGGCTACGCACCCGGTTTAAGATATACCAAGTCTTCAACTTCACGTGACCGCTATTATTAGCTAATCGCTTTTTAGAATTTTCAGGCAAACTTGTCAGGGGTGTGGCAATGTGTATTCCGGGGCTCATAAGGGTCTCAGTAAAAGTTCTAATGATTTTCCTTACCTACTCTACCTTAATATTGCATAACTGATGGTTATTTCTTCGTGGTTCATTTCAAAAAGCTGATCATAGTAACAGGAATGGATATTTCGTTTTTCTTGTTTATTTGTCTTTATCTTATATTGCAATGTGGAGCTTATACAAATATTTTCCGCAACAGGGTGATTAAGCGTTTCTCAATTACTCTTCACAATTTTTTTTTCAGAAATTGATTTTAATTATATACTTTGATTCGAATATAAATGATCAAAATGTCGTTTAACACTACCGATGACAAATATGAAAAAAAAACATATCCCTATCCATAATGACAAATTTGGAAAAACCATATCCCTATAAAGAAGTACAAAATCGTTAATCGAAAAATCATCAAACCAAGGGCATACAAAGCCAGGATAAAACCAGAACTAAGACACAGAAACAGAAATAAAACAAATGTACCGTATGAAGAGAATGAACTCTCTATGAAGGAGTGAGATCAGTTGCCCAGGAAGAGTGAGCATCTCCTGCTTGCATGCAACACCCGCCACTTCAGTTCGGTAGAAAGATCACAATTGGTAAATCTCACAATTCGTTAGAAAGGTCAAAACCGGTAACTCCCCCAAAGAAGTATAGATTGGCGTGTCATGGGACAATAGGTCTACGTCTATTACGTCGATTTCAAGATTGACAATTAGTCTAAGTATCCCTTTACAAATCATAGGTAAATCAAATGACTGCTGAGGCGGCATCTGGTGACCTTGTATGAGGTGATTCCAGGTCACTAGGTTTTATACCGGGCGAGGCGAACCCCAACGATGACCTGTTTTGATAACTTTCATGCAGTATTTGGACCTTATTGTCTGTTTACGCTAGAAGGTCAACATGTAGGATAACATTGTGACACCACAAGGGGTCTGGTATAAAAGAAGTATATATTGGCGTGTCATGGGACATAAGGTCTACGTCAATAACGTCGATTTCAAGGTTGACAATTAGTCTATGTGTCTCTTTACAAATCATAGGTAAATCAAATTACTGCTGCGGCGGCAATGGATTGTATCCTGAAGGAAATGCAAGCACATTAGTTTATCAAATGGCAAACAAATGAGGGAATCTCCGAAAATACTAAGTTGCAGAATCCACAGCAAGACATGGAAACATTCCTATGTATAACACGGAGTAAAATGAATAGCAGTAGACACAAAGGAGACATGTACAAGGAACACCAAAAACCAAAAAAAAAAAAAAATCTCAAGAAAAATTGCTTATTCAAAATGTGCCATTTGGGGCCAATTTAGGCCTGATTTTACCTATATTTCACTTACTTTTGACATCAGTAATTATGCAATTGCACAAGATTTGAATTACAGTTGCCTGTTTCCTGAATAGTGTTATCCTAGGACTTTATGGGAATCGAAGGAAATTCATATAGAAATGATATTTTTCTGTTGATATGCCTTTGAAATTGGTTACCATGGCAACATTTTGTACAAAGGGGTGTAAATACTTATCATAATTAAAAAGCTAATTTATAAAGATGCTAAAAACTTGGTATGTATATGTATTAAAGACAATTTGATGCTATCATGACCTTGGGAAAACGTCAAGATCATTTGCTCAATTTTCAAGGTCATTGAAAATTATTTGCTATTTTTAGGCCAAATTTTTCGATTATTCACTAAAAAGAGACATGATTAACGGTAAACGGTATGGAACTTTGGTAACAGTCAATTAGAGGCGAAAGTATGATAAATACATTATTTGTAAAGATGAGTATCAAAATTATCAAAATCCAATGTAGACCCAAATAAATGTTACATATTTTACAAGAAAAATTCTGAAAATCTCTATTTTATACTCTTATTGAAAGTTTGTCATACATAGAAGTGAAATACAATTTAACAAAACTGTGATGAATTCTACTTCTTTTGATAGGTTGTTCAACTGTAAATATTTAAAATCAAAATATCTGATGAGATAAGTTAGAAAAATCAATTCAAAATAATTGGAAATTCTTTTGTTTGTGCAAATTTGAGTCTAAAGTTAGAAATGACCTTGAGATTTGGACAGAAGACCTTGAAATGATTTGAAGGTCAAGTGATAATGATAAATGTAATTTGTTTACAGGTATTCTATTTCATAGTCAAAGGACTCAATAATTGGGAAAAACAATGTTTTTAAATATGCGGTATACAGAAATATTGATTCCAAGTTGCTATAGCAACGGATTTTGATTGGTATTCGTGACAAAATGGTGAGTTTCACTTTATTTCTTGTTTTTTCCAGCAATGAACATTTATTTCATCAAGGTGACATGAAATACCCATAATGTGTGTCAAATTATGGTTTTCAACGTTCAAAATAGTCAAAAACGGGCAAAAAATGAGCCTACAATTAGACCTTATTTTTGCTTCATTTTCAGATATTTTGATTTAATCTCAACAACTGCCGTATCACCCCCTCCCCCAAAATGATATTCTTGTTAGAGTTGAACTTACAAAGAAAAGTTTTTGTGTTCATAAAGTAAGTTTTGACCTTGGTTTCCATGGAAACAGAATGCCACAATATGTCTTACTTCTCATATATATGAGGGTGTCAAATAGAGGACCCCGTTACCATGGCAACCATGGTTCAAATATACCAATGCAGAGATTTATCTACAATTTGATCTAAATGGGTCCTCTGGACCCGTTGACAATCAGACTATGGGTCCCCAGCAAAAACAATGGGTCCCAGCAGAAATTAATGAGTCCCAAAGATTGCTATTAGGTGTGTTACTTGTCCCGTAGGGGACCTTGCGACATGTCCTCCGCTCTGTATGCAAGTGTATATGGTGTGGGGAGGGTGTATTGAATTGTACTGCATTTAAGGTAGCGTACAACTGCCAAAGGCATTTTTCGCAGTCAGCTTGAGAGACCGCAATACATTTTTCAAATTTTTTGCCATGGCAACATTTTTTTTCTTTATTTTACCAAATAAATTGAACAATGGGACTACAAAGTACCACATAGCAGTAACTTGTTTGTACTATCACAATAGCATAGTCAGGAGGGCTAGTCGTGTATTATGACAAATACCAGTAAAGATAGGGTGAATTTTGGGAAAAAATACCTCTTTTCATGAGCCCCTCGAAGGTAGCACAGAATTTTCACAGAATTTTTCAACTTCAAAATAACTTGTAAATTTTCTCCTCTTTCAAATGATACCAAATTGATCAGTACTTCCCAGATTCATTTTCTCAGTAATTAGCGAATTCCAAAAGACACGTACCTAAAACTTTGCTTTGGAGCACATGTACAGGTCTACTTTCTGTTTGCACCGGATATTGTCAAGTGACTGAGAAAATGATGCTAGAACGGGTTTCCTATAAACAAATCCGGCTTTTTCCCTTCTAAACATCTGCATCAGCAATTTAAAATTCAAAAATCACTATTCTATATCACTATTCATCATCATATTTCCTCTTTTATCTATATCAGGAATTTTAACCCTGGTAACATTAGTTTCGTACAAAAGGGGAAGAACTCTTACAGGAGTGTAACGCCCCCTAATGGGTGGACCGTATTTACAAGAGTCTTTAACATGCCACCAGAAGAGATACACCTCAGTAGTAGCTTGCCGAAAGATCTATCCATTCCCATTTCAGTCGCCCTATGTGATATAAGAGGTGGGTGTAAGATGATAATTCACCTCCGAGAAAATCAACCTTCAACTGTGATCGAACCCAGGACCAAGGCCGACGCTGTACCTAATGAATATGATCAAGATATATTTACTGACTCAAATTAATTCGTTATTCAATCAAGATTTAACATACTATCATCGTGTAAAAGACTTTATGTTCACGTGACCTTAATTTTGCGGCAATTCAATCACGTATAGATTCATGCGACTTAATTTTTCGCAAATACACCATCCGTAAAAATCGTTAATCATTTCAATTTTCTATTCTTGTACCTTAAGCTTGGTATCAATTATTTCTTATACAATTTTATGGTTTGCTTCATTTTTCTTAATCTAAAACGTATCTGCGGTACGTCGCTTCGCCCATTTTGTTTTTCATACGTCTGAAGTTGAAATTTTATTTGATTGGTCGTTCAATAAAATGTAATAGTAAGTATCAATACAATTCATTCCGTGTAATCTAATTAATTATTATGCATACGATACGTGCTAATTAATTTAATCACCTTGATCACTGTGCATACAATCGCACTCGTACGCGTTTATATTCTTGCCGGGTATTCAAATTAGACGGACGCATTATACGGAAAAGGAAAATGCGTACCATGGAACGCAGCGATCGGAAATCCATGGGTCCTGGGCGATTTTATGCGTCAGGGACGCAGGACGCAGAGGTAGATGAATCACTGCCAATGTGGTTGGTTTTACATTAAGTATGATGATTACAGAAAGTTTATCAAAATACATGACATGCCGTGGCCAGCTGTTTTAAGTTTTTACAGAGAATCCATATTAAAGAGTGATCAATGATACACTCCAATTCATACGAGAAAGCTAGACTATGTTATACAACTGACCCTTCCAAACGCGGGAAAAGTTGACGTCACAATACAATTTCGATGTTTGACCGAGGTTCGAAGCTTGTTTGTCCGAGGTTAAAGCATTGTGACGTCACGAAAATTTGCATTTTTTTCCCGCAGTCGGAAAGGTCAATCATAAAGTTTCACCTCAGTGTATATGATGTGTTGTTATATCAGTATCTCTATATAAAACAACCCAAATTGTCATGAATTACTTTTATGTAAATAAAATCTCATTTATATGCTCTTTCCCCCCTTCCTTTATTGCACAATGCACAGCTTTGGTCAATTCGTGTTTGATTTACATGGTCACGATATACTCGATCCCTTTTGACCATGGGTAATGATTTATCTTCATATAGATGTTCTATTGGATTATTTTATTCAACCATGCAACCGATTCTTTGCTCATATGTTTTTGTGAAAAGTGTATCACATCCACTAGAGTGGCTCTTAAAGACATTTATACAAATCATGCAAAAATCATTACTATTCTTGAAAAAAGAGGTCAATAACTTGCAGTTTTACTTATTTCTTATTGAACTAATTTTATTGGCAAATGATATTGCTGAAAATCCAGGTCCGTCTACAAAGATAAATGAGGGATTTTCTATTTTCCACCTTAACGTCAGAAGTATACGTCATAAGTTGCAAGAACTAGAAGAATTAGTTGATTCTGATGTTTTGTGTTTTACTGAAACTCATCTCGATAATTTAATTGATTTGGTAGACATACAAATTAAAAATTATGATCCACCCTTCAGACGAGATCGATCAAACCATGGTGGGGGCTATTGGTTTACTTCAAACAGGGGCTTTTAGTGAAAAGGCGACTAGACCTAGAAAATGTAAATGATGAAACAATTTGGTCACAAATTCAGCTACCTAACATGAACATAATCTTGGGTACTGTATATCGACCACCCGGTCATTCTACAATTGAATATTGGGATAGATTGGAAAATGCAATATCTTGCGCCTTCGATGAGACTCCGTATGTAATATTAAATGGTGATTGGAATGTTGATTTTCTTAAAACTCTATCTCCTAGACTAAGTACTTTAGTACAACTTTTTAACTTAAAGAATCTAATTGAAGAACCAACAAGGGTAAGCTCTCTTTCAAGTACATGTATAGATCCCATTCTTATCTCCGATTCCTTGCTAGTTTTAGAATCTGGTGTAACAGAATTCCCTCCCCATATTAGTGATCACCATGGTACGTATCTTATATTGAATTTCGAAACTCCTATACCTCATAAATATAAAAGAGAAGTGTGGTTATATAAGCAAGCTGATTTTGATTCTTTTAGAGCAGAACTCGTCTCCATTGAATGGGACGAAAAACTTCAATTATCTGATGTAAATGTATGCGTTCTCCAATTTAATCGAATACTTATGGATTTATGTGTAAAATACATTCCCAGAAAAACTGTTATAATTCGGCCAGGTGACAAAGCATGGTTTAATTCGGATCTCAGACGACAAATCAGGCTCAGAGATCACCTTCGTAAAATCTATCGATCAACACAAGAGGTCAACTGATCTACATAAATTTAAAGCTCAACGAAACAAAGTTAATAATTTAAAAAAGACACTTAAAAAAATTATTTTACGTCCTTAAATGACTCTCTTGATGACTGTAAATCGTCTAACCCTCGTAAATACTGGCAAATGGTGAGACAATTACTTAGGGGTTCAAAACCATCTTTGAATTTCCCTCCTCTTTATTACAATGACAAAATTGCTTTTACTGATGAAGAGAAATGCGAAACATTTAATGAATATTTTTGTAGCGTGACAGACTTGCGCAATGAAAATCATGAATTGCCTCCTTTTAATAAAAAAACGAATAATACACTCTCTGATGTTTCTATAACAAATGATGAAATAATTGATATTATTAAAACTGTTGAACCAAACAAAGCAGCAGGACCTGATACTTTTAATCATACTCTACTGAAAGAAATAAGCAGTCAAATAGCTGAACCACTCAAGTTAATATTCAATAAATCCGTCACTTCCGGTTCTTTTCCTGTTATTTGGAAACATGCTTTTGTTTTACCTGTGTTCAAAAAAGGCGATAATAGTGACCCGTCCAATTACAGGCCCATGTCATTATTAAGTAGTGTTGGTAAAATCTTCGAGCGCGTCATCTTCAAACATATCTATAACCATTTACATTCTAATAACCTTCTTTATGAACTTCAAGGAGGCTTCCGTCCAGGTCACTCTACTGTTACACAATTAATTGAGATTTATCATAATATTTGTTTGGCTCTTGAAAATAAAGAATTCATCTGTTTTTCTTTCTGTGATATTAGTAAAGCATTCGACAGAGTTTGGATAAAAGGTGTAATATATAAGTTGAAGCATTATGGATTTGAAGGAAACATACTTTTATGGTTAAGTGATTATCTCCAAGGGAGAACTCAACAGGTCAAAATATCGTCTTCTTCTTCCACTGTCGGTAAACTAGCTTCCGGGGTGCCCCAGGGGTCGGTCCTTGGGCCCCTCCTCTTTCTTATTTTCATAAATGACTTACCAGACGGACTAAATGGACTAGCAAGACTATTTGCTGACGATACCTTGACATCTAATCAATCAACATCTTTAACTGATATGGAAATAAAAAGTAATGATGATCTTGATAAAATTTATGATTGGGGGATGAAGTGGCTGGTAAATTTCAATCCCCTCAAAACTAAGATTGTAGTTTTTGGAGCAAACTCTCGGAGTATTGAAAACTTATCCTTTTCCTTCAGCGACACTTTGATAAATCCAGTCCAAATCCATAAACATCTTGGTTTAATTTTCTCACACAATGCCAAATGGAATGCGCATGTAGACAGTATAATAGGTCGAGTCTCGAAAAATATTGCAATACTACGTAAACTCAAATTTATTCTGAATAGGCGAACTCTTTCTATAAATCTATGTAACTTATATTCGGCCCCACTTTGAATACGCTTCTGAAGTGTGGGATGGTATATCAAAATTTGACTCGGATCGACTTGAAAAATTCCAAATTGAGGCCGCGAGAATCATAACAGGACTCCCCTCTTACTGTTCTCATAGTTCTTTATACTATAAAACTGGTTTTGATACTTTAAAAAATAGAAGAGAACACAGGAAGTTAATACTTTTATATAAAATTCAAAGCGGACTTGCTCCACAATATCTACTGGATCTATTACCAGCAAATATTAGCGAAGAAACTCCATATAACTTACGAAATAACTCTAATATTCGCTTGCCGCGCACACGACTTAACGTATACAAAAATTCTTTCTTTCCCTCTGCTTGCTTAAAATGGAATTCTCTATCTGATGATATAAGGAATTCTGATACAATCGGCAAATTTAAGAGAAAAATTCGAGAAATTTCAAATAGTATTAATAAAGTTTCGACGTTCATTGAATTTGGTAAAAGAAAGGAAAATATAGTACATACTCAACTTCGCCATCGCTGTAGCAGATTAAACTCTGACCTATTCCGTGTAAACCTATCACCTACTATGCAATGTAATTGTGGTTATTATAAAGAGGACGTTAATCATTTTTTTCTTCACTGCAACAAATACAGATCGTCTAGAAATAGTCTTATACACTCATTTTGCGAGCTTGGTATCCCTTATAATATTGACACTATTCTGTATGGTTGTAGTAATACTTCAAAAGAAAACAACGAGATATTAGCACAAAAAGTCCAACGACTCATCTCTAACAGTAAAAGATTCGAGTTATGATTTACATTCTTTTTTTTATATATATATATAGCCTGTCAAACATATTGACCAAGCAAGACCTGTCCAGTTGCACATTTCCTTTTCACTGTTCAATCATTTAATTTCTGATTCATTCTTTCATTCATTCATTCATTCATTCATTCATTCATTCATTCATGTATTTATTCATTCATTCATTCATTCATGTATTTATTCAATCATTCATTCATTTATTTGTTTATATTCATTCATTCTTTTTGCTTATTCATTCATTATCGTGAATTAATTCATCTGTTTGTTTAATACGTCCATTCATCCATTTACTTTCTTGCTCATTTATTGTCATAAATTCACTCATTCATTTATTTGCCTGAATTTGTCATGTTTTATTGATCCTATATGTTCATACTAACACTCAGTCCACATACATTTTTTTTATTTGAAAAAAAAGCAGTATTTTTATCTTATTAAAAGATCTATCAAACATCTCGATTTTCCATCTGTAACTTGCTATAGCCTGCATGTATTTCTGTCTTATCCACAGTTGTTTTGATTATATTATTCATGTACCATACATTTCATGTTTCCACCTGTATTTAGCCTCATGTTTCAATGTATGTCTTGTCCATATTTTTGTTCATCATATTCATTTTCATTTTGTATTGTTTATCAAATCATTTTGTGTTATTCTGTCGTCACATTGCATGCAATTGTTTAATTCTTTCTGTTATTGGAGAGGAACTCGTAAGTTTGAAAACTTGTTTCCAATCCATTTGCTTTTTAATGCAATAAAATATCTTTAAACTAAACTATAAAATCTCCATTGGATAAATGCCTATAAATTAGAATATTTGACCAAGCAGTCAATATTTACATCAATTTTGGCCCTAGGGCAAAAGTAAAAATAATATTGACCGATAAACGGTAAATCGTTTGTGACGTCACATCGTTGATGACGCTATTAGCTCTACCTATTTTTTCGCGCTCTTTCTCTTATAGACGAAAATGAACGTAAACATGCCGGGTTAATCGGTTCGTTGCTGCAGTATTGATGTAAGGTATCACAAAACAATTATTAACTAGGAATTCGGGCAATATGTGCTTTGTTGGACCTTCAGACAAAATATAGCCCTCAGCCTTCGGCCTCGGGCAATGTTTTATCTTCAGGTCCAACAAATTATGTATTGCTCTCATTCCCAGTCAATAATTATGGAGGGGGGTTAGGGTCACAATGCTATTTTACTTGCTTTCATGCTTCATGCTATGTTGCTAAATTCAATGTTTGATTTTTCCATGTTCAGTTGTCTTGCTTTCATTTCAAATTGATTTCATTGCATTTGTCTTTCTTCTTTATGCAATGTTGCTTCCGTGCATTTTACATTTGTCCTTCGTCAATGCATAATTGTCGTTATACCATGCGTTATGACATCTTTCATTGTGCCATCATTCTTTCGTCCTAATGCCATTATTGCTTCGTCAATGCTAACCTCAATTTTGTGTCCATTCTTTGAAATGAACTTTGAGATGTCCCCTTTGTTTGTGTCCGTTCTTTGAAATGAACTTTGAGATGTCCCCTGCTGCAGTACTCGGAAAAATGAGTTATAAATAGCACAAAAAAGCAAAATTTGAGCAAAAAAGTAATTATTAAATGATAAATATTTGGGCCTTTTCTGTTCGTTTGTTTGTTTTTTATTATTTCTTCATATTTATATAGTAATAGCTACTTGGGGATTTGATAGGTTTAAATTTTTCGCTGTCAAAGTATGTATGGTTGCGAGGCTCAGTGGTAAGCATACTAGACTAGTAAGCTATCTTTTTTTTCCGCTTGGGTTCGAATCCCATCGGCTACATATTTTTTCTTCTGAAATGTGAGTGGGAAAAGTTTTTTTCTGAGATATCGTGGGAAAGGCGGTATCTCATGTCGAACACTTCTAGATAAATTGAAACTGCCGTGCGTCCTACACTGAGCCTAGATATCACCATCCCCCGGCCCCATTGATTCAGTCAATAATGCAGTTTTTAGCCTCCTTCCATAATTTTGACCTTGAAAATTTACCTTTTGACATCTCTGTATGCCAAAATTACTTCAAGCTGTTGTCCAGGGCTACGCCAGTTCAGGAACGTGGCACAGCCTTCTTCAACAATGGCCTAACTTTAAAATAGACCTTTATTGTGATCTTCTACTCCGTGTTAGGAGCGCAAGGAATGTCTAATTTTGATTAGATTACACTATGGCAAACATGTCAGACTCTTGTTCAGTGGCGGATCCAGCGCCTCCTTTGCCAGGGGTCAAGGGGCGAATTTTGCCGATTTTACTGAAAATGGACCAAAGTATACCTGTACCTGAAAAGTTTTTTGCCGGGAAATATTCGATCTGTGCAGGAGTGGAGGATGCCCCTTCCACACCCCCTAAATCCACCATTGTTGGTTGACCCAAGATCAAGGTTAAGATTGAAATGCAAGCTTTTGATGCTTGCAAGGATTGAAATTGAACATTGGCCTGCATCTAGGTCCATATTTCAAAGTCAATTATTAAAGAAGTAAAGTTTTATCTTTTATGAAAGAATCACCCGATGTATGGTACAGAAATGACATTGACGGGCATATCTTAAATTGAATTTTTAAAAGGCAATTAATTAAAATTATGAGTTTAAACTTTTCATAGATGACTTGCAAGCGACGACGGTGAGCCAACGAAGCTTTTGGAAAGTTTTGTGATAGAAAAAAATCATTTTTTATTTCAACTGAAAAGTGATAATGTACAGTTGCCCGCCTTATTTTTATCCAATACACTGAACCCCCCCCCCCCCCTAAGAAAAACTGAAAAAAAAATATCAAAAATAAGAACTTGCAGTAAAAACATTTTATTTTTCTGAGTACCCTAATTTTTTCTAAATCCTCTGCTGGGCAGATGAACAACATCGACAGTTTACATTATCCCCTCCTTTCTTCTATACATAAAATTGACAAAATGAAAAAAAATGTATCCTCGTTCGGGATTCGAACCCACTCGGAAAGTTTTGTGATAGAAAAAAATCATTTTTTATTTCAACTGAAAAGTGATAATGTACAGTTGCCCGCCTTATTTTTATCCAATACACTGAACCCCCCCCCCCCCCCCCCCCTAAGAAAAACTGAAAAAAAATATCAAAAATAAGAACTTGCAGTAAAAACATTTTATTTTTCTGAGTACCCTAATTTTTTCTAAATCCTCTGCTGGGCAGATGGACAACATCGACAGTTTACATTATCCCCTCCTTTCTTCTATACATAAAATTGACAAAATGAAAAAAAATGTATCCTCGTTCGGGATTCGAACCCACTCGGAAAGGTGTTAAAATAATCAGAAACGGCTATCGTGATACCCACTACACCACGGAAATTCGTCATTCATTGGTGTATTTTAGAGAGTTTAAAGTTACACAAATCTGATGCATACAAAAGCAAATATTTACTAATTCATAATAGCATATTTTTCAAGTATTTATACAGCGTCATCAATCTACTTCTGTCCTCTCGTGGAATAATATAACTTATTTTCGAACGATACTGTAGTAGAATGTAAAAGAGATTTCCAACGACAGGGGCTGTTTCAAAGTTCATTCAAGGAACGGGCACTTGCGGTCGCGCGAAGCGCCATCTGGTATCAAAATTGAAGTTAGCATTGACGAAGCAATCATAGCATTAGGACGAAAGAATGATAGCACAATGAAAGATGTCATAACGCATGGTATAACGACAATTATGCATTGACGAAGGACAAAATGTAAAATACACGGAAGCAAAATTACTCAAAGAAGAAATATGCAAGACGAATGAACATGGAATAATCAAACATTGAATGAAGCAACATAGCATGAAGCATCTAAGCAAATAAAATAGCATTGTGCCCTTATCCCCTTTCATAGATAATTGTACAATATTGTAGTGCTGTAGTTATGATACACTACAAGAATGACTGCAGCATGCACTTTGCAGGCTGCAAACTGCACAATCAACACGAAGACGAAGTGCTAACTTTACAAGCTTTATTCACGGAATGACGAACTAACAAGTAACATCCGAATATAAACGGTCGCTGAAATCCGGAACATAGACGCACCACACTACTCCCCTTTTTAACAAGAAGGTTACATGTCTAATTTTTTGGGAGGCTTCACTGTACGCCCACTTCTTGTCTGTACAGGTGGCGTGTTACTCTGTATCGGTTCCTTTGCCTTAAGAATGTGGGACCTAGTCCGCAGTGGACCTGAGTTTCCAACATTCACTGGCGAAAGTGGTGGATCCTCCTCGACATCCGTCGATCCATGCTCATCCGCATAAATTGGTTCTTCCTCCATTGGTTGCAATTCGGCCACGTCACTAGTAATCTCCTTCCGCATACGATTTACCCATCCAGGGAGGTCCTCAGAGCGGTAAGACTTCAGCCGGTCGTGATGCAACACCATCTGTTTTGTTTGATTCCTGATCTCGTACAGAACTGGCCCATGTTGTTTGGTGACAAGGAATGGTCCATCCCAAACATTTTGCAATTTGGGGGACTTTCCCTTTGATCTGCTAAGTTTGGATACATATACGAGATCCCCAAGTGAAAACTTTCGCTCTGCCGATCTAAGATCATACAGCTTTTTCTGTCTTCTCTGGGAAGCGTGTAAAAACTGGCGTGCATCCCTGTGAGCCTCCTGCAATCCTTCCTGAAGTCTCTCCACGTAGGTTGACGGCTCGATGGGATCCTTTCTTAATGACTGATCTCTAAATAATAAATCTTGCGGGAGATGCACTTCTCGTCCCAACATTAGTTTGTTGGGTGTATAACCTGTGATTGAATGAGGAGTGCTCCTGTATGCTGCAAGGAGTAACGGCAACTTTTCGTCCCAATGCTTCTGGCCACTGTCGACATAGCAACGAATCATCTGGAGCAATGTGCGGTTAAACCGATCCACCTGCCCATTTGAAGCTGGGTGGTACGGTGTAGTTCTTGTCTGAGTGACCTCCAAAAGACTACATATTTCCTTAAAAAGACCGCTTTGAAAATTACTTCCCTGATCCGTGTGGATTTCTAATGGCGCACCAAAACGGGCTATAAACTCTTCTACAAGGCACTTGGCGGTAACATAGCTGCTAATATTTGGCACTGCATATGCCTCGGTCCACTTGGTAAACTGGTCAACTATGACTAGGATGTAGCGATTTCCGCTGGCGCTTTCGGGGAATGGTCCCAAGGCATCTATGTGCAGTCTGTCGAGTGGCATCCCCGAGATGTAGCTTTGCAATGGTGCCCTTAATCTGACATTGTTTTTCTTCTCGGGTCCACATATATGACAAGTTGCGACAAAGTGAGTCACATCCGCAGAGAGACCATACCAATGAAAACCATTCTTCACGCGATCTAAGGTTTTCTTTTCGCCCTGGTGTGCAGAGTATGCCGGCTCATGACAGACCTTGATCACCTCTTTACGCATTGATTTGGGAACAACCAGTCGCAGTGACCGGTCATTGTCGTCGCCTATCCAACTATAATGCAGAACTCCCTTTAGGATCCTGAACTGGCCTAAGGTCAGATAGTAGCTTCTCACTGCTGCACTCTGATTTCTGACTTCAGTTTGGTCAGGTTTTGCTGCATCCTCTACCCAGCGGTACACAACAGATATATCCTTGTCTGCCATTTGTGCTTCCTTCATGTCCTCTGGATTGATTCCTTCTAACCAATTACAGACAGTTGAATCTGAGTCTTCTTCTGTTTCCTCCTGTCGGAGTCGCCTCGTAGCTAACGGAACTACGTCATCCACATCATCTTCAAATCTCGCCCATTGCTGATGTACTTTTGCACAATGCTTGCATCCCTTGCAAGGCAGAGAGGAAACAGAGGACCCAGCATGGTAGCAGTCACAAGTGTTCTCTTGATATCTCGAAAGGGCGTCCGCGTTATTATGTGATTTGCCCGCACGGTGCTGAATTGTAAAGGAATATTGGCACAACTCCTCCAGCCACCTTGCAAGTTGTCCTTGGGGTGACTTGAATCTAAACAACCATGCCAAGCTGCTGTGATCAGTACGCAGTATGAATCTCCTGCCTAGGAGGTAGTGTTTGAAATTGTGGCAGAAAGCGACCACTGCGAGGAGTTCTCGACGAGTTACACAATACCGTTGTTGACTGCATCCAAGCCTCCTACTTGCGTAAGCCACGACTCTCTCCATTCCAGATACTTCTTGTGACAAGACTGCTCCGATGCTGAAATTGGAGGCATCTGTATCCAAAATGAATGTTCCCTCAACCAATGGATAAGCCAACACTGGAGCACTTGTTAATGCTTGCTTTAGCTTATTCATAGCCATTTCTTGTTCTTGACACCACACAAATTTCATTCCTTTTTTAGTTAGGCTGTATAGGGGGCTTGCGATTTGAGCATATCCATTGATAAACCGTCGGTAGTAGTTAGATAGCCCTAGGAATGCCTGCAGCTCCTTAACCGATCTCGGTGTTGGCCAATTAACTACATCCATCACAACCTCGGGATTTGTGGACACACCCTCACAACTAACGATGTGGCCGAGGAACAGGACTTGTGTCTGGAACAGCTGGCACTTTTTTGCTTTCAGTTTCAGTCCATGCAGACGAAATCTTTCAAATACTTCACGGAGTCTATCAAGATGCTCGTTAAAGTCCTTTCCCTGTGACGATTACATCATCCAAATAGATTAGGAGGGAGGTCCATTGCAAACCTTGCAAGACAAGTTCCATGACCCGCTGAAAAGTAGAAGGTGCTCCACTTAACCCGAATGGCATGCGTGTGAACTCAAAGAGCCCATACTTCGTGATGAAAGCTGTTTTCGGGCGGGCATCCGGTGCAACTTCGATCTGATGGTACCCCCACATTAGGTCCAAGGTAGAGAACAGTGTTGCTCCACTCAACGTATCAAGGCACTCATCAATTTTGGGTATAGGGTAAGCATCTTTTGTCGAGAGCTGATTTAAACGCCTATAATCCACACACCATCTAACTGATCCGTCTTTTTTACGGACTAGCACAACTGGTGATGCCCAATTTGATTTTGAGGGCACGACTATGCCTTTATCCAGCAATTTCTTCAGATGTTCCTCTTCCTCCTTCATAAATCCTAAAGGTGTTCGTCGAGCAGGCTGTCGAACTGGTTTAGCATCTGATGTGTCTATCTGGTGCTGAACTGCAGTGAACTTCCCAAAGTCGAAATCGGACTTTGCGAATATGTCCGCATACTCACTCAGAAGGTCCGCGACTGACTGCTTTTGAGTTCCACTCAACTTCACAACAGACTCCTTGAGCAATTCTTTTAAGTGCTCTGGCACGATTTTCTGACAGCTATCTACCAGTATTTGACTTTCGGACTCCTCATTATCTGTTTCCGTAGTGCTGGGTTCTGGAAGTTGATCCTCTGCTTCGGTGAGCTTTCCTAAGACAAAGTCTCTTTTGATTGTGACATCGTGATCTCTAAGATTCAGCAGTCTTACAGGCACTTTACTATTCATATTGACCAAACAGGAACCAACTTGAATACCGCCGGGCAAGGTGTTGACTTCTAGAACAGCTTGCTTATCTGGTGCTGGATCTACAACCCGTCCGATAACTATTCGCTCGCTAGCTGCTGGTATAATAATATCACTCGCTGCCTTAACGATACTACAGGCATACGGTTCCTCGTTATCACTGGTTACGGTACCAATCACCATCTGGCCATCTACTTCGATATTGCCCTGTCCCGTGTGAATTGTCGCATCAATTTTCTTCATAAAGTCAATTCCTAGGAGTATGGGGTCTCTGATTGGCGCAATGAAAATCTTCCAGTTGTACGATTTGTCTCCCATTTGGATGGTCGCAGTGACACCTCCAAATGCAGACATCTCCGAATTGTTGGTGGCGTTAAGGAGTCGAACCTGTTTAGATGCATCAGGGATTATTCCTGCTCTGTTTGCAACCTCCTCTGAGACCACAGTGGCATCCGCTCCGGTGTCAATTACTGCAAGGGCTTCGACATCATTGATTTTCACAGGTACTCGGAGCGCCCTTCCTTGATTTGGTATCCTGGTACAGTTGATATTTTTTCCAGGGGGAGTGGTACTCCTTGAAGTTGGCTTAGGGCTGGGAGATCTGCTTCGGCTTGGACACTCTTTCGCGAAGTGTCCGGAACTGTTACAATTGAAACAGTTTCCCTTTGTCTTAGCTGTAGAAATGCCCAACTGTTCAATGACAAATATGGATAATGACCATATCCCTGTTTACAGCACAAAATCGATAATTCAGAAAATCAGAAACCGAGGCATATGAAATCAGGATAAAACAGGAACAAAAGCAAACAAACAAAAATCTTTTCTCCTGGTCCTTTAGAAACATCAATTCGATCTTCTTTAATCTCTCGTCTAAGCTGTCCAGTGAAACATAAGTTGGCGCTTTTACTCTCTGTGTCTTTAGTTCCGAATCAGAATCCTCCTCGTCGAACCAACTTACTCGTCTAGTTTTATCTCGTCTTTGCATTTCTTGGTCTCGGCCAACAGTTGCTTTGAAATTATGCTCCTGGAAGGTAACCAATTCTATCGCTTCGTTCAGTGTTGTTGGCTTTTTATTCAGGACATCATAAGCTATTTTGCTGTTTTTGTAGCCTTTAAGGAAAGCTTCGGCAGCTAGTTGGTCCTGCAGTAAAAGGTCCACACCTGGGTAAGCTCTAGTTACCAATCTCCTTATTTCTTCGCCAAATTCTTCATTAGATTCCTGTCGTTGGCGTATTTCACTCAACTTCCGCCTCACGGTTGTGGGTGGGTCTTTCCTTCCAAATCTTTTCATTAAGCCATCCTTTATCGTGTCAAAATTTCGGAGCATTTCTCTGGGTAAGGAGCACATGTACCACATTGCTTTTCCCTTCAAACATTCGTATACTTTGTCAATTTTCTCCCGTTCAGACCAATTGTATCGTTCTGCCATTCTTTCAAATGGTACAATAAACACATCAAATTCTTCCTTGCCATCGTAAGTTGGAAGTTTAGCTCTTGGGTGCATGGAACTGCTATCCGCCCCAGAGCTTCGGCTTACACTGTTCACCGACAGATTGTCGCTTCTGTTCCTCGTGACATTGGTTGTACTGCCCTGTCTTGGCCCGTCTTCACTCTCAAATGGCAGTTGTCGACTCGACTCCCTTTGTTCGATGACCCTCAATTCAGCATCGAAAGGACGAAATCCTGCAGGGCTAGCTGTTTCATTATTAGTCGGTCTTGATTTTTGTTTTGCGTCAGGCCTTTGCGGTGTTTCATTTTCCTGCTGTGATCCCTTTTTATTATCTTTACTTTGTAATGGTGGAGGCAATCTAAATGGGTCAAAATTACTTGCAATTGGCGTTGAATGAGCAGGGGGTGCAGAGAAAAATGACGTCATTTTACTCTCCGACGCCTCAAGAAAATTTGTGAATTGTTCCTGCATGCCTTTGACCATATCTTTGAAATAATCCATTTGGTTTTTCTTCAATTCTTCTGCCCCTTTGAGATGTTCTTTAACGATTTCCTCCTTGTTTTTTATCCAATTATCAAACTGGTTGTCATTTTTGGATTTCTCAGTTTGGAACAAAGTGTCCGGGACATCCATAAATCCTGATGTAACAGACTGTGACGCAGTGTCATCAGTCTGTACATTTCCCTGTAGCGTTACGTCTTTGTCGCCTTGCGAAGTCATCTTCCCTCTGTTCGAATTCTGACAATTCAATGGGATCCACTTGAATGTCCAAAATGTCGTCCAACTTGGGTTGATAACACTCCTTTATGATATCGAGCTGTATCCTTCTCAACCACTTTTGCGACAACAATTTGTCTGGATGAAGACCGTCGTATAAAAGTTCAAAGAAATAATTCTTTCCTTTGTGTCGACAATCTCTTAAATCTGCATTAAACTTGAGAGTAGTTACTCCCAAATTACCATTCAAATGTTCTATCTCTCGATTTAACTTGTCAACTTGCTGCTCAAGAATTCTATCTGAATCTAAGAAATCTGTTGGTAACATGTGACCACAAATGTCATTATACAGTGATACCAAGTAAATAGGTTGTCCAATAAATTTTATTTTGCACCCTTGAAATTGTTGAACAAATGCTGATGCTTCAATATAAAGTTTAACAGTGTCAGTAATTACAGATCTACTAAGATTACAATCGATAAATCTGCCTTGCTTGACAGTTAAATCACATGTACCTGTCCACCAATACACAACAAATGGTTTACCAATATCTTTGATAAACTTTGGTAAATGATGCTTTAACTCCTTGAGAAGCCTCTCTGTGTTTCCGCCACTTACACACAGGAATTTCAGTGGAACGTTTGTTTCTGTATGCACTGCTCGAAGGCGATTACCCTTACTGTCCGATACAAGTAGTCCAACTGCAGAACTTTGGCAATCTGGGATGACCAGAGGGTTTTTGTCCAAGTATCGCAGGAGATCTTTCTCGGAACGCTAAAATAAAACATGTATTAATTTGTGTTCGCAGTGAACACTTGGAATATACAAGAGAATTGTACGCAGTGTACAACTCCAAATCATGTGAATACAATTAGGATATTAATATAATCTAATACTCAATGGAAATGTTGAAAAAAATTATTAATTAACAGTACTAATTACTAAATTTTAAACGAACAACTTACAAAATGAAAAAAAAATTGAACCCGATTCCGAGTCCGCTTACTAATTTTAGTCACCGCCTAAATTTCAGCACGTTGACTGAACGAGAAAATTAACTGAATCCTACACAAAATCGAGCTCGGCTGGTTTAGATTATAATAAATGAATAAAACAAGTGAAATAAAACAAGATTTTGTACAATTTTTCTCCACTTTACTGTCAAACTTGTACCTCGTAGAAATTTTCCGCCGCCATAAATCCCAGCAGAAGACAGGACGAGCGAGGCGCTAAAATCGACAAAGTGGAATTCTTCCGTGAGTTCGCGTCAGATTATCAGAATCGTGCACTTCTGACACCAATTGTAGTGCTGTAGTTATGATACACTACAAGAATGACTGCAGCATGCACTTTGCAGGCTGCAAACTGCACAATCAACACGAAGACGAAGTGCTAACTTTACAAGCTTTATTCACGGAATGACGAACTAACAAGTAACATCCGAATATAAACGGTCGCTGAAATCCGGAACATAGACGCACCACAATATTGACTTACTGTGAAAATAATGTTCTGTTTTATTTTTTAATTTCCTTTTTGATTCACAATAACGTCGCCAACGTTTCAGAAGTTAGTGGGGTGATTCCGGTCTATTTTTAGACCGTGATATATAATACGCTATTACGGATCCAGACAGATAATATGGTTTGATATACCTTGTCAGGAATTCAAATTTCCCAAACCGAAGGCGAGCGGAATATTAATTCCAGACAAGGTATATCAGACCATATTACTTGTCTGGAACCGTAATAACATTTTTGTCATACTGCAAATCACTTTTATATTTTCATTTCAAAATGGCATCAGCAGTAAAATGTCTAACTTTTTTATTTGTTTAAATGGTTAAATGGTTTATTTAAAATGAAGAAACCACGAATGAAATTGATTTTAGCAGAGAGATAATATTGAAGGAAGCAAGAGAAAAAATCAAAACGTCTGAAAGTTTTTACGGGAAATGCGCGCTATGACGTCAAGAAACAATAAGGAATCCATGACGTCCCAAAGCTCTTTATTTACGGCTGCAGACGGGTAACATAATCTCATTATTAAGGTTAAACAACCAATGAGATTCCTAGAAACTTTTTTTTCAGTGTGACAAGGTGATTTATCCAGGGCGTCGCTATTTATAGCTTATAGAATAATACTTTTCAAAGAGGGATCAATGATACACTTCAATTCATATGAGAAAGCAAGACTATGTTACTTTTTAAAGAGGAATCGATGATACACGTCAATTCAAACGAGATAGCAAGACTATGTTACTTTTTAAAGAGGGATCAAAGATACACATCAATTCATACTAGAAAGCTAGACTATGTTACTTTTTAAAGAGGGATCAATGATACACTTCAATTCATACTAGAATACTAGACTATGGTACTTTTAAAGAGGGATCAATGACACACTTCAATTCATACGAGAAAGAAAAATATGACATGTAGACGGAAAAAAAATAACGCAGCTTCATGAAGACATTTTAATTAAATTGATTATCTCCAGAGTCAAATATAAGTACGGAATGCGCTTTAAACAAATTTCGTGGCTAATTGGTGAATAGTAAAGATATTCAAATGAATTTGACCCTGACGATAATCTCAACAGCACTTACAATAGAGAACAAGTATAACATGAATCATATTTCATAATCATACTTATTCATAGTTAAACGCCTTCGAATTCAATATATCATCATTAAAGAACAGAGTACCAGAGATGCACGTTTCGGGTACTTAACCCTCGTCAGTGATCCTAAAAATTTAAACAATGTATCATGGCCGAATATTTAAAAGGAATTATGTCCAAAAATGTACCGAAGGACGTTGAAGGATGGATGGGGCATGATGCTACAGGATCCACGTTCTAGAAATTTCAAGAAATTTTGATAACAGAAATTTTCAATGCGTTGAAGAAACGATCAACCGAAGTTGATCGAACTTGGCTACATGTGCCCTCGGGGACTCCTGGTCCACCAGCAGTGACACTCACCAAGTGGTACTAATGATGAACGTCTTCAAATTCAATAGCATTTTGTAGAAGAAGATAAATTTGCAGCAAATTAGAAGACCGCAAAGGAAGCTTAAAGCTGATTTCAATTTCTGGTCAGGTAAAATATTGGCCTACTTCATAGCCTACACATAGCCTTCTAGACTAGGAATATTTATAGATGTATATAGATGAGCTCATAATATAAAATGAATGAAATAAACTTACTAAAAAGAAAAAAAAATCGAGCGCAAGAAAATAGAAAATCGGAATTCAGCACTTTTGAGGGAAAACAACATATGAAATTAAAATATCAATAATTTCTAGACGTTATGCATCTAATTTGTTTCAGGACACATCAATATCTTCTAACCTTTTAACTCACAAATATATTATTACCAGCTGTAATGCATTCATGAATACGTATATCATTTTTGCACATCTTTAAAATGAAAAGTAAAGTACTAATGTCGTGAGATCTGGTTTCATACACTCAACAAAGACTTGATATCCTTCTTTCAGATTTCTGTTTCAGATAATTACAAACGGATTGTGCATGACGTCATGTCTTAACTCTTGAAATAGGAATGAAATAGAAAATAATGATTAAACAGCCGAAAACAAGCTTCTTGTTGATATCTTTTAAAATGTCATTAACAATGTACAGAATCCAAATATATGCTGTTATGTTTTTGCTGGCATTCAATATCATTGGATTAGTTACGTTGATTTATAGCAACATTTCCTCGGAATATCAACGTTATAAAACAAACAAAGACGAAAAGCCTGCACGAATAATACGATTTGATGATGTCAGCTACTATCACGGTAACTGAATTCGAAAATTAATTCAATTTTTCTGAAGTAAATTCAGACGCGGATACCATTATGTTCCTGTATCGTTAAGAAATAGTGAAGGGTATGCAAACACGATCAAATGGTTTTTACGAACTCCCATTAATTCGAGATCTTTGGTATCAGGAAAAGAGGTAGGGTTGTGTGCATGTAATCCGGAAAACCACATCATTTTTACATGCGCCGATTGCCCATTAGTATCTTGAACTTTGAAACAGCCCCTGTCGTTGGAAATCTCTTTTACATTCTACATTAGTATCGTTGTTTTATGTGTCGTCTATGTATCATCTTTCTATGTCGTATGTCTCTATTGCGTCTCTTGCTGTCTTTTTTACTATGTGTTTTCACATCAGGTGTTTTTGGTGCTTTGTCCAAGGTGCTGCAACCGAGTCTGGTTAGAGATCCCCTCCTTCCTTTAAATAGTATGTGTTGTATGCTTATATCATGTGAATGGAAAAAATCGATTTGGAAAATAGAAAATCTTTCAATGCAATTAGTTATGTAACAATTCCTTGCATTGAAAGATTCTACTTTTCAAATTGACCTTGTTGCTTTTTTTATTGTTTTCTTTCTTTTGTTGTTGCTTGATTTTTGTGTTTATTGAAGATAGATAAACATTAATGATATAATATTTGATGCATGAGCCTCTGGTGATATATGTTTTGTAAAGATTGTTCAAAGAGAAATAGTATGAAAAGCTGTTAAAAGCCAGGACACAATGACAATGTTCTAAAAAAAAATTGTTAAAGCAACTTGACTTAAATTTTACAATTTCAGATAAAGTTGAAATTGCAAGGAAACTAAGTAAGCGGATCCGGGTTCTTTGTTTCGTGATTACATCACCAATGAATCTTGACAAGAGAGCAATACATGTGAAAAAGACATGGGGTAAACGGTGCACAAAACTTCTTTTCTTCAGTTCTGAAACCAATATTTCTTTTCCAACCATTGGTCTTAACACCTCCGAAGGAAGAGAGCATTTAACTGCTAAGACAATGCAAGGATTTCGACATGTGTATAATTACTTTTTTAACGAAGTTGATTGGTTCTTGAAAGCGGACGACGATACCTACGTAATCATGGAAAATTTGCAATATTTTCTCTCATCTCAAACTACTGGGGATGCTGTTTATTTTGGTCATCACTTTATCAGAAACGAACGAGTAAAACAAGGATATCATAGTGGAGGAGCAGGATACGTGTTAAGTAAAGAAGCCCTTAGGAGATTATCGACAATCGGAAATAACCCAAAATTATGTAATCAAGATGGCGGTTATGAGGATTTGGAACTCGGGAAGTGTATGGAAAAACTTCAAGTGAAAATAGTTAATACTACTGATGCTCTTGGGAGAACGAGATTTCATTGCTACAATTTAGAAGATCATTTGTTTGGCAACTATCCACAATGGCATTATGTCCGTGACGCAAATGGGGCACGTAAGGTAATTTGAAGTAGAACCCTTTACCGGGTATCCATGCTACAAGTAGTACATTTTAAGTGAATCATATGTACATGTATATTTATCACATGGTACACCTGTTTTGCAGTTCCATAAAAGAGTAGGTGCGTTAACCTGCCATTACGGCCCTATTTTCAAAGTTGTTCAAATATCTATAATTTTCTGGTTGATAAAATGTCCAATGTATGGCGAATTCAAATCCGGAAAGCCTGTTTTGATTCAAGAGCCTTATATTTTGTGTGTTGCTGTTGGCGCTGCAACTGTGCCTTGTTGGAGATCCCCTCCTTTCTCAAACTGAATACTGCGACGCTCCAAACGTTAAGAAACGTTGAAATCAGTGAATATATCAATAAATGAGCGAAATTTCGATACAAAATTATGAAATCTTGCCCATGGTGATTTTTGACTAGCCTTTTAATTTACTGTGAACGAGGCCTGGAGCGTAGATGAATTTTGAAGATTTGTGTGTAAAACAGGACGATTTTCTTTCGTTTTGTTTCATTAAGGACAAATGACGTCAGAACATGGCGTCATACATCACTCACGTGGCGTTATGAGGATTCGAAATTATGACGCCGTATTTTCTCAAACGTTCAATAATGCAAGAAGGAATAATTAGTTATTTGTTTTATAGAATCAATTTTTGTCGAAATTGTAGGGCCGATTGGAGGGGTTAACGCACCTAGTCATTTCATAATCAAATGTTATTATAACACGTTACACATCGTTCTGCTTGAATACAACTGGTCAATTTTGGAGGTATATCTCCGTAAATATATCTGATTGGTCGATAAACTAGCCGAATCACCTTAACTATGTGACAATTACAAATATGCATAATGACCATATCCCTAAATACAGCACAAAATCGATAATTCAGAAAATCATAAACCGAAGGCATGCAAAATCAGGATTAAGCAGGAATCAAAGCAAACAAACAAAAACCTCCACCACATGAAAAGAAGCGAACTCCCGAAATGGGAGTGAGACCAGGTGCCCAGGAAGAGTCAGCATCACCTGCTTGCATGCAATACCCATCGCTTCAATTCCTTAGATTGTCACATCCGGTACTACCCTGACATTGTCGCCATGGCACTTTCTATATAGACATAATCTCATTCAGACAGTGCATGTATTTTACATATTTTCATTTTCATGCGTGATCTTCGACGGCGGGTACGGCTTGCCAACAGGAGATGCTAAGTCCTTCCGGGCACCTGGTCCCACCTCTAGCTTGCTAGGGGCCCGTCGATGCTCAATTGTGTGCTCTATTGTTAGTGCCGTTGAGATTATCGTTAGAAGCTTCTCTAATTCCATTTGTAGAGGATATAAAGTATAATCTTTGGTTGGACGGTACAAATGGTCTATGACAGAATATCATCCACCATTCTGGAAAGTGGGACGTCATAGCATATGACGAGTTCCCTATATCGACCGTAGAACTTCCTCAGTGACGATGTTAGTCGGTCACAAACGTATCCCTGACTGAGAAGCTTTTTTGAAAGACACCTAGCTCTCAGAATAAAATCAGTATATTTGGTACTTATTTGCTCTGACAAAGCGTACCAATTGAGATATGAATACGCCATAAGCAGGCGATGAAGGGATGTTGCCACCTAGAAAAGGAAAGGTGATGATGATGAAAATAAAGTCGTCACGTTTGTCATAGAGGTGCATGTGACCATCAGTGTCGTAGGTCAGCATTATGTCCAAATAGGATGCTGAATTATTTGTCTCTTTAGTTTCTTTGATTTCAAACTCCGAAGGGTATATTCTGTTGAGGTAATTAGCGAAATTCAATTTGGATTAATAATGGACACCACATCGTGTTTGTATCTGTAAGTGAAGTTGAAGTCAGTAGCTAAATATCTTTTCCCTCCAGAGACCAAGGATTGAATGAATTCAACTTTCATACTTTTTTGGCATATTACATTGTTTAGATTTAGGATCACTGATGAGGGTTATGTACCCGAACGTGCATGTCTGGTCCACGTTGCCATTTTATCTGTTCTAAAATGATGCTATTCAATTTGAAGACGTTTACATTTATACCACTTGGTGAGTGTCACTGCTGGTGGACCAGGAGTCCCCGAGGGCACATGTTGCCAAGTTCGATCAATTTCGGTTGATCGATTCTTCAACGCATTCTAAATTTCTGTTATCAAAATTTCTTGAAATTTCTAAAAATGGGTCCTGTGACATCATATCCCACCCATCCTGCAACGTCTTTCGGTACACTTTTTCGACATAGTAACTTTCATACTTTTTTTGGCATATTACATTGTTTAGATTTAGGATCACTGATGAGGGTTATGTACCCGAAACGTGCATGTCTGGTCCACGTTGCCAATTTATCTGTTCTTAAATGATGCTATTCAAATTAAAGACGTTCACATTCGTACGTGTAAAGAAAATGTCGGCAAGGAGTGGGGCACAATTAGTCCCCATTGGAATTCCGACAAGGAGCTGTTAAGATAAGGCGTAGAATCTGCCCTGAAAAGTCAAAATTTCAAAATGCAAAGTTTGAGAATCTTTTTAGTAGAAATTTCAAGCAACGTGGTCCGCATATGAATCTGCTATCAGATGGGATAATTTTTGCAAAATAAGACCGATATTTGGGTCAAAATAGGCGTTTTTTACACAGAAATCAGTGGAAAAAGAAATTATTTTATACAAAATCGCACCCCTCTCGCTTTACAATGCCAATTTCTACTACGTCTTTTGGTACACTTTTTCGACATAGTAACTTTCATACTTTTTTGGCATATTACATTGTTTAGAATTGAGGATCACTGACGAGGGTTAAGTACCCGAAACGTGCATGTCTGGTCCATGCTGCCAATTTATCTGTTCTTAAATGATGCTATTCAATTTGAAGACGTTTTACATTTCACCAAAGGTGTATATCAATAAAACACATTTTCTGGCCAGGTGGGGTTCTGAAGCAGGGGGGAACAATGTCCCACAGGCGAAAAACGAAAAAAAAGGGGATGGATGACTACATGTATTTTTAAATTTGCATCTAGAGCGATACTATAGGACAAATTGCCATCGTTTTCTTTTTATATCACGGAACAACCTATTCAGTGTGTGTTTCAATCAACCGTTTGGAAGGAAATAAACGTTAAAGTTGTCTATTTCTACACCGTGTGTATTTCCCACCAGAAAGATACATACAATGTAAGTGGCTTAGAGGAACGAAATAAAACCGTTTTTCAGCTTCCGGATTGCAGAGGTTGCCGATTATATTGATATCATACATTCAAAGTTAATTTGCTTATCCGATTTTGACATGAAAAGGTAACAGAAGCATAATAAACGTAAAAATGTGTGTGTAAATTAATGCTTTTTTTTTTTGCATTTTTCATCGATATTCAACGTTTTCTGTCATCTGTATCCCTACCACTTCAACCCGTAACTATATTATCTTTCACTAAATTTATTTAAATAAGATACCTACCATGAATCTTATAATACTTTATATCTTCATCCTGGCCTACCTTCTTCTAAATTGGAAGGACAGCGCACGAGAAATAATCGAGGGCTAACATTTCAGGGCTAAATCCGGCTCTTATCTTAACAGCTCCTTACCACAAATCTGTAGTCGATTATGAAGTTTAAGAATAATATCTTTTTCAGTGTACTTATTTTCAGAGTCGGACTTATCTTTTACAAAGAAGGTTTCGTCATAGTTTACAACAATAAATTTGTATTTGCGATTGCCGTTCTTGCTTGTAAACGCAAGTCTTTCTTTCAATTTAGAATGTGGGATTGCAGTGTAAAGTGTCGAAAAATCAAAGGCTTTGATCGAATGGACTCTACTAAAATGAGTGGATTTCACATGTTCTAACAGTTCTATCGAATTCTTTAAAATCAACATCTGGTTGATACCGCTATGGGAATATACTGTCGAACCTTTCAAATGTCAGTCATTTGTTAAATTCAGACACATTCAATATCATGAATCAACATTCTTGTTATGGAATTAATTATTGCATTGAGTACTAAACAAATTTGAAATATTTTTCTCCTTACGCACAGAGCATCTGTACGATCGAGAACCCCTTCTTGTAGCGTCGCCGTCGACCACCTTTTAGATAATTGCGTGATTCGCCTCTATTTCTCAGAAACACTGATTTCACGTTAGAGATACAGTTTTTTATATTTATTATTTTTTGGTATTGCACATTACAAAATACATATATAACTGAAGCAATATACTCAGTTATTATTGCAATGTACAATTTGTTTGGGGGTTATATATATGTGGAAAGATAGAGTGCATGTGGTTTAGGGGAAATAAGTGTTAGTGGAGAAGGAGAGGTTTGAAAGAAAAAGGAAAAATGATACAAGAAGTGTAAATGTACTTGATTGCCTACTGCTTCTAGAATGATTTTAGGTCGGATCAATTTGTCCCATATTCTTTGAAGTTTGGTAACTTTCTCTTTTGGATAAATATATTTTTTTGTACGTTACCCATAACTTTGAGATAATTCAGAAGATTATTAAAATTTAGATTTCGTTTTTGGCATTTACATTTGTATATGAAATATTTTATATATAATAGCTATTCTCTGTAAGCATTTGCACTTTTATGAAGGACGCATGGCACGGCATGTCTCAGATTTTGATAAAATTTGTACATAAAATTGAGTCTGACCAAAATGTAAAAATTAGTTAAAAATATTCAAATCCGGTCGCCATGGAAACGGACTTTGAATATTGAAAAAATGCATTTTGGGGCGTTTTTGAAGTCACATACATCATTTATGCAGCATAATCTAGAACAAACACTGATGATTTATCAGTACCCTATCATTGATCATTCAAGTTAAGAAATAATAATCTTGGGTCTATGGTCTTATCTTTATGTTTCCATAGCAACAACACAGGTACCCTATCAAAATAACGTTTTTGGTATTTTTTTTTCAAATTTCAATGATAAATTACTTACATTTTTGAGCGTTTTATGAAAAAAAAAAGATAAGCATTCACATTGGGACTAAGTTTCTATTCGTTGCTATGGAAATATGACCTCAAATCGCAAAAATGAAAGCAATTTTTGACAATATTCAGAGTCCTTTTTTTCCTAGATCATTGAACTTTAGTTCAAAGTAATGAAAATTTATTAATGTATTCAAGTGGATCTTTCATTACATGAAAGAAAATTGTTTAGAAATATTCAGGAAATAGCCCGTTGCTATGAGAGCAATTGTTTAAAATTGCACATAGGACCACTTTGAATCCTTGGATACGGGCATCAAAAGTTAAGTAATCTCAATTTTTTTTAATCTGAAATAAAGTTTAGACTTTGCTTTATCGTATATGTAAAAAAGGTTGTGTAAGCCTGTTTCGTTTTCTTTAGGAAAAGACTTCGAAAAATAACAAAAAATGCTTACTTTTATGATGTATGGCCAAATTACTATAGCAACCATTAATTATTTGAAACTTTTTCATTGGATTTTGATAGAGGCTTACTTGACCTTTATTGATATTGAATTTGAACTTCCTAGGATTAATAATAACTGTTTTATAAAAATAATAAAATAAAAAATGCCATGGTAACATCTTCCCCATAACTTTTTCACGGCTTTTGCAATTTTTATCTGTTCATCATGATGCAAAATGTTTTTTGAAATGACTCAGAAGTTGCAAAATAAGTAGTATTTTAGACCGTAGTTTCCCTTGCCATGGTAACTTATGTACATAGCAACAAGTGGGTTTATCCTGAATTTGCTCATTTTATAAAATAAATCCTATTTCCTTATGATATACCCAACAAGAGAGAAGTAAAATTGGAAAATACAAACAGCATTTTGAAATCAATATATCAAAATCAGCTAATTACGTTGTCATGGTAACTAGCCTTTTTTACAATATCAGACACTACTAGTGAGCTTATTTAAAATTTTATATCCCTATCTTTAGGATGCATAAAAAATCTTCCATTAATGTCGTATATAGACCAAATTATAGAGCTTCAAATTAGCTCTATTTTGCCAATTTCTCAACTCTAAAGCCGTTGCGATGGTAACCAGATGAGTTAGAAATAAAATTTTTGTCAAATTTTCCTTTTTTTCATTGGTCCCTACTTATGTGTGAAATTTCATGAAAATCGGAGACCATGCGTGCCGAAATTGTTTAAATGGTTACAGAGAATTGCTAATAACACGATAAGAATTGTTGCAGTTAAGGTTAGGGTTAGGGTACGGTTAGGTTAGAACTTAACTGCAACTGTTAGAGAAACAGTTCTAGGAAGGATCATGTAATAAAAAGAATCTTAAGGGAGAGTTATCTGACCTTTAACCAAGGTGGAGGCAGAAAATTTTGCTCCGAGTTTATTCCTGTTGTTTACCTTGTAAACGTGACCAGTACTATCCAAATTGGGTAGCAGTAAGACAATAGCATATTAGTGAATGCTCTTAATAACATTTTTCATTAATCGCTTAAGATTTGATGCAAAAACGAGTTACAATGTTGCAAAGGCTCCGCCCTTCTTATGCAATGGCCGCCATGGCGTCAACTCAACCTGAAAATGTACGAAACACTGCCAAACATGTGTTTATCAAAGAGATTGATTTCTTTGGCGTAAAATCTCCTCCAAAAGAGCAATGGATCAATCACACAGAACTTTACAAGGCCATATCTCAAATTGCCTCAGCCGAGAACATAACTGACTTACAAAGGGTCAAAGGATTATGGAGAATATATATGGAAGATGAGGAATCGAGGGCATCCCTTCTCACACAGCCCTTCTCTCTAAGAGGGAAACAGGTCCATGTCTATAGCTCCAACCCTGGAAGCCCTTACGTCCAAGATGACAACAGCCTCCGTGTGCGAATTAAAAATGTATCGCTCTCTGCGGATGATGGGCAGATCCGACGCACATTGGTATTCTACAAGTGCACAATTAAATCCTTTTTCAGGGAAAAATTGCGGGTGGACGGTCGTTTGACCAATTGTTAAACCGGAGATCGTATCGCCATCATTGAACCTATAGCAAAACCCCTACCCATCTCGATTGAAATCGGAAGGTATAGGGCTGTGGTTAACCATAGAGGCCAAGTTAATGAAAGGCTTAAGTGTACCAAATGTTTACTGAATGGTCATCTGGTACGAGACTGTGAAAATGAAATAACCTGTAAAGAATGTTTCGAGAAAGGCCACATCAAGGCTGATTGCCTGTTTACATTCACTGAAGGAGAAAAGGATAATTCCGACAGTACGGTGGAGGACGATGAAAGTGATGATAATGTTGATAGTGATAGGATCCAGTCTGAAACTGGGGAACAATCCGCTAATCTATCACAGCCTCGTACCGAGGAGGCTTCCGCTCCTCCTAATACAGACACACCAACGTCTGACACCTCAACACTGACCTCTGCACCGCCAATGAAAGTCTCATCTAAATCTGGGGACAAAAGCAAGAAGAAAACAAAAGTTACATTACAAAAGTCAAAACGTGCACAGCCAAAGCAGTCTGTTGGTGCTTTGGACAAATTCCTTAAAACCCCAGTCACTGGTAGAAAATCATCGGCCATTGGGCCTGAAGAGAGATCACCAATCTCTCCCGTGGAAGATATTGATGCAAGGAATCGCACAAACAAGAAGACGAAAGACGGTTAATGCCACATCACATTGACGCCACTGTCACTCTTTCATACTTGACGTTATTAAGGGTGATGTGTTTTTGTGAAACAAAAAAGAAAGTATCTAATAAAAGTGAAGAATATGTATTGATTGTAAAATATATTAACGATTCATTCAACAGAAAATATGTAAAAAAGAAAGTAAATAATAACAGTGTATATATAACTACTACAAAATATATTAACCATTCAGTGCTATCAAAAATATGTAAAAATTGCTTCGTACAATAGATGTAAAACATGTAGAAATAATTCTAAAAATCATGCCATATTAAAAATTAACAGAAAATACATATATGCTATACTTAAACAAAGATTGTTTCATACCCGTATTCCTTTTTACATTCAATTACAATTAATAATATTCATAATTCATAATATTTTATTTTACACATGTAAATATTAAATACTACCATAGACATTTTACCAATGAATTCAAAACTCAAGCTACTTTCTTTAAATGCTCAAGGCCTCAGTGATGAAATAAAACGAAACAGACTTTATGAATGGGTTAAAAATCAAAAAGGAAGTATATTATTATTGCAAGAAACTCATTTTACTAAGGAATTAGAACCCTTTATAAAAAGTGCATGGTTAGGAGAAATAATTCATAGCGTTGGTACATCACAAAGTAAGGGAGTACGCATTCTTATTCATCTAGGTGCGTAATTAATTACTTCCAAGATTGATAAAAATGGACGTTACGTAATAATAAACATAAGAATAAATGACATAATATACTGTATCACCAATATATATGCTCAAAATGATAAAATCAACAGGAATCCCTTCTATAAACAAATAAGTAAATGATTTAAAGAAGATCCTGACGATAATCTCAACAGCACTCACAATAGAGCACCAAATGGAGCATCGACGGACCCCTAGCAAGCCAGAGGTGGGACCAGGAGCCCGGGAGGAGCAAGCATCCCCTGTTGGCTAGCTGAACCCGCCGTCGATGTTCACGCACGAAAATGAAGATATATTAATACAATTTTTTTACGAGCTCCACACGGCAAAGGGCATAAGTGTGACACAAATGAGTTAAAGAAGATCCTGACGATAATCTCAACAGCACTCACAATAGAGCACCAAATAGAGCATAGACGGACTCCTAGCAAGCCAGAGGTGGGACCAGGTGCCATAAAAGACACTAGCCAAGGATTTGATATGATAGGAGGTGATTGGAATAATATTTTATGTAAAGAAGACAGAAAAAAATACGAATATCAAAATTAACGACATACTCATAGATCTAAAAAAGCAATTGAATCTTATCGACCCATGAAGAATTAAAAACAAAGAAAAACAACAATTTACTTGGAAAAGAAAAAACTCAAACACGGAGGCAAGTAGAATTTACTATTTTCTAATTTCAACAGAACTTTTACAAAGAATAATTTCAACAGATATTCGTCCTGCTATGATACAATATACTGACCATTTGGCAGTTGCACTAACATTGGATATTAAAGTCATAAACAGAGGCCAAGGCTATTGGATTTTAAATAATAGCTTGATGAACCAAGACAAATATTGTAAATTGATTATTCAAATTCTGGAAAAACATACAAATATCTTGAATGACCAAAAGTATGATGCTAGAACTACATGGGATCTTTGTAAAATTGAAATAAAAATTTTGCAAACAATTTGCATCACAGAAAAAGAACATGACATCAATATTAGAAAAAAATTAAAATTAGCAAATAATGAAGATGAAATACATAAAATTGAAACAGACCTAGAAAAAATTTATCGTGACAAAGCAAAAGGAAATCAAATCAGATCAAGAGCTAAATGGATAGAGCAAGGGGGGAAATACTCGTTATTTTCTTACTTTAGAAACAAAGCGTCTAACACAAAAATCAATTGTAAAATTGTATGATAAAAATGGACAAATAATATCTGATCAAACAAAATTACTGCAACGTCAAAAAGAGTTCTATGAGACACTTTATAAAACTACAAACTCTGAAAATGAAAAAAATAAATGATTACACCTCAAAAATTATTTTGGATAAAACAACTTGAAGATTGTGAAAGCAGTATGTTAGAAGGAAACATAACAGAGGAGGAATGTTTTGATGCAATTAAAAGAATGAGTACCAATCGCTCGCCAGGGGAGGATGGTCTGACAACAGAGTTTTATCTCAAGTTCTGGTTATATTTAAAAACACTTCACTCAGCATCAATTCATGAAAGTTATGAAAAAGGGTTATTAAGTGAATCTCAAAGAACAGGCATTCTTTCATAAATGTATAAAAAGGTAACCCACTAGATTTACAAAATTGGCGTCCACTATCACTCCTAAACACTGACTATAAAATAATTGCAAATTGCTTAGCACATCGTTTAAAACCTTTTCTACCTCTGATAATAAATACCGATCAAAATGGTTTTATTAAAAATCGTTATATTCATTATTCAATTCGCCAAATTCAAGATATAATTGATTATTGTGAAGAATTTAAAATTGATGGCTCTATCCTATTTTTAGACTTCGCTGAAGCCTTTAATACTGTTGAGTGGAAATACATGGTTAAAACTCTTGAATACTTTGGATTTAAAGACAGTGTTATAAAATGGGCCAAATTACTCTACACTCAAATATCTAGTAAAATAAAAAATAATGGATGGGTTTCTGAGGAAGTAATATCATCTCGCGGCATCAGACAAGGGTGTCCATTATCAGCCCTATTGTTCGTAATTGCAGCAGAGACAATGGCACAAAAAATAAGACAAAATGAAGAAATAAAGGGTATAAAACTTTTTCATTCACAAAACAGAGCTTTTAAAATTTCACAACTTGCCCATGATGCAACTCTTTTCCTTAAATCAAAACTAGACATTTCAAAATCTTTGAACTTGATTGAAGAATTTGGCACATTATCTGGTTTGATCTTAAACAGATCTAAAACAGTAGGTATTAAAGTAGGGAATAAAAATATGATAACAGACAACTTTGAAGGCATTGATTGGACAAAAAAAGAAGCAAAACATTAGGTATATATTTTGGAATAAATAAAGATGTAATCCAAAAGAAAATTGGGAAACAAAACTGGAAAAAAATCCAGAAAATAATTGATTCATGGAAACTTCGACCACTGACAATGATTGGAAGAATTCAAGTTTCAAAAAGTCTTCTTATCCCACAAGTATCATATACAATTGCTGCAATAAATATTCCTGAAAATGTAATAAAAATGCAGAAAAAAAGATCTATAAATTTGTTTGGGACAATAAAACAGAAAAAGTAAAACGAAAAACTTTGATTAGAAGTTATGAGAAGGGGGGATAAAAAATGATAGATATTAGATCACATGTAAAAACTATACAAATACAAATATGAGAAGGGGGGATAAAAAATGATAGATATTAGATCACATGTAAAAACTATACAAAAATTACTTTATACTGAACATGCACTATGGAAGATATTGCCACTACATTATTTAAATAGATTTGGAGAAACCCTTCTGATCCTGAAAATGCAATCAGATAACTTAAAAAAATTACATGGCTTTAAAAACATCCCAATTTTCTATCAAAATATGTTGAAGGCATGGAAGGAATTAAATAATTTGAATAATAAAACAGTACCCCTAAAAGCAATTGATATAAGTAGCAGGTGAATTAGGGAAATAAAGAAATAAAATTCAAAGGTAAAGTCTTAATATTACATAACTGGATAAAAAGCAAAATAATCTATATAAAAGATCTTATCGATGAAAATGGAAAAAATAAATGAAGGTTTAATTTTTAGTAAACTAAACGATATGCAAAATTGGATTTCTTAAATTACAAACTTTAAAATCATCTATTCTTACCGCATGGTTAGAAAAATTAACTAATGCTGACGTTCATAAATATCTTTATTCAGGTAAGGAAACACTTTGAAACATCATAAGACTGTCACAGACCAACCATGTAATATGTCAATCCTGAAAAAAAAATTTAAAGAGTAAAAATAAATTAAAAAAGAAATTACAAAGTTTTTTTCCGTTTACGATCTAAAAATAACTTTATTTAATCTAATTATAGACCGTTACATAATGTTATGGATCATTAGACATACATATATATACGATGCACCATGTTTCAAAGAAGTTTTATCTAGAATTGTACTTTTATTTAGAATTGTACAGATACTCGTATCTCAGCTTCCTTAGAGTATACATAAAAAGGGGAATATAAATTTAGAATCATTTTTACCTGCAAGCATAAAATTACAAACTGTTCTTCAATATCCCAGGAAGTAAACTTGAAATTATTATATCCCCCACACAAATTTTTCATCTGAAAAAAAAATTATGTTTTGTACATTTTTCTCTACAACTGTGGATCATTGTCTGATTTTGTATCGATATTTTTGTTTCATAATCTTTCTCAAATTAAAAATACATAATCAAAAAAAAAAGAAAAGAATCTGAAGCTCTTCAATGGGTAATGAGCAGTAATTTGGGCACCCATTTATGCAATGCTCAGGTCTAAAATCACTGTATAGTTAGAATGTAAGAATCAATTCAAAATGTTGACATATTTGGATATCGAAAAATGTGTTTACTTTAAGAGTTATTGGCCCTTACGTTTTACATTGAACTCTATGGGAAAAAGGTTAATTTTTCTTAAATAATTCAACAATTGATGGAACTTCAAATATCGATTGTTTAAGAATTGCAAAAAAAAGTTGACCAATTAGTTTTTCTGAAATTAATTTTTATCTATATTTTTCATCGAGGGGTGATAACTCTTAAGTACGACCCTTTTCAAAAGTTTTCTCATATCGACATCTACTAGGCTAGTACAAATGTTTTTTTTTTAAATATCAGATGACACAGATAGGTATTAAATCATAAATATTCCTATTTTCAATGTTTTTGGCGTAATTTCCTTCATTTCCCATTGAACACCTTAAATAAATTTTCATTTAAAACGATGTATTTTGGAACTCGTTGTGTGTTTTATATCTCTTCGCGATGGGTCGGGGATATAAAACACACAACTCGCTTCATAATACATCGCATGGAATGGAAATTTATTTGGATAATTCATATATGCTCTGAAATAACAACCTTGACGAAAAAGGAGAGCATTCAAGTTAAGAAAATTATAAAAACCTAAAATAATCCGGCAAAGTGACCTAATATTTTCTTTAAGGCCCAAGAAATCCCCGATCACGTGATAGGCTCTATTACATGAACACTACGTCATATGCTGCTCCGAAACTAAATCCGTCGCCTGACGGGACATTTGAATATGACGTCACAATGAATATATCCGCCAACAAGTGTGGGTTAGGACATTAGTAATTCCTCAATTGTCGTTGCAGTACTGGCTGTATGATCACCTTTTATTTGCTGTACCGTGTGATTATCTGGACAAGTTAACAATCAATGGAAGAGAATAATGTAAAGTAAAATCTTATGGTCATACAAGTTTGTTCGAACTGGCTTCTCTCTCTCTCTCTGTGAAATTCTACTTTTTAAGGTTACATTTGACGATTTATACAGTGAAACTCAAACGCATGTTGCATGAAAATGAAAATACAGTAGATTGAAATATTTCATCCAGAGGGAAGGGATGATAACAAATAAAAACACAAACACTCAAATACATCAAATGTACTTTCATCGAAGACGTTTGAATTAGTACCACTTGGTGAGTGTCACTTCTGATTGACCTACATTTCTTGAAATCTTAATACATGGAATTTTTAAACTAAAAAGCTTTATTATGTAATACAGGTAGTGTATTTGAGTGTTTGTGTTTTTATTTGAAATGAAAAATAGGTTGCAAAAGAAAGATTTCACTTAAAAAAATCAAGAAACTTCTCAGCAATTCTAATCATATTATAGATAAGATATATGACTGATGTTCGCACTTGTAGAAAGTTCCCAAATTTAATTTAAAATAATTATTAAACAACTTTACGACGAACTTTTATCGGATAAACTATCCTGTTTTGAAACTTTGAGCAGTTGGATTTTTGTGCAACTTTATCTGAATTTGACTAGATGTTTATCAGAAAAATAACTACACGTATTATCATGTAGTAGCGATTTAAAGTCGCCCACAATTTCTCTGATAAAGTAACTTTTTTCTTCGTATTTATTGTCTTAAAAAACTTTTTAGAGAGACGTTTAAAAAATCGCAATGATTACTTACACATTCCGGCATTGACTGGATAGTAATCTATGTTTTTTGTAACCCTAGTTGTGATGTTTATATATATATACGTACATTATACGTACATTATTACGTACATTACATATGTTTATATATACGTACATTGTTAAAATACACCGTGGGGGTATTGTATTAGTATTGCCTGACATGAAGAAAAAAGCTAGCGGACAGTCATATAATTGAAGTTGAAATAAGAACTCATTTGAAGGTCGATGAAGGGTTCCAAAATGTGGAGTGTTTTTGTTTTCTTTCTTCCTTTTTTTTTTTGTCTTTACATTTTTGTTGTTGCTATTTTTAGATACATCTAAGATATTCAAAAACTAATTTCGTATGGATTTCCTCTAATTCTGGGTACATTAAGGACAGCAATGCTCTCAGATGATAAAAAACAGAGCCTCTTATTAAGTACGGATGATGTAAGAAATACAAAAAACAAACAAAACCAAAAAAAACAAAAACAAAAACAAAAACAAAAACAAAAATAAAATCAAGATAAAAAAAAGAAGAACAGAAAAATGTTTAGATCGCGAGCCGGGTCACTTATCAATCTCGCTAAGTTTTGTCGCCGGGGTAAATAAAACTAATGGTTCTTAAAGTCTGTAAATCGTTTTTTTAAGTAATTGCACATAGAAATATTTATATATTGAGGATGTTAATATGCTGTAAAGATTTATTATCTAATGTTATCATAAAAATTGTTTTTAATATGGTAGTCTCATGGTAAGGAAGGCAACTCAAAATTGATCTCGCGAATGTTTGTTTTATATTTTTCACCTGCGTAGCAGATGGCCGTGCTAAGTCGGCACCGGTTGCCCATTGGTCTCGTTGGTTTATGTGTAGTCCTTTGTGTTTGATGTTTCTGTGTCGTGCGTTTCTTTTTCGTCTCTTGCTGTACTCGTCTTCTCTTTGTTTGCGTATTTTGGTGTTTTGGGGTTTTTTGTTGTTGGTACTGCAACAAGGTCTGGCGATCCCCCCTTCTTATAACTAGCGTTTCAAATGTTAAAAAGAATGATGTATGTATTATCTTTGAAATGCAAAGAGCATTTGCAGAATCATTGAATATCTTCACATATTTTGTGAAAAAGTCGCCATTTTTTGCATTGAGAGCGGGACAAACTTTGGAGATTTTGAATTGATCCCCACCACGCAATACGAGTAGTTCGATAACAAAAGATGCATGACATTATAGTACACTAATATTGCAATTATAAAGAAATTGAATAGAGGAAAATTACAGGGGTATGGTGAGACTATCATCTTAATTAATAATATTTCATCTTTAGGGGATGGATTCCATCAGTAATTATGCCATATCATTCCATTATGTGAAGCCACAGAGGATGTATGAATTGGAGTTCTTTGTATACCATCTCTTTCCATATGGTATTGAAACAGGAGATCTAAATCTGAATCAGCCTACGAAACTTTTCAACGTACAACAGCACTAGATTTCAAAAAATGTAATTTAAGCAAAACTGGTATGCGGAGTGTATGAAGATTAATATTGAAATATATGTCTATTGTACAAAGTTCAATGCACCATATGTGATATCTCATCAGTGATGCAAATCTCTTACATCGACCTTAGTGAGAAGAAGGAGTGGATAACTCCGTTTGGAGATTGCAGTGATACATAAGGTCAAAATACTAGTAGGGGAAGTCCAAATAATCAATATATGAACAACGTAACTTTACAATTATCTTATAAATAATTGTTTTTCTATAAAGATTATGCATAACATTCTACATTCCCTTTTGATCTTTTATTGTTGACTTTAAGCTACAGCAATTGAATTTTACTTTAGAATTTTATTGACTTTTTTTAGCTTCTCCCATACAATAACCAATTACAAATTTGAAGGCCAAATTTAGAGTACACGACTGTAATCATCTTCATATTCTTGATAAAGACTGTGTAACTAACACTATCGGTTCCAGCAATGATATAGCATCACAGATGCTAAGTTCACAAAATGAAGCCCTGCCCTGGCATTTTAAAATAATGATTGTTAATGATTTCAATAAAGATTAGTGAATGTTAAACGTCTTCAAATTTAATAGCATAATTTAAAAACAGATACATCTATACCATTGATCAGCCATGCACGTTTTGGGTACTTAACCCTCGTTAGTGATCCTCAATCTAAACAATGTAATATGACAAAAGAGTGTGAGAGTTATTATGTCCAAAATGATGAAAAAGACGTAGCAGGATGGATGTGATATGATGCTACAGGACCCACAGATAAGGAATTTGATAAAAAAATTGATGATAGAAATTTTCGAATGCGTTAGAGAAACGATCAACCGAAAGCGATCAAATTTGCGTTGATGTGCCCTCGGGGATTCCTGGTCCTCCAGTAGTGACACTCACCAATTGACACAAATGTTAAACGTCTTCAAATTCAATAGCATCATTTAAGAACAGATAAATTTACAGCATGGACCAGACATGCACATTTCGGGTAATTAAACCCCGCCAGTCATCCTGAATCTAAACAATGTAATATGGCCAAAGAGTGTGAAAATTATAATGTCCAAAATTGGACCGAAAGACGTAGTAGGATGGGTGGGATATGATGCTACAGAACCCAAGTTTTAAAGATTTCAAGATATGCAGGTACATGTATTTGTCAGTCCCGCTCCATCAGCAGTGACACTCACCAAGTGGTACAAATTTAAACGTCTTCAAACTCAAGAGCATCATTTTAGAACAGATAAATTGCAGCATGAACCAAGTGGTGCAAATGTTCAGTCGAATCCAAAAATTACTATCAATTGGAATATAAATTTTTGATAAAGAAAAGGGAATATGTAACGGAGACACCAACGATGAAAATAACAGAATGCCCCTTCACGAGTAAATACGATATAAAGATACAGAAGTTTACAGATGTATACATTAATACAGCACAACCGAGTTAGCAATTATTTACTGATTGGACATATGTAATCGATGTTGATTGTCCTTCTTAATTTGTATCCACATATCATGATGATAATGCACGTTGCTGCTTTATTAGTGGTTATGTAATTGAAAGGAGGGGATCTCCAACAAGACTCGTTTGCAGCACCCTCAGCAAAACTCCAAAACACAGAGCTGACACAGAAAGAGACGCTAAAGGGACAAGGAACATTAACTCACACCATAGAAACGTGAAAAAAAAGACAACACACAAATAATCGAGACTAATAGGTAACCGGTGTCGACCCTCCCACTTTTCCGATTACCCACAGGTCTCGAATAACGCACAATTGTGGTGTAAAATAACTTCATCACTTTAAGATGAACATATAAACAGACAACATGACACAGATGCCGGAGAAACACACAGATTGATATGTAAATTGATACAAAACACAGGAGGCATACGAAATACAGCCTTTACTATTTCAGCTATAGCAAGCTCACGCACGTAATGAGATAAAGAAGATCCTGACGACAATCTCAACAGCACTCACATTAGAGCACCAAATGGAACATCGACAGACCCCTAGCAAGCTAGAGGTGGGTATCATGTATTATAATTTTCAAAGGGTACATTCTTCTTACCTTTGGTGGTATTGTAAGTATTCAATTCAATGGGTACCTTCTTCTCACCTTAGTGGTTATGTTAGTATTCAATTCAACGGGTACATTCTTCTAACCTTAGTGGTTATGTAAGTATTCAATTCAACGGGTACCTTCTTATCACCTTAGTGATTATGTAAGTATTAAGTTCAACGGGTGCCTTCTTCTTACCGTAGTGATTATGTAAGTATTCAATTCAACGGATACCTTCTTCTTACTTTAGTAGTAATGTAAGTATTCATTTCAATGGGTACCTTCTTCTTAGGGCACCTTCTTCTTACTTTAGTTGTTATATAAGTATTCAATTCAACGGGTACCATCTTCTTATTTTAGTAGTAATGTAGGCATTCGATTCAACCGGTACCTTCTTCTTACCCTAGTGATTATGTAAGTATTCAATTCAACGGGTACCTTCTTCTTACTTAAGTGGTTATGTAAGTATCAAATTGAACGGGTACCTTCTTCTTACCTTAGTGGTTATGTATTGGATATACGCCGAAAACAATTCATTCTTAAAGATATTGGACAGTTTGAGGCCCTGCGGGCCGAAAACTGTCCAATATCTTTAAGAATGAATTGTTTGAGTCGTATATCGTACTTAAAACATTGATCACTATTAAAAGTGGCATGACTTTTGACTTTGTTCTTATTATGTTAATTGCCTTTACTGTAACGAAATGTAATCACCCCAGGTTCTAACATCCTCGCTACTTGCAGTAGGGAGTCGAATCGTTTATATAAGAAGATAACTGAGATGAAATTTACAATTTAAAAAAAAGTTGTGACAAATTATGACAAAGATTCCGTAAACCAAGACGAAATTGGATGCAATTTTTGGGGAAATAATCAACGAGAATACTTTGCGTGATGACGATTTAGTTGAAGCTTCTAGTGGAAATATACATGTAGAATAAAAGGGCGTGTCTGTAAAAGTGTCGTTTACCGGACAAGGAAGAAATAAATACCGAAAAGAAATCATGGGGACGTTCAAACTTACTATGTGCCAGGTTAAATGAAAGAAACAATTCAGGAAGATATTTTGAAGGAGTCTAGTTCGATAAACCTGACCTAAATCCAGCTTTTGTCGGTTATTTGCACCGTGGGGGGATGGGTAAAAATAACCATCAAAAGCTGGATTTAGGTCAGGTTTTTTCGGACCAGAAAAAGTCGAGCAAAAATCTTAGTTATCAGTAAAATTAAAAAGATGATGGGATGAAATTAGACCGACGAAAAAAAAAAAGAAAAAAAAAAAAAAAAAAAAAAAAGAAACCGGACTGAATTATAGCGTCTCTTGCATTGTCATTTCCGACACAACGGCCGATTCTTTAAATTTATAGAAGATTGTGCTTGATTTTGTCAACTCCGGAAAAATAGCAAAAACTGGAATAGTCAGTACCACGATACATGGAATTCTTGTCACGTGATTTCTAAATAAGGATTGTAACGGTTGTCCTGTAGATGTCAAAGTACATTTACCTATGACTGTCCAATATTTAATCTAGGTCGCGTATATTTTTTCAAATAAACGCGACCTAGATTTGATATTGGACAGTCAAAGGTAAATTTCGGACTGTTCGAACAAAGGCATGACGTCACATCAATGTTTTAAGTATGTTTTAAATTCTACGGTACTTTCTTCTGATCTTAGTGGTTATAAAAGTATTCAATTCAATAGGTACCTTCTTCGTAGGGTACCATCTTCTTATTTTAGTAGTAATGTAAGCATTCGATTCAATGGGTAACTTATTCTTACTTTAGTGATAATGAAAGCAATCATCAATTCAATGGGAACCTTCCCTCAAAGGTGCTTAGGAGAAGCTTTTCCTCCTTGATAAATTATAATGACATGACATTTGAAAATCCTCCTATGTCAATCTAAAATTCAATTTTATGGTCATTCAATGGGTAACGAGAGGTAATTGGTGCACCCTTTTATTGAATCCTGAGACCTAATACCACATAGTTATGATGTTAAAAGTAATTGAAAATCGTTGACCAATTTAGATATTGAAAAAAAATCGCTTACTTTAAGAGTTATGGGCCATTACAGTTTACATTGAACTCTTTGGGAAAAAGTTATGTTTTCCTAACATTTTCAACAGAACGATGGGGCATCAAAACTCGATTGGTGAAAAATTTCTAAAAAATATATTTCAATAAATTTCGCTGAAAAATCAAAAGTTCACCAAATAGTTTTTCTGCAATTAATTTTTTCTATAATTTTCAACAAGGGGAGGTAACTCCTAAAATAACCCTTTTCAAAATATTTATTACTTCGATATCTACTAGGTTAATACAAAAGTTGTTAAAATATCATATGACACAGAGAGATATTCAGAGATGAATAAATTAATTTCAATGTTTTTGGCATTCCCTTCATCATACCCATTGAATACCTTAATTACCATAAAAATATAAGAGGTTAATACCCTCGCACTATATTTCCGACAGATTGTGGCAAAATTGAAATCCGCTTCTTGTTGACGTTGAAACCCGTATTCTCTGGACAATATAGAAAAGAAGATTACATTACATGTTATAAGGAAGGGCGCGTCACTGTCTGGATTATGTTTTTTAAGTGTAAATCACTTAAGATTGAAAACAATGTTCACTATGATGGTTCTGTAATATGCCCGGTATTTAGAAATGTCTTTCATTTACATCGAGACAATTAACGAACTTGATAACTTTTCATTGAACTGTTGCGACGGACTTTGCATGCACTGGAGACGCTGACTCTCCTCAGCACAGGGTCTCACATCAATTCAACTTCGGAATTTTGTTCATTCCGAGGTTCGAAACTGTTCCTGCGGAAAATCTAATGTGGAAAATCTAAAATCTAAGGCCTTGCCTTCTCCACTATGAGACTGAAAACTGAAGTAAGTACTTCTGTTTATTCAGAATATTGTTTATTCCGGGTTTCATAACGGTTCAAATTTAAGTTCATATCATTTTTCTTACCTTCTCAACCTTAATAGTAAATAACTTATGGTTAACCTTAATAGTAAATAACTTAGTTTAAAAATATTTATTCATTCCATATGCAAGTTACATATAATTACAGAAATACAAACAATGTAGGGATCTGAAAAAAAGCGTATCGCTTATTTATTTCATTTCCCGTAAATAACTTATGGTTACTTGTTCTATGATTATTTCAGAAGGATGATCCCAATAGTCTTGATTTTGGAAGGTAAATAGTGCCCTCGCTGACGCTCGGGCTCTATTCCTTTCAAAAGCAACACTATGTGAGAATAGTACACACACAAACGGACATTAATAGGTAAATACTGCCGATTCCACAATTGACAATTAAGCTTTGTGTCCCTTTATAATTCAATTTAAAACAAATGGTTGCAGTGGATTGTATTCAGAAGGGGAAATACAAACATTACATTGTACGACATTAGATAGTAAAATGAAAGAAACATGGGAATCTCCGAAAATACTCGGTTGCAGAACCAACATCTAAACATCAAAACAACCCTATGCGACAACACTGAGCAACAAGCATAAAAGGATACCAAAAAGGGACAAGGAACGCCAAAATCGACATCTAACAATGAACATTAAAAAATTACACATAGGCTTACAAGGCCAATAGGCAATCGGTGCCGACTTATAACGGCCATCAAATGGTGTGGTTATACGTATACAACACACCCACTTTTCAGGTCACAAAAGGTATCGGAGAATGCCATATTGTAGTGATAAATAACTTCATCACTTAAAGACGAGAATATAATCAATATAGCGAGCCCAATAAACATACAGATGAATATGTAAATTGGTATAAAAGCACATTAAGGGCATTTGAAATAGCAAATAGTGGTTATCCGGTTATCACAGTCATTCCACTCTTCCGGCTACCAATTGGTCTCGAAGACAAAACAAAAGAGGGGATCTCCAAAAACACCAGGTTGCAGCACCAACAGCAAACCCCCAAAACACCAAATACAATACAAGAACACAGAGCAGACAAGCACAGAAAGAGACGTTAAAGGAACAAGGATCGTCAACGCATAACACAGAAACATATCAAACACAAAGGATTACACATAAACCAACCAGACAAATGGACAGTAGGTGCCGACTTAAGACGGTCATCCGCCACGGAAATAGCAGAAGTTATGGTTATCCCTGATTACGTGCGCACAACCCTTCAACTTTTCGCACACTTGTTGTGTATAAAAGCCTCCTCATTATAAGATGAAATATCAATAATTTCTGGAAGTTATGCAACTGGATTGTTTAAGGACACATCCATATTTTCTAACCTATTTGCACTAACTCACAAATATATCTTTACCAGCTGTAATGCATTCATGAAACCGTATATGACTTTTGTACATCTTTAAAATGAAATTTAAAGTATTATATCGTAACATCTGGTTTCATACACTCAATAAAAGACTTGATATCCTTCTTTCAGATTCTATTTCAGATAATGAAAAACTGGGTTGCGTATGACGTCATATCTAAACACTTGAAATTGCAATTAAATGAAAAATAATGTTTAAAGAACCGAAAACAAGCTTCTTGTTGACATCTCTTATAATGACATTAGCAATGTACAGAATCCAAACATCTGCTGTTATGTTTTTGCTGGCATTCAATATCATTGGAATAGTACCGTTGATTTATAGTAACATTTCCTCGGAATATAAAGGTTATAACAAAAATAAAGGCGAAAACCATATAGGAATAATACGATTTTATGATGTCAGCTACTATCACCGTAATTGAATCCGAATATTTATTTATTTTTTTCTTTTTAGTAGATTCAGAGACGAGAGAAATCGGAGACCATTTTGTTTTTGTATCGTTAAGAAATAGTGAAGGGTATGCAAACACGGGCAAATGGTTTTTACGAACGCCCATTAATTCGAGACCTTTGGTTATCAGGAAAAAAGGGCTGTGTGCATGTAATCCGGACAATCATCATTTCTACTTGTGTAGCAGATTGCCTTCCTAAGTCGGCGCCGATTGCCCATTGGTATCGTTGTTTTATGTGTAGCCCTATGTTTCATGTTTCTATGTCATATGTCTCTATTGCGTCTCTTGCTGTCTTTTTTACTATTTTTTCACATCAGGTGTTTTTGGTGCTTTGTCCAAGGTGCTGCAACCGAGTCCCGTTGGAGATACCCTCCTTCCTTTTAATTATATTTGTTTTATGCTTACGGCGGGTGCGGCTAGCCAACAGGGGATGCTTACTCCTCCCGGGCACCTGGTCCCACCTCTAGCTTGCTAGGGGTCCGTCGATGCTTAATTTTGTACTCTATTGTGAGTGCTGTTGAGATTATCGTCAGGATCTTCTTTAACTCATTTGTGTCACACTTATGCCCTTTGCCGTGTGGAGCTCGTAGAAAAGTTCCCCGCGAAGGGTTTGACAGTAAGTGTTTTGAATATATTTCCCTGACATTGTCGCCATAGCACTTTCTATATAGACATAACGTCAGACAGTGCATGAAGTTTATATATTGTTTTCATTTTCGTGCATGAACATCGACGGCGGGTGCGGCTAGCCAACAGGGGATGCTTACTCCTCCCGGGCACCTGGTCCCACCTCTAGCTTGCTAGGTGTCCGTCGATGCTCAATTTGGTGCTCTATTGTGAGTGCTGTTGAGATTGTCGTCAGTATCTCCTTTAACGCATTTGTATGCTTATATCCATTAAATGAAAAAAGTCGATTTGGAAAATAGAAAAAAATTAATGTGAAAATGTTTCAATCCAATCAATTATTATGCTATATAACCATCCCTTGCATTGAAAGATTCTACTTCTCTAATCGACCTTGTTGCTTTTTTTTTCTTTCTTTTGTTGGTGCTTGGGTGTCTTTGTATTTATTGAAGAAAAATATAAATGTATGATAGAATATTGGATGCATGAGCCTCTAGTAATATATGTCCCACCTCTGGCTTGCTAGGGATCCGTACGCGTCGATGCTCTATTGTGAGTGCTGTTAAGATTGTCGTCAGAATCTTCTTTATCTCATTTAAGTCACACTTATGCTCTTTGTCGTGTGGAGCTCTTAAAAAGTCCCCCCGCGAGGGGTTTAACAGTAAGTTTTCTGGATATTTCCCCCGACATTGTCACCATAGCACTTTCTATACAGACATTACATCAGACAGTGCATTTTTTAGATATTGTTTTCATTTGTAATGCATGAACATCGCGCAGCACATTTAAGGCCTTCCATAGAAATGACGTAGAAGTTTTTTCCGCCAAATAACGTAACGTCATATGACGTCATGGACCCCGTGTCGTCAGGTTAGGTAGCAACACATTTATTAGCTTTCGTTATCGTTGATACTTTTATTTACTAGATAAAATTGCATTTATACAAAAAACAAAACATATTGCTTCATCACTGACATATCGCCGGGTCAATATACTTTTGAGAAAACCCCTAATCTATATCTGTACTCTGTGACCCCGTACACCGAAGAATGCGATCTGCGTTACTTAGAAGCTTGAGGTGACGAACAGGTGCGAATCAACAGTTTACAGAGCGGGTAAAACGAATAAAAAGGCAGATTTTGGTAAGTATAAGCGATATCAAACTTCAATAACTGGTGCTGTATGAAGGAAATATCTTAGAATTAGTACAATTACATCATGGAATCAATTTATTCATAGAGATAAAAAGGAAACTCCTTGGATTACCAAGAGACATGTGTGAAATGTATGTGTAAATGACAGAATTTCAACGCGTTTTACTTAAGTCACACTGTTACTGCAAAGCTGAGTAGTAGCTAAACTTTATGTGAATAGTTTAGACACTTGTAGATTATGATATCAGTTCGTACGAAAGTTGAATGATGAGGAAAAAAGGGTGAATGTGATATCATACTAATGTGCCCATGCCCATGTATATGTTGTTTTTATAACATGTACCTATAAAAATGTTTACATCTGAGTACACTTGTAGTTGTACAGTAAGTTATACTTGCAGTAGTATGTGCACCGAAATATCGAAATATTCAAATACCAATTATTAATTTTTTTTTCTTCAGAGTGTTAACTAAATTTAGAATGGATTTCACACCAGCTGCTGCATGAAAAGAAATATTGTCACACACTGTGAAAGTTTCAGAAACACATGCATGTATCTTAGCCACACTGTGACACAGTACTGTTCATTTTGGATATTTTTGCAGGTACAGAATTTTTAAATTTATGTGTAGAGTAACATTTGTTTTGCCTATTAAGAATATTATAATGATTTAAAAAAGAAGTCAAATAAAATAAATGCATTTACTATCTATAGTGAATAATCTAAAACTATAGCCATACCAGGCTTATTTAGCTATCCATGAAATAATAACATATCACTGCGAATTCTTTGTTATTTATGTCGCTAGGACATACATGTATATTACATAACTATTAAACTTGTAAAATTATGAATTTTGAGTCCAAGCTGTACCATACACTTTGGATTTTAAAAGCTAGATTTATATAGTCAATATTTTTTTTCTATTTCAGATCCTTGCCTTGAAGAGTGAATGCTTGAATAATAACTTTGAACAACCACACACATTACAGATGAAGAAATGTTACTTTGAATATATAATAAAGAAAATTAATGAAATTCTCCTAAAATTGATCTGTACTAGACTTCATGCTCAAATCTCCAAGAGCGGGAGGGGGGGGGGTAAATTGCTTTTGTTTTGATAGTTTGTCTGCCTGAAGCATTTAGCCGAGCATGAGAGGGCTTTCAAGTCAACATGTACACAAATCTCTATGTGCATGGCAAGAGCAGATACGAAGATTTGAAATTTAAGCTTGACTTTGCTTTCAAAAGATACATGTAGCTACTGACACCTGCATGGTATGTAACAAAGACACGTAAATGAATTATTGTTGTACTTGCAGATTATCTCGTACAAGGTGGCTGTTAAGGAGAAGTCCCATAATACCAGTTATTAAAATGTCGATCACTCTTTTGGTGTTAGGAAAAAAAATGACATATAATCTCAAGCTCCTGGCAAGAGTTATTCACGCACCATTAATTTGTTCAAGCTTTACAATTATTTATTTGATATCTGCAATGCAGAAAAAAATAAGATTGGGTCATCGGTCAAAAAACAAATTTGAAATACTGAAAATATTCAACAAATTTGCTTAATGCTTATATCAAATTTGTCATAGGAAAGTCGTTTATCTAAATTTTGGTGGATCACTTTGTCTGTTGTCCCTCCCCCCACATCATGTTGTCACGAAAATATCGGGAGTTATGAAACAAGGTAGGATTGCTACTCGACCATTCCGAGGCACATTTATTGATCATATACGTACAAATGTTTGTAACGACAAGGATCCGATATTATAATAAAGGAGTAACCTTTCAAATATTTTGAAAGGCGAATTAAGGGAAACATGATTACTGCATGAAATCCGGCTATAGATTTGACCCCAAAAAATCTCTGAATTTTGCATCTGCTGCAAATAATAATCCTGTCTGGACGACTATCAAATAAATTCATGATCTGAAAATGCAAAAAAAAAAAAAAAAGGAGAGAAAACAAAACCACCCAAAACAAAGCCGTTACACATACACTGAAAAGTCCTCCAGCCCGACCCACCCCCTTTCCCGGCCCCATATATCAATGACCGCTCTTTAAATTTCTGTCAAACACGCTACCATGTATTTCGTCGATCTCATGAAGAATTTATAAGTACTAATTCACTTTCAGGGGACATGGAATTCAAATAAAACATATGAAATCTAATTAAATAAAATCGAGCAGAAGATTCCCAATGTCAGTGCAGCGTGGGCGATGAATAGAAACTCGAGGTCACGCTTTACTTTCAATTTTCATCAACTTTTGCATGCAATTGCAAGTTGTCATTACTTTAGGTATTTCACAACCTGCATTTTATGGTGACATAATTAACAAAATAAGAAGGATCAAAGGTAGACAGCATATGTATCGAAAATGCGTCAGAGTCATCAAACGCCTTTTATACCGTGGATATGATCCTAATGTCACCAGACGGACACTAAGCTTGGTACTTGACCAATATACAGTCTTGTACGAGCGCATTCTTAAGACTTGCACTCTGACTGACTGTGACGACGGGACTCCATGACGGGCCCTGTCCAAACCTCTTTAGAGAAGACAGGGCCCCGACCACCTGTCCTCTCTGAATGTCAGTCGGACTCCTCGGGTGATTACATACATGAGCTCGCTACAGCCGGCAGAGCACGGACTGTATTACGCATGCCCTCTTTTTATATCCATTTACATATTCATCTGTGTCTCTGGGGCCTCTGCGTTTCGCGGTCTTGTTTGTGTGACGTCATCTTACAGTGAGGAGGTTGTTTTACACCACATTTGTACGTTCTTCGAGACCTCTAGGTAACTGGAGAAGTGAGAGGGTTGTGCGCACGTAATCCAGGATAACCACACCGTCTGCTATTTATTGGCAGATGGCCGTCCTAAGTCGGCACCGGTTGCCCATTGGTCTCGTTGGTTTATGTGTAGTCTTTTATGTTTCTATGTTGTGAGTTGGTGTTCCTTGTCCCTTTTGCGTCTCTTTCTGTGGGTATCTGTTCTGTGTTTTTTGCATGGGTGTTTTGGGATTTTGCTGTGGGTGCTGCAACCTCGTGTTGTTGGAGATCCCCTCCTTTCTTTTGTCAATTATAAGTGCTTTTCAATGTCAATGTCAGCTACGATTTTACATGGGTTGTGTTTTTATTTATTTATTTTTCTTATAGAAAATATACACTGAAAATGTTTAAAAAAAAGAAAAAGAAAAGAAACAGTGCCTTTGCGTCTTCTGACACATTGAAATTAAATTTAAAATCAGTATGAAAGTATACCTAAATTTTAATATTAATATGACAATGGACATCATCCACGGAATTTGCCGATTCCTCTATTTGCAATCTAGATCAAATTTTGTTTTGTTTTTTTTTTCTGCTGGGAAACAAACATCAGTTTTATTATTTTTTTACCCTTATTTTTTCCCCGATGTCTAGAAAAAATAATATTGGATCTAGAACTACCCGGTGTTGTCCAGAGACCATAGGACTATAAGGTCTCGTTTCTTAAAATAAGAAACCAGAGAATCCATAAAATAAAGAAATTTTGGTATAAACAGTGAAGAATTTATGTATGTTATCGATCCCATTGCGTTCAAAGGCGTCATAAGTCGAACAAGTTTTTTTTTTCTGTCACGGTAATGATTATTAAAGGGACGTATAATGTATGTAAGTAAATATTACGAGTTAATATAATCAATCCATGCAATTCTAATGCATGTCCGATATCATACAGCATCATGTTAACCTCATGTACATGTATATTGGGTTCATGGGTTAGTACGGTAACCGGCAAGACCGACACCCCGGCGTGGCGCCCTCCCCCCCCCCCTTTTTTTTTCCGCGATTCACCCCTCAATATACAAAAAGTGAAATGAAACTTTAACAGAATTAAATAAATATTGCATTTTTTCATAAGTTGAAATGAAAATTTTATTCAAATTAACATTTATTTAAAAAATAAAAACGGAATTTACAGAGAGCGCGATTACGTCCCTTGAATAAATCTGATTCCACAGAACGTTTATTTGGTAAACGAACGAACTACCGATTAGCACCTGTCAGAAAAACTGCAACGGCGCAAGATGTTACCGTACATAAATTTAAGTGAAATTTGGCACACATTTTAAGAGATAGGTGTTCTTCAATAATTCAACTGGGGGAAACGTTTACATTCTATATTTTCTTTTAAATTTTCTGCCATTCGTGCCAGTGTCGATAATATTTTATGAAGTGGGTATATTTTTCTCGATTTTTCAAGTAGTCGTTCTTTATCAAAGATTTCCCCAGCAAGAAATAGGTAAATGAAACCCCCCTTTGTAGTATGGTATCAATATTTTCTTTGAATGATAAGGTTTCACCTTGCGCCATCTGATTTTGTATGACCAATGTTGATCTACGAAAATATACGTGTCACGTGACAACCCGACGTTCGGGGAGCATATATCAGTAATTAACAGATAAATTATGATATAGCATCTATACTGATACATAAACTATTTCATTCCATCTCATTTGGACAATTTAATAATTCATTGAAAATAGCTATCAAAACTGACATCAAATTTTGTCAATGACGTCATGGAAGGCCTTAAATGTGCTGCGCGACGGCGGGTGCGACTTTCCAAACAGGGGATGCTTACTCCTCCCGGACACCTGGTCCCACCTCTAGCTTCCTAGGGATCCGTCGATGCTCCATTTTGTGCTCCATTGTGAGTGCTGTTGAGATTGTCGTCAGGATCTTCTTTATTTCATTGTAAAGATTTGTTCAAAGAAAAATATCATGACAAGCTGATTAAATGAAATTGCAAGGAAACTGAGTAAACAGATCCGGGTTCTTTGTTTCGTGATTTCATCTCCAGTTGATCTTGCCTAGAGAGCAATACATGTGAAAAAGAGATGGGGTAAACAGTGCACAGAACTTCTTTTCTTCAGTTCTGAAATCATCATTTCTTTTCCAACCATTGGTCTTAACACATCCGAAGGAAGGAACCATTTAACTGCTAAGACAATGCATGTATTTCGACATGCTTATGATATTATTTTTAATGAAGTTGATTGGTTCATGAAAGCGGACGACGATACCTACGTAATCATGGAATTTGCGATATTTTTTCTCTCATCTCAAACTATTAGGGATGCTGTTTATTTTGGTCATCATTTCATCAGAAACGAAGGAGTAACTCAAGGATATCATATTGGAGGAGCAGGTCACGTGTTAAGTAAAGAGGCCCTTAAAAGATTATCGACAACCGGAAATAAACCAAAAGTATGTAATCAAGATGGCGGTTATGATGATTTGGAACTCGGGAAGTGTATGGAAAAACTTCAAGTGAAAATAGTTAATACTACTGATGCCCTTGGGAGAACTAGATTTCATTGCTACAATTTAGAGGATCATTTGTTTGGCAATTATGCACAATGGCATTATGTCCGTGACGCAAATGAAGTACGTAAGGTAAGTTGAGGAAGAACCCTAAAAGAAGTACAATTTAAGCTGATCGTACGTATTTTTATCACATGATGAATATTACATAAATTTAAAATATTTTTCTCCTTACGTACAGATCATCTGTACGATGGGAAAATACTTCTTGTAGCGTAGCATAGGCGATTACGTGATCGACAGTAAGTGTTTTGAATAATTTTTCCCTGACATGATCATCATACCACTTTCTATATAGACAACATCAGACAGTGCATGTATTTTAGATATTGTTTTCATTTTCGTGCGTGTTCACCGACGTGGGTTGCGACAATTTTTAAAAACCTAAAATAATCCAGCTAATTCACGTAGTAAAGCAAAAAGCCAAAGAAATAAACTTCCAGTTTCTCGTAGCAATGGCACTTTCTATATAGACATAACCTTGTTTTCCGTTCCGTGCGTGAACATCGACGGTGGGTGCGGACAGCCATGCATGGCATGCTAACTCCTCCCGGGCACCTGATCCCACCTCTAGCTTGCTAGGGGTCCATCGGTGTTCAATTTGGTGCTCTATTGTGAGTGCTGTTGAGATTATTGTCAGGATCTTCTTTAACTCATTCAAATCGCCATGAAAATGTATGGTCTCGAACATGGCCGAAGTCGTGCGTCTTCGGCCATCTTAGTGGTACTTAAGTGATAGTTCTGTTTTCAGAACAATCGGAAGTGGAGTATCATACCCCCTCAAGCTTTAATGTACCACTGATGAGAATTATAGAATATATCCCCAGATGTTACCAAGGACAAGGAAATCCTACCCGAGTGTCAAGGATTTGCTTGTACCACGACGAGGTCTGCCGAGTCGTGGACAACAGCAAATTTTGGACATGAGGGTTAGCTTCCGTGTCCCTAATCACATCTGGAGATTTTTTTCTCTCATTTTCTAAAAGAGCCCAAAAAAGAGGGGTGTTTTTAAAATTGTTTATCATACTATGACCGGCAAAAGCATCAATAATGAAATACGTCACAATGACGTTACAATCAAAAGCACTTCCGGAATGAGTTTATCTCACCCGTTTCCTGACATATAATTGCGCAGAAAAAGCAGTTTCAAGTGAGAGAATTCTTGATCCGAAACATACATGTCTGTTGCGTTGTATATAGGAATTTTGTCTAGGCAACTGCACTATTTCAGAAGATTTCGTATTTACTACATATCCCGATGCTGTCACTCAAATGGAGTAGAGAAAAAAGGTGGGGCATAAAGGTAAGTTTTAGAAGAGAAAGTATATCTTTTGTGTATTTCTTATACAAATGTACTTAACATAAATAAGTATTATCTCATATGCATTGATGCCGACAATGTCGACAACCTTAAAGATGTAACCTCTTTCTGAGACTTGCTTTGATAAAAGGAGAAATTGAATAATGACAAATATGGATAATGACCATATCCCAATACACAGTACAAAAATCAACAATCCAGAAAACCACAAACCGAATGCATACAAAATCAGGATAAAACAAGAACCAAAGCAAACAAAGAAAAACCTCCACCATATGAAAAGAAGCGAACTCCCAAAATCCTATATGACGTGCATGTATTGGCCAATCAGCTATGAGTATGCAAAAATATTCTTCTAGCGCTGTCAGAATTCAGTGTTTATAATACGGAATTCCAGTGTCATCTGAAGCGTTTACCCTTGGCCTTCGTTTCATTAAATGTTAAACCATTAAGAATAAAGCTTTTCTTTCGGAAAATACTGTTGCATCAAGGACGATTGCGTCAAAATACGAAGCTCCTTTCAATGTAACGATCTCGTGAAACCAAAGAAGAATTTCGTTGCATTGGTTAACTTATGTTTACAGAAGTTTTATCACTTTCTCAAAAATTGTCTTCACTGATGACACAAACACTTACATAGTTTTTAATATTTATGCACATCGATTCTGTATTAATCAATTCAACGTTACCTTTAGTATCTGAATCTTTTAAAAAGCAAGGAAGTTTGAACCTTTGGCCATCTACATTTTTGCATAAATTATTTTTAGGTGCTAATCAAATATTATATGTAAAAAATTGCAAAATTAAACTTCCACGTTAATGGGCTGCTAATGTAGTTACTTATAAATTAACATGATAAACTGTCTACATTTCGTTAAGAATATTTTACGTATAATAAAGAAACAACCACTAAATTAACACATTTTGATATGGCACGTGTCTATGGCACTTTGCATCAACAACTATCTGTATATCACTTATTACTTCTTATATCATAGAATCGGCAAACTGAATGTTTGCTGTATACATTTGTCATTCTAAATGCCAACATAAATGTTCTGAATGCCAGGATATTCACCATTAAATCGGCATAGGTATTCTAAATAACAAAATAAGCATAGAAAATATCGACATATTGATCCTGAATGTCGACAGCTACATTCTGAATGTCTACATATCAATTATAATTGTCAAAATATCAATTACAAATCCACTCTGAATATCGACATAAATATCTTGAATGAAGACATAAATGTCGACATTACATCTTGTAATATGAGAAATTATGCTTCTTGTTCGAAAAAAAAAACTATTGTATTCCAATGAAATCCAAATAACAAAATTGAAAATAATACAATATCGAAATTCCTATAACGATTCGTAGAGATTTGTTTTTCATTCGTTTTCATTAAAGAACCAAAGGCAAGAAATGTATTTATCCATGATCCCCGAGAAAAGGAATATCAACACGGCACTATGCATAGAGGGGTCTTTTGGGAGAAACGTGTATATACGGGGCACCGAATTGGAAATTTCCTTTTTACAACCCAAATCAATTTTGTTTATACAAAACTTGTTTCTGTCACGACAATTCATTTATACCTAACAATAATATGTTGCGTCCATTATTGCTTCTGTTCGTAAGTAAAAAAAGAATTCTGTGACACAAAATTGAATTAAGTGATGCAAAATTATCTATAAGGTAACAAAAATTATTTTTGTCATGACAAAATTCATTTGTGTAGACAAAGGTCGTTTGTCCGCTTGATATGTAAATCTATTTGTATACAATATTGAGTTTTGTTTTGAAAAGAAGGTAACAAAAATCTCTTTTGTTATACAAAATTCAATTCAGTTAGACAAAGAGAAATTTCGTCATAAAGAAAACTCAATTCTGTTATGACAAAGCTCAATTCTGTTATGGCAAAACTCAATTCTGTTATGACAAAACTCAATTCTGTTATGACAAAACTCATTCTGTCATGTCAAAACTCATTCTGTTATGACAAAACTCAATTCTGTCCTGACAAATCTCTATTTCATTACGCCCTGGGCTCCGAATGGTGCATATTACTTTTTTGTAAGTAAAATCAATGTCTTTTTTCACAAAACTGAATTCTGTCACACACGCAAAAAATCATACATATACACGAATTATGGGACAAAATTGAAACTAGTATTACTATAATTTTGTAGAATTATTTCTCGGTTTTGTTCACAGAATCATAGTTCGGAACATTGATTTGCATACAAAATTTAGTTCTGTAAATTAATTGGAATGTTAAACGTCTTCAAATTAAATAGCATCAATTAAGAGCAGATAAATTTGCAGCATGAACCAGACATGCACGTTTCGGATACTTAACCCTCGTCAGCCTCAACCTAAAAACGTTATATGGCCAAAGATTGTGAAAATTAGTATGTCCAAAAATGTACTGAAAGACGTAGCAGGATGGGTGGGATATGATGCTACATGACCCATGTTTTAGAAATTTCAATAAATTCAGTAACAGAAATTTTAAAATGCGTTGAAGAGGCAGACAATCAACATTCAGATACGATCAATATTAAGAAACAAAATTGAATTTTGTGCCACAAAATCAGAACTGGTGAAACAAACTTGAATAATGTTAAACAAAATTGAACTTCTTCGTACAGAATTGAATCTTGTTCGAACAAAATTTATTTTTGTGACGACGATAGTACATGTAAGCTTTGTCTAATGAATTTTTTTTTCGTATAGAATAAACTTGTGTATAGTATATATTAAAGATTCCATTCATATAGACTCGAATTTGTTGAACAAAAGTCACTTTTGTCGAAGCAAAATTGGATTTTGAGTACAAAGGACAAGGGACACTTGTCATTATAGTTTGGCCCACTCATTTTATAAAAATTCAAGGTCTCTAAAAAGTTTTGATAGAAATTAATTTAAATCAATTAAGGTTTTTATTTTCAATATCTAGAGTAATTTTTGCAAGAAAAATCATAACAGCCTATATATACAGTAATGAAGTTGCTTGATTTCTCGAAAATTCTGCTTTTTTCACCATTTCCATGTGTTCATCTTCTTTTTTTAATATGAGCACACGCTGGCCTATCATTTATATTTTGATATGGTGTTTGTGACCCATTTACGAGTTGATGTGCAAATTTTCTCAGATAGGCCCTGCTGTGCTCACTTGCTATAACGAAAAACGTGACGTTCCCTCTAGCAATTATGACGTTATTTTCGCGGGATCGGGATTTTCACGTTGACGTTTTGGAGTAATTTACGTTGGTATCACCTGTGACAATGACATTTTCGCTCGAAATCAGACAAGATCGCTTTGCAAACTATATACTTATTGAGAAAAAAAGATCATGTGTGTAGGAATATATAATAAATATCAAATTTAAAGTTTTGTTTTATAAAAGTTCATTTTATTTCATTTGAAAATAATATAACTTTATATTTTATAAACTTATAAAATTATTAAGTATTAAAAGTACAAATTTAATCATAAATTCTTGAAAATAACAACAAAACCAGCACAAGGGCATCAACTCTTACAATTTTCGAAAACATAAAAAAAACCGAAGTTACGAGACCCTCGTACATTTTAATATACGTCTATGATATAACATATGAGCAGATCTAGTCAGGTTTTATAGTTTGTACCCCCCCCCCTTTTGTATGATAGGCCAGAGTCAATCAGTTCTTACGGAGACTGTAACTGTGTAAGAAGTTTCTGTTCTAGGTAGTGAAAACTGATGGTTTGCAAGTGTGATATATTAAAAAAAAATTACTGTTATATTACAAACGCTATTCCCAATAAAACTGTCATCATTTACTCCAAAATATCCCGAATAGATTCAGAATCATACATTCCCAAAGTTTCCACGATCAAAGGAATAAAGGACAAAACTAATTATCACTATCATAATTATTTTTATTTTTAATTGACAATTCGATAGATCTCATCAATCTGATTGAATTCACACTGACAAATTTTATATTTTTATTTCTTTTTTTTTTTTTTTTTTTTTTTTTTTTTTTTTGCTCGCACCATCGGTTAACATAGATCTAAATTTCAAAATTACAAAAATGGAATAAAATATAAAATATCACAATTTCGTACATGAATTGTAACTCTAACAATGAACATCTCTTCGCCTTCTCGATAAATCATGTCTTCAATAACCCCCACCCCCCCCACCCTTATCTCTACATAAAAACCCAATAATCTGTCTATTGCAAGAGGTCCGTGATGTCGGTTTGCATATAGAATATCGATTGTAAATTTATACGACGCATACAGATGTTTTAACAAACATTAAAGATACAGTGTCCCTGAAAATAAATTTTATTGAAAACGCAAAATTTATTCCGATGGGTCTAGATTGAAGATAAAAAGGAGCCATAAAAAGTGCTATTTGAAAATATGCAGTAGCTACCATAATATTGTCGAATTTGTAAAATTAAATCTACATATACCTCGATTGTAAAAACGCAATACATTGTAGGTGGTGCTAGTGGAATGAATAAGAGCTGCGCACCCCAAATTAAAAATGACGTTTTCAAACTGCTACAAAGTTCTACGAATGTATGCATCAGATTAGCCTGAACATTTGAATTTATGTAAATGAGAATGTAAACTTTAATATCGAAAGAAAGATTTTTCATTATAGAGTTTTGTAAAATTAATTAATGTTCAGGGACACCGTATCTTTAAGCATTTGTTTCAGACATTGTATGCATAAGCGGATCTAGAAACTTTTTCATCCAGGAAAGAGAAGGGGGGATTCCAACCCGTCGGGTGGAGAGGCTTAAGTCTTTTGTTTTGATAAAAATACCATAAAACGGTGAAAATCAGCATGTTGTGATGTTGTGGCAAATTCCAGGGTGGGGGGAATCTGACCTCCTGAAGCTCAGTTTAGCTCTTAGAATAGTATTCGTTTTTAGAGTCATTGAATTAATCGCACAATCGAAGACCTTGGCCCTTATCATTGAATACATAAAAGTCGAGTGTAAGGGGGGCCAAGTGCGCTCCCTTGTACCCTCTTCTGTGCTTCTTTTTACTGTGTTTTCCTTAAGGGTAAACGGAATCAGTTTTAAGAAGGTACGGTACTCAAAAATAAACATGATAAACTCATTTTAGCAAGTACGAGGGCTGATTGATATGTTGTGAGCCTCGTATGGCAGAATTTGAATCTTTTGCCAGTGGTAATCTCAATATCACCTAATAAGAACTAATTTTCTTGGCTGGTCAGAAAACCATTCACTGCATATGACTGAGTATGACGTCATCATCGAACTGAAAGTTGGAGCCAGAAATAGCTGCTTTCAGTTAAGGGAATAGATAAAGTCTGATGGAGCAAAATCAGGTGAATAAGGCGGATGCTCAATCAAATAAAAGCCACAGTCAAAAATGACATTCATGGCAGTGACAGACTTGTGATCAGGAGCATTGTCCTGATGGAACAATACACCTTGAACTAGCTTTCCACGGCGCTAGTAAGTGTAACGTGTCTGAAGTGAAGCATAGTATGTACCATTCATTGTTTGTCCTTTTGGACATGTTGGAGATAATCTGTCAGCAGAATACCTTCTGCATCCTAGAAAACCGAGACTCACAACACAACATATCAATCAGTCATCGTATATTTGTGTTTTTCAAATGACAATCACTTTCTAAAGTGAAAAAGAGCTACATATGTATTGGTATTGTTTAATAATAAGCCTAAGTAGCCTATATCTTGGTCAATTTTTACGCAGATATTTGTAACTGGTACGAATATTTATAGGATATAATTTGAACTTTGTTTATCAAATGATATTCCTTTCCATTCATGATCAGAAACAAGATCCTACCAGAGCTAGAATGTGTCCATTTTGTCAAGGGAAAAGAACTTGTACTCGTTTTCTCAAAAGAAGTGATTTTTGCGCAAAAAGTATATATTTTACCCAAAATTTAGACTTCAATTAACTAAAACGTTTCATATTACTTTCATTTGAATACATAAATGATTTTTTTAGTAAACGACAGCTTTGAATTTATTATTATAGGTAAGACCTTGTATTCATTAAATTTTACCAGAAATCTGTGATTTTAAAACAAAAAAATAAAATTTTACCTCAAAACGAAGTAGGAAATATGCCGTGCTTACTTTGAATATATGATTCATGAGCAACACTTTAAAGTATTAGTTTAACTTTCAATAAACGTTTATAAGCAATATTCTAGAACTGAGGAACAGGAGAAAATTATAATTCCCTCAAATTTCTTTGAAATTTTGCAAAGAATTGAAATTTTACCCCAAAAAGACGTTATAAAAATAAAAAATGAAATTTAAATCTTATTCCATCTGAAAGAACACGAAAAATACTTTATAATTACGTTTTCCTATTTTTTAAATCATCGTCCATTTACAAATTATAAAAATTTTCCGATTTTCAGTGATTTTGCACTAAAAACATGTTTTTCCTCCAAAAACATCACTTTTTCAATAGAAATTACCATGAAACTTTTGTTCAATTGATAGAACACAAAAATGCTGCAAGGTTAGGCCAATTTTGGAGAATAAAGGTGGGAGGGTTGCAGCCAACCAAGTGATACATCCCATACTACAATGGTTACGTTCTATTCCTTGAATAATTAAGCCATAACCTTGACCTTAAAATTTGACCTTAAAATACATAGAAACGATAAAGCATTGTATGATATACAGGTTTTTCGGTAAGTAGACTTCATACTCTTTTGTTTTAGATCAAATTCATTCATTTCTATGAGGGGCCAAATAAGGCCCTTACTGTACCTTGTCCTTTAAAAAATGTCATTTGACGCCTCGTAGATATAACGACTATCATGAGTTTTTATCATATGGCTTATAGAAATAATTCACACTCTTGTAGAATGATGAACACACTTTGTCTGTTTCTTTGATAGTTTTTTCTTGTAACGATTTTTTCCATTTAAAAATATTGCTCGAAGAATTTGCTCGAACCGTTCCGTAATAGTACGTATTCTTATGCCTAGAGTGAGTATGTTCCGTGATCCATTTTTGCATTTTATCTGGAAATTTTATACCCATAAAATAGTATATGGCTTTAGAGACAACAAAGGGGTTGAGGACTAAATCTTCATAATAAATTTGCATTATACTGTCGGGCCATATCCTTTTGATGTCCATAGCTGCAACGAGATCTCTTTCGTATCTGGGACAAATATCCTCCGGCGTTATTAAATACTTATTAGTTTCAGACATAAAATCCCCATCTTTTCTTGATCCAATCATAGCCCTAGGGTCTCTCAATAGATGGACAATCTTGAGATTGGGTATTTGAATCAAAAGTTGTTTAGTTAAATTGACTGATATACGAATAGTTTTCACTAAACGAACACTACTTTTGAGGCACATTTGCTTTAGTTGTCTGTAGCAGGTATTTGGTCGTCTCTTATGGATCCGTAAGCATTTTGATAGGAACATTTGATTGATGCTGCCGCCTGGATGTTCCGGTTGTAAGAAAGGCTCTGTGAAGTTACAGTTGAACAATCCAGACATTTGATCCAAGATAAAACTATTAGTGCTGGTTTCTCTGCAAATAAAACAAAAACATTACAATACAACCCATTACCATTAGATATATTGAAATGGCAATATTAAAACGGATTTGCTAAAGGAATGACAAATATGGATAATGACCATATCCCTGCATACAGCACAAAATCGATAATTCAAAAATCAGAAACCGAAGGCATGCAAAATCAGGACAAAACAGGAACCAAAGCAAACAAACAAAAACCTCCACCATATGAAAAGAAGCGAACTCCCGATATGGGAGTGAGACCAGGTGCCCAGGAAGAGTAAGCATCTCCTGCTTGCATGCAACACCCGTCGCTTCAATTCGGTAGAACTGTCACATCCGGTTACTTCCATTTTGGAAGATACAGAGTACAATCTTTGGTTGGATGGTTCAAATGGTCTATGACAGAATATCATCCACCATTCTTGAGAGTGGAACATCATAGTGTATGACGAGTTCCCCATATCGACCGTAGAACTTCCTCAGTGACGATGTTAGTCGGTCACAAACATATCCCTGACTGAGAAGCTTATCTGAAAGACGCCTAGCTCTCAGAACAAAATCCGTATATTTGGTACTTGCTCTGGCATAGCGTATCAACTGAGATATGAACACGATAGAGACAACAAAGGGGTTGTTAATAGTCCGTGCTGCAGATTTATCTGATCTTAAATGATGCTATTGAATTTGAATGCCTATTTTATCAAAGTATGCTTCATCAGAGATTCTCTGGGCCATAATGAAGAACTTTGAATTTATAAATGTTGGAAGATCATCGCATTTTAAAAATCAAAAATTGACGTTAAACATAGACTTTTCACTAAAAACAAATGATGAGAGAAAGAGATCTTTGGCTATATGAAGTGAGAAAAAAAGGAGTGTTCTACCTACCTACACTCTTCAGAGAATAAGTCCGTATTTGTACATGATGGCTCAGTCTTGATCTGTACTCTTTGGAGAATATTCATTAATGGTTCAAAAACGAAAAATGTATTCGGAGCTTGTTGAATAATATCTGCCGTGAACGATGATCCACTCCGTAGGTAAGCTAGGAGAAGAACAGGAGTGAACCCAAGTCTTTGGTTATGGTCCTTAACCTGATCTTGTCCTTTGTCAACTTTATGACTGTAAATCGTCCTTTTCAATTTAATCTTTAGATCTGCTATGTTTTCTCTCGTCATTCCTATAAATATAAAAAACGTCTCCAAATAAAGACAAAATATTAAGTTTCTTTCAACCTTGGATGTAAGATTCCTATTGACCAGAACACATTAAAGAATGAAATCATATAAAAAGTTGTATCCTCTAAGTTTCTGAATAATATCAAAGATAGAGGGTGGTTGTTATGGTAAGATGTAAAAATTCCTTGGGTTATGTACATGGTACAGTGTCATAAATATGTTTCATATCATTAAAGGACCTGTAACGATAAGGCGTAAAATCTGCCCAAAAATAATGAAATTTTAAAGTACTTCATTTCTTTAATCAAGTTGGTGAAATACTTCAAAAGACAAAACCCCTTCAAAATCTAAAGAATTTTTTTTTTTATAAAATTGCTCTATTAGAGAGATATTTAAGTATAAATGTGCTTATTTTGTATAGAAATCGATGAAAATCGGAAAAGTTTTCATAAAATATCGTTCCCCCCCCCCCTTGGAACATAACAACACTTCTACCTAAGATGTATTTTCATAATACAAATTTTCTGCAAAAGCGGAGTTGTATTCCAAAGGGGGGAACGATAGTCGATTTACGAAAATGCGATTGGGCGGGTAGAGGTGAAGGAAAGATGTGAAATTAACAGAGAATAAGTAATTGGCATTTGATTCGCTTTCAGCAAATAATTAACTTTTTATTAATAGTTTCAAATTAATCAATTTTCAACAAAAAATATTTGTTGTTGTTTACTATTTCGCTAACAAACTCCTTTATTTTAATTTTGGGCATTGATAATTCAACAACCCCTCGCAATAAAAGTTAACAATTAGCGTTGACGACTGAAGTACTAGTCAACCTTAGAAAAATGCTCAAAACGTCCATGGAAATATTCACGAAGTATTTAGAAAATGTAATTATGGTAAATGTAAAAGAAATATGATTTTATGTACTGAAAAAAAGGCTTATTCAAACTCTTTTTATAACGGCGGCGGTGTTAATTTTACAATATAAGCGAGAGTGAGTGTTCGATTATATATCTCTGGCCATGTGTTTACGGTCTGATAAATCCGGAATCTAATGTTTAGAAAAAATCATGTTTTAGCACGATATTTCTTTTTTGAATCTTCTCAATGTAATTCATTTTGACATTTTGATCAACAAAAGCGACCGATTGATAGGAAATTTTCGACATTTCACTCGCATTATTTATATCATAAAAAGGACCCCCGCCCTCACTTCTGCGTACAAATATAGGTTATTTTTATAATTATGTCAATAAAACTACTATATTTGATTAAAGATACTTTAAATGAAGTAATTTCATGTACAGGACACATTTTAAATAATACTGGTTGAGCTGGTATGGCAAGTAACAATTGGGCAGATTTCGGCTCTTAGCGTTACAGGTCCTTCTAGGCTTTAGGTAAAAGTAAAATCGTAAAGGTTTCCTCGTGTCTTCAGACAATATTGCACATATATTCGAGTTCAGTGTTATCCATTAAATGCCTGCTTGAACAACCCTCTTAATGTAGCTCCTAGTTATAATATTATGAAATATTCGCTTGTCTTGCAATTGTGGTTTTTTTTTTCAATTTCTACCAGATTCATAGGAGTTGTCAGTACAAGGTAAGGAGTTGACGTTTCGATTACAATGGTTTGGGGTGATCCGGTGAATGTTAGTACCTTTTTATTCTTGACATTATCATTTAGGTGCATTTCAGATCCAAAATTTAAAATTAATTTTAATGTTCCCTGAAATATTTCGGCGGAGCATATAGTCGAAGTTGTGTCCGTCTGTCCGCCTGTCTGTCTATCCGTCCGTGCGAGCTCATATCTCCTAATCTCTTCATTAGAATTTGATCATATTTGACACAAATGTTAATTAGGATAGATCTTTTGGGACAAAGGTCACTAAAGGTAATTCATCAAAGGTCAAGTTCATTTCCAGGCTGAAATTATAAGGGCTTTTTCGCAATGAAAATTAAAAAAATTATTTAATATCAAAATAGTTTTGTCCAAATGGTCTGAAATTTTGTACAATGTTAACGTCTTCAAATTCAATTGCATCATTTAAGAACAGATAAATTTGCAGCATGGACCAGGCATGCGCGGATGGGTGGGATATAATGCTACAAGACCTACGGTTTAGAATTTTCAAGAAATTTTGTTGACAGAAATTTTAGAATGCGATGAAGAAACGATCAACCGAACCTGATCGGACTTGCTACATGTGCTTTCGGGACTCCTGCTCCAGCAGAGTAACAGGTAGATTTACAGCATGGACCAGACATGTACGTTTTGGGTACTTAACCCCCGTCAGTGATCCTCATTCTATACAATGTAATATGGTCAAAGAGTATGAAATTTACTATGTCAAAAATGTACCGGAGGCCGTAGCAGGATGGGTTGGATATGATGCTACAGGAGGATAGAAAAATGTATTATTTTTTTACAAATGGTACAGGTTTTGAGAATTTTTTATTAGGGTAGCTCTTTCAGTACCAAGGTCACATAAGGTCAGTCATCAAAGGTCAAGGTCATTGACAAGCTAAAATAGCTTTTCTGCAATAAGAAATTGAAAAAAAATAATTGAAAATCAATGTTGTTTTTTTTTCAAAATGGTCTTCAATTTTAATGATGGAAAGTGCATAATCTTTGACGTGAATTACAGGTTTGAAAATGTTATTGCGTTGATGAGAAATTGTGTACAAAATGGAGGGGGTCACATAATTTCAGGTGATTGTATATACAATGTGTACATCTAGGTTGTATCCCACAATTGTTTATTATGGGAGGCAAAGATCACTTAAGAGAAGGGAGGGGATCTCCAACAAGACCCTGCCGCAGCACCAACAGCAAATTACCAAAACACTCGAAACAAAAACACAAAAGACGAGCATAGTATGAGGCGGAACAGAGACGTACGACATGTAAACATCAAACACAAAAAACTACACATAAACTGACGAGACCAATGGGCAACCGGTGCCGACTTTTGACGGCCATCTGCCGCGCAGGTAGCAAATGGTGTCGTTATCCTGGATTACGTGCGCACAAAGGGGGATGTAATTTACATTACTTCGTGGGGATACTTTGTTCAAACTTATATCTACTTTTCTCAATTGATCTTATTTTCTTTTGCGTGTAGAACGCAAATAGGTTTCAATGAATTAGTGTTTATGTCCTCCTTTTGTGTCGGAGGGAAGTTTTCCGTCCGTCAAAGCTTATATCTGCTAAACCCTTCATTAGAATTTGATCGTATTTTACACAAATGTTATTTAGGATAGATCATTTTGGAAAATGGTCACTTAAGGTCGTTCATCAGAGGTCAAGGTCATTTCATGGCTTAGTTATTTTTGCGATGTTCGGGGAGCATCTATCAGTGTTACTGATTTTGTCTTCATTTTTTTTAGTTTGCAATAAAATGTCTTTCAAAAGACAATGTTCCATCAGAATCGAGGATGCTATTTGCATATCTTCTTATCAATTGAGTTTACTGTCTGTTGTGTATCGCAAGTAAATAGTTTTCAATGACTTAGTGCTTGAAGTTTTTGCCTTTAAATATATGTCCTTCTTTTGTGTCGGAGGGAAGTTTCACATATCAATTTAAAATCATACGGCATTTAATGTAGATTGTTTTTGTTTTTGTATTTAATGACGATATTGTTGGAGCATACTATAGTATCGATACACGAGCAGTTCAAATTCTATATTTGGAAGCGCTTCTGTTTGCACAATACGATTTGGTATTAGCTATCCATTGTCAAATAATATACATGTAAAACGTCTTCAAATTCAATAGCATCACTTAAAAACAGATAAATTTGCAGCATGGAACAGAAATGCACGTTTCGGGTACTTAACTCTCGTCAGTGATCCTCAATCTTAACAATGTAAGTAATATGGCCAAAGAGTGTAGAAACGTTAAACCAAAATTGATCGAACTTGGCTACATGTGCCCTCGGGGAGTCTTTGTCCACCATGTATGATTTCAAGGTACGTTTGATTATGAGCAACGAGACATACGATGCATCAATGAAGCTTCGATATTTACATTCATTTGATAGTAAATCAACACGGTGAATAACAATTTTCAACTAAATCATGCAGATAAATGGGCTGTGTAAAATGGCAAAATAAGTCAAGCAATTCTTATCATCTAAGGGCTTTTATACCCTGGATCCTTTTGCATCGATTTTCGTTACATCTGGGTGATTCTATAGCAGTTATTTCCCGACAAAATTGCTACCCAAAAGTCAAACAATGCCACACATTATACGGAACGTTTATGTTCAGTAATATCGGTATATGCACGGACATTTGCTCATAAAAATATCATTAAATTGATAATACTAAAATGAAAAATTGAAATGTACATAAGTATAAAAGATTGAGTTTTCAATATTCTGCCATTGTTAGTCTCCCTCCTTTCTGAGGTTTTTATATGCTAGTAACGTTTTTTTAAACCTACTGATATGCTATGTATGTTTCTTCGCTTGAAATAATAATACGGGAGTGTTCCAACTCTATGCCATCATGAAGAAAATTTCCTGCACCAGACACGTGTTTCGAATTCCGTCTTTTCGATTTTACAGTCTTACGTTCGATTTGTGCAGGTATCTGACGTAAAAGCATTGTGACGTCATTAAATTTCTTTGAATACGTCATATTGGCGATAAATTCGGCGATATATTCTTTGAATACGTCATATACGTAACCCTGTTTCCCTGAACTTCATGCCGGTTTCCATAGAATTTGATGACGTCACAATGCGGTGACGCCAGATACCTGCACAAATTGGAAGTAACTCTCCATTTCGAAAAGACCGAATATTAAATTCTCATCAGTAATGCTTCCAGCGGAGCCACTAAAAATAATTTCAGTAGCGCCCTCTTTAATTTTTGAAGTTAGATTTTTTACATTTACTTTACAGAGAGTGCGCGGCTCCATTCTTATGAATATGTGTGCCTCTCTTAACACTGCAATAATACGGAAATGTTCCAACTCTTTACCTTCTTGAAGAAAATTTAAGCCGATTTTTAATGCACCAGACACGTGTTTCGGATAGTAAAATTCTCATCAGTGATGCTTTCAACCAAATCGATTTTAGACACTGCCAAAATCCATTTCTTTTGCGCCCTCGGAGTGTATATATTATTATTTTTTGTCTAAACTTTTTGCAGACAGTGCGCAGCTTTAGATTTCCTGAAGGGGTCGATTCAATAGCAAAGTTAAATAAAATCGATGACCAACATTGCATTTGAGGGATGGTGCTCAGATGTTAACCTCCTTTAATTTCGATGTTATTTCCGGATGATATGACAAGTTTCCGAAATAGCAAAAAATATATATAATGCCAAAGTGATATTGTATGCCTTCGGTTTGTGATTTTCTGAATTGTCGATTTTGTGCTGTGTACAGGGATATGGTTATGGGTACCTGTAAAGTGCGAAACGAAACAAAAACGAAACGAAACGAAACAAATCGAAACGAAACGAAACAAATCGAAACGAAACGAAACAAATCGAAACAAAACGAAACAGATCGAAACGAAACGAAACAAAACGAAACGAAACAGATCGAAACGAAACGAAACAGATCGAAACGAAACGAAACAAAAGATAAAACTTAAAGAAAATGAGAAAAAGAGGAAAAATCGCCGAAAACGAATATTTCAAGACAAGATCTTATTGAAGGGTCAGAGGGTACCACTCTCCTCCTGCCGCCTCCCCCCTCACCGTAGGGGGAGGGGGTCTTGGGCGGTCAAGACAAATGTTAAAACTTTAAAGTGTAAATTGGTGCAATAGTGAAGTTATTTGGGTTATTTCCTTTTTTAAACCTTGAAAAAAGAAATAGACCTGTTTAGATGAAAAACTAAGGTGAGCGAAGCGAGCCTGAAGTATTTGAAAAATGAATTGAAAATTGCGGCGAGCGAAGCGATCGGGAAATTTTTTTAAGGTATATATAGATGAATTCCGTGGTAATTTTTAAAATTGAGATTATGTACATGAACGCATAAGAGCAAAATTATTTACATTAAAAGTAATTTCCTAATTTTTTTGGGTTACTGTTACCCTCCCAATCATCTGTCCCTCCTCTCGCCTCCTTTCCTCTCCTCCTGCCCCCTTTCTCTCTCCTCCCTTTGTCCTTGTCCACCCCCTCATTATTGCCTTCAACCGTTAGTTCTTGTGGCTGGAGGGTTTTTAAAGAATCAAAGTTGACGATTAAAACATAATATATACGGTATATAGCACAATTGCATTTTAAAGGAGAGTGATTGGGATGAAAAATGCAATGATCGCTGTGCGATATAAGTCCCCTACCGGCGGCATAAATTTATGACTTGCATCCCTGTTCATCAGTTCATCATCTGCAACAACAGCCACGAAAAGTCTGGGAAACTGAATTCACGAAATTTGCTAAGTCAAAGGACCATAACTCTTGTGAAAATGAGTCAATCTAAAGTAAACTCAAATCTGCATCACATTATAATGTATTCACATACAAAAAAAAAAACAGTTCATTATCTGCAATAACAGGCAAGAAAAAGTCCGGAAAACTGCAAATTTCATGAAATTTGCTAAGTTTAAGGGCCATAACTCTAGTAAAAATAGGCCAATGGAAACCAAACTCAAACTTGGTCTGTATCACACTGAGATGTATTCATTTACCAAAAATCAGTGCATTATTTGCAATAGAACTGAAGAAAAATTTGCTAAGTCCAAGGGCCATAACTCTTGTAAAAATAGGTGAATTTAAAGCAAACTCAAACTTGATCTGTATCCCATTGAGATATATCCACATACCAAAAATGAGTTCAATTTATTCAACAACAACGGAAAAAAGTCCGGAAAACTGAAATTTTCATAAAATTTGCTAAGTCCAAGGGCCATAACTCTTGTAAAATTAAGTTAATCAAAAGCAAACTCAAACTTGATCTGTATCACATTGAGATATATCCACATACCAAAAATGAGTTCAATATATGCAACAACAGGGAAAAAAAGTCCGGAAAACTGAAAATGGGACAGACGGACAGACAGACAGACGGACGGACGGACAGACAGACAGACAGACCGAGAGGAAACTAAGAGTCCTCTTCGGCGTTGCCGGTAGGGGACTAATAACCTCGTCACAGACGGAAAAATATTATTTAGCAGGGGGGAGTCTAGCGCAGAGGAAACGGAACTGGTCCGTTATGTGTATTTGAAAATTTTATCAGACAAATGAGAACAATTAAAAACTGGGGGGGGGGGGGGGCACATTTCGTTTGAAAAAGGATAAGATTTTTTTCCTGAAATGTGCCCCCACCCCGTTTTATGATCTCATTACTGTGTCATAGCGTGGTTTTCTATCCCCTCCCTTTTATTCCTCTTAAATACATGAATGGCATTTGACATTTACTTTTTTAAATTGTCAACTTTGACTCTTTCGAGAAACCCTCTCGGCACTAGTTACTAATGTAGAACTCTTGGATTAAGGCAATATTACATGCTGATCTTGTCTTGAAATATTCGTTTTCGGCGATTTTTCCCCTTTTTCCCATTTTCTTTAAGTTTTATGTTTTGTTTCGTTTCGTTTCGATCTGTTTCGTTTCGTTTCGATCTGTTTCGTTTCGTTTCGTTTCGATCTGTTTCGTTTCGTTTCGATTTGTTTCGTTTCGTTTCGATTTGTTTCGTTTCGTTTCGATTTGTTTCGTTTCGTTTCGTTTCGTTTTTGTTTCGTTTCGCACTTTACAGGGACCCTATGGTTATTATCCATATTTGACATGTACCGGTGTATTGTCAAGCAACCATGAATTTGAAAATATATTATGACTGAGATTTCAAGTTTCGACATAAAAGCTAAAAAAATGACGTAGTATCTACAAGTGACGAATGTTAAGCTTTTATGTGGCGCAAAAGTTGACGACCGAAGTGACATTGAACTTGATCATTGTGATATCATCATTGCGCATCAAACAATATTGTGACAGAATTTTTGATTAAGACATGTACTCAATTAAATACTATATATGTTCGCCAACAGACGCCATATCGGATATTTGGTTTCATCTCATCTCATAAAAGTAACAACCTTGTTGAGTAAATAACATTTACACATCATCATGCAGAGAATAGGTGTGTTCTAGGATAGATATTTTTCTTTAAGTGATTTAGTACTAGTTGACAAGTATTTTCATTTGTATAGTGATACATGTTACTAAAACAAAAAGAATCTATATTACTCAACCATAACAGACGCCTACTTGTCTGATTTGCTCAGCAAGAGATAATCAATAAACTGATGAACAAGAAACACGGGAACAGGGAAAGGTAGACTAAGTCTCCATCTTCAGCTTTTATAATGTTGATACTATCTTATTTATTGATTCTGTGTACGTTGCCATGACAAAATTGAACAGAAATGAATTTATACAATTACACATGTGTTGTTAAGTAAATTTTGTTTTATCAACTGTTCAATAGAATATTATGAATTATAGACGAAGTGTTTCTTGATTGAAATATACACTGAAGACTTTGATATTGATTTTACTTTCAGATTAGGCTTTGGTTATTACACAAAGCTTGTTTTAAATGTAAGGCAAGATTATTATATCTCATAAAAGACAGTAATTTTTTTATACTTATTCTTAAACAATTTGTCAAATTATCTAGTACAAAAATGAATATTTCTAACTGAAAAACAATTATCAAAACAAGCGTAATAAACTCAGAACAATTATTTTCATTTCCTTCACATTTCATCAAAATCGCTTCTAAAGAAGAAATGTAACATGTGAAAAGTCTACGGCGAATGACGAGACTACTAGACGAGACAACGACAATCTCTGCAATTGATTATTGAGCTTTTGGCTCTAAAGAAACGCCTAATAACTAGTCAAGAAAAAAACATCCATTTAATGTTAACATATTACATAGCGAAACATCGATTCATTGGATTTACAATTAACTATCGACCATAAGGTCAAGACTGAATATTACTTCTATTGCTAAAATTGGTGCCCTGTTGTGAGTGCTGTTGAGATTATCGTCAGGATCTTCTTTAACTCATTCTAGAGGCAAAATATGAAAATAAACAATTCATGATGAAAAGTTTTTCAGTTGAATCTATATAAAATTTCATTTGATTTTGTTCACGGTTCTTGGGTTCATAATATATTAGCATGATGCACTAAAACTGATAAGAACAATGAAATGTCTTAAGATGTTCAATTCAGCACTTTGATTGAAAGTTCTCAATTTTAATTCAGTGCAGTTGGAAAAAGAGTGTTATGGAGGGTCACAACGGGAATTTAAACAAAAGTGATGTCTATTACGATGCTTACTTAATATATCACTTTTTCAAACTTTTATGCTAGGTCCCCCACGAACTACCCCCTCCGCTCTGGGAAAAAATCTAGATGTAAATCAAACTATTCTCTTAATGTCTTACCTGATGTTGTGTGAGTTGAATGATCACCTTTTCCATAAAGTATGACTATAAGTAAAAACATTAAAAACGAACCAAAGATAGTTAATTTAAAGAACTTTGAATTCATTATCCATTGAACACAGAGATACGCAATATATGCATTAGTTTATCTAAACGCGTCCTTCTTTCGCTCAGTGTCATTACAATTTTTTCCCAATAACTAATCACTTTTTTGTTTGTTGCGAAATAATTTAGAAGCATCGATTTCTTACTGAACTCTAATTTATATGTGAAGCATAGCAAAGATTACAACGGAATGCCTTTTTTGCTTCTATAAAAAGTTAAGACCGAATAAGTTTAAATATATTCCTCATCAATGCATACACTTCTCATGTTTACCAAATTTGAACTTCATTTTTCCTTCGCACCAGGGAGTTAGAAGAGATAAAAGAAACGGAATCAAAAGGAATAAATAAAAAGGTTCGCTACTTGAATGTATGAGGTAATTGACAGAACCATATTGATTTAAAGAAAATACTCAAGTACTTAAAAAAAATAAGGCCTTAGATTTTTACCTAATTGTAGCACGACGGAAGTGAATAAATCATTAAAAAGGATACGGCAAGATGAACAATATGATGTTCGTCAATAAAGACCTCTACAGAACCTAGATATATAAAATTCACGAATTAAACGGATGGAACGGGGGGGGGGGTTCCACACCTATTATATTTTTCTACTACGATTCACTTTTGCTTGAAGTAAAACTGATGAAGAAAAACGTTGTGTCCGATTATACTGCCAGAGAACAGTCAACAGTAATATTTAAATGAGCTGTACCTGACATACATGCATGCTTCGGATAATGAATCCTCGTCAGTGGTACTTTAAGCTAAAATGAATCAAAATTGAATATTCAGTAAAGCGCTCTCTCGTTGAATAAATAAAAATCATATTTCAGTTTGAATGTTCCAAAACATGCATGTCGATTGAATCACACATTATATATAGAGATGTTTGTCCTGGGGACAGGAGACAGATCTGGCTGCAAAGTTCGGACATCTTTTTCTTTTAAATTCCAGTTTTGAATCATTCTTATTCGGTAATTTCGAAGACTAGAGCTACTTCCCATATGGACGGTGTCTGACGTAGATTAATTATGACATCATCAAATTCTATGGAAACGGTCCTAAAACTCTGGAAAATAAGGGTATAAAATCGTCGTTACCATTTTCATGACGTCATAATGGTTTGACGTCAGATACCGTCTCAAATAGGAAATAAAGAACTCTGTATTCCACAAAAACTAAATAAGTAATAGAAAAGTTCTCCAAAGGTAACTAGGATAAGATGAAAGCTCAAAAATTGTCTTTATTAAAATTAAAGTACTTCAAGTAAAAGTTATGCGAAAATCGAAGAGTAAGTCGATTTGGGGTGTCTGTAAAGTGCAAAACGAAACGAAACAGGTCGAAACGAAACGAAACAGATCGAAACGAAACGAAACAGATCGAAACGAAACGAAACAAAACGAAATGAAACAGATCGAAACGAAACGAACAAAACATAAACTTAAAGAATATGAGAAAAAGAGGGAAAATCGCAGAGAACGAATATTTTAAGACAAGATCAGCATGTAATATTGCCTTAATCCAAAAGTTTACATTTGTAACTAGTGCCGAGAGGGTTTCTTGGAAGAGTCAAAGTTGACAATCAAAAAAAGTTAATGTCAAATGCCATTCAGATATTTTAGAGGAATGAAGGGGAGGGGATATAAATGTTAAACGTCTTTAACTTCAATAGCATCATTTAAAACCGGATAAATTTACAGCATGGACCAGACATGCACGTTTCGGGTACTAAACCCTCGTCAGTGATCCTCAGTCTAAACAATGTAATACGGCCAAAAAGTATGAAAATTATTATGTCCAAAAATGTACCAAAAGACGTAGCAAAATGGGTGGGATATGATGCTACAGGACCCACGTTTTAGAAATTTCAAGAAATTTTGTAACAGAAAATTTCAAATGCGTTGAAGAGACACACGATCAACAAACCACGCTATGACACCATAATGAGATAAAACTGGGGGGGGGGGCATTTCAGGAAAAAGATATTATCCTTTCTCAAACGAAATTTGCCCCCCTCTCCCCTCCCCCCAGTATTTGTTCTCATTTTTCTAATAAAGTTTTCAAATACACATAACGGAACAGTTCCGTTTCCTCTGTACTAGACTCCTCCCTGCTAATTTTTTTTTTCCGCCTATGACGAGGTTATTCATCCCGTTCGCTCTCCTTTAATTCTTTAAAATGCAATTGTGCTATATACTGTATATATTATGTTTAAGTCGTCGACTTTGACCCTTTAAAAAACCCTCCAGCCATATGCGGATATTGGCATCCGTGCTAGTTCTATGCATTTACATCAATTTTTCTCAACTTCTTTAAGATTTATGTTTTGTTTCGTTTCGTTTCGATCTGTTTCGTTTCGTTTTGTTTCGTTTCGTTTCGGTCTGTTTCGTTTCGTTTCGATCTATTTCGTTTCGTTTCGATCTATTTCGTTTCGTTTCGATCTATTTCGTTTCGTTTGTTTCGTTTTTGTTTCGTTTCGCACTTTACAGGGTCCCGTCGATTTGTACGATAGGAGGACAATTTTAAAAATGTTCCTCCTTCATATGTACCTTATTTTTATTCCTTTTAAGCATTACTGTTCGTTTGAAACATATATAAGTAAACAAGTAAAAATAATCATGTTAAATTAACTCTTCTTTTTTTTTCATGGATTCATGTAGCAGAAATGATTTTTTTCAGTAAAAACAAATATTGTTTTTCAATTTTACAATTTGATGCCAATGGGTGTTTTCAAACGGAAAGGAACTGTTGTTCAATAATCTTATTTGATAAATATCATTGTAAATGACAAATATGCATAATGACCATATCCTAATACATAGTACAAAATCGATAATTCAGAAAATCATAAACCGAAGACATACAAAACAGGATAAAACAAGAACTGAAACAAATAAAGAAAAACCTCCATCATATGAAAAGAAGCGAACTCCCGATATGGGAGTGAGACCAGGTGCCCAGGAAGAGTCAGCATCTCCTGCTTGCAAGCACCCGTCATTTCAATTGAATCAATAGAATTGTCACATTCGGTGGTTTGATGGCTCAAATGGTCTAAGGCAGAATATCGTCCACCTTTCTGGAGAGTGGGACATCATAATGTATGACGAGTTCCCCATATCGACCGTAGAACTTCCTCGGTGACGAGGTTAGTCGGCCGAAAACGTATCCCTGACCAAGAAGCTTATTTGAAAGAAGCCTAGCAATTGAATTGAAGATGTTTAACATTTGAACTACTTGGTGAGTGTCACTGCTGGTGGACCAGGAGTCCCCGAGGGCACATGTAGCCAAGTTCGATCAACTTCGGTTGATCGTCTGTCTTTTCAACGCATTCGAAAATTTCCGTTACAAAATCCTTTGAATTTCTAAAACGTGGGTCCTGTAGCATCATATCCCACCCATCCTGCCACGTCTTTCTGTATATTTTTGGACATAAATTTCACAGTCTTTGGCCATATTACATTGTTTAGATTGAGGATCGCTGACGAGGGTTAAGTACCCGAAACGTGCATGTCTGGTCCATGCTGAAAATTCATCTGTTCTTAAAATGATGCTATTGAATAGAAGACGTTTAACACTCTTAGACGCCTAGCTTATTTGAAAGACGCCTAGCTTATGTGAAAGACGCCTAGCTTATTTGAAAGACGCCTAGCTTATTTGAAAGACGCCGAGCTTATTTGAAAGACGTATAGATATTTGGGTTTTATTTTCGACTCCCAACTTAACAATACTAATTGGAAATTCAGCTTCTTCAGAAAAAAATAAAACATTCTTTTCTAATTGATATGTCACGGTCTACGTCGTACACAATAAAAAATTGTGTGCAGACACTATTAAGCATTTACGTGTGATAAATCAACTGGTTGTTTTAAGTCTTTCTATTCAGTCGATCTCCTCTTTTTCTACAAAGAACAATTACGTAAAGCATAGATATCCACTCTTAACGCTGAACCTCCTCGTGACTATTTTATCTGTTTCGTTCCAACTTCATTACTATGAATTATCACAAGTATAATGACACAAACATTATAAAATCGCGTCTAATATACACAGCCATTTGTGCTTCACATGAGATTCATATGAGATGAGCATCATGTAAAGGGGTAGGGCCACGAAGCCCGATATTGGCCCTAATTTTGATAAATTTTGAACATTGTACTTCATAGAATTTTTAACAGTTATTTGACATTTTGAACGTTCTCTACTGAATCATGAATCTACTTTTTGTAAACATTGCTTTTATCAACACCTTTTAGCCCTTTGAAAACACCAAAATAGGTCATACTCGGCGAAATTGATGCAAAAATTAAATATTTCTATTAAATTAGCAATGGCCGCATGCATTAACTATGATGGAAAATTTATATGTGAAAGATTATCATTATATGCTTTTGCCATAAACATTTTAGTTTCAGTTAACGCATGCGGTCACATTGAATTCTACGACAAAAAGACAAAATTCCCAGCAATTTTCGTCATATTTCATCAAAAACGTCAAAATGACGTCAATTCATGGCGTCATTACAGTTAAATGTCACATTGTTTGGTGATATTATTCTTTTCATGAAAAGCGATAAGCATTCGTGTATTTTCATGAGAGATATCAAGTATTCCTCGTGAAATTTATTTTAAGAGAAAAATCAAGGGCCGATTTAGGGGTCTCGTGGCCCTGCCCCTTTCACATGAAAGTTCATCATAAATTTGTAGCATGGACCTGAAATGCACGTTTCAGGTACTTAACCCTTGTCAGTGATCCTCAATCTAAACAATGTAATATGGCCAAAGAGTGTGAAAATTATTATGTCCAAAAAGTACCAAAAGACGTAGCGGGATGGGTGGGAAATGATGCCGCAGGATCCCGAGTTTTCGAAATTTCAAGAAATTATGATAACATAAATTTTCGAATGCATCGAATGAGTGAAAGAAGATCCTGACGACAATCTCACGATAGAGCATAAAATTGAGCATCGACGTACCCCTAGCAAGCTAGAACTGGGACCAGATGTCCGGGAGGAGTAAACATCCCCTGTTTGGCTAGCCGCACCCGCCGTTGATGTTCGCGCACGAAAATGAATAAAACAGTATATAAAATACATGCATAAATACTGAGGTTATGTCTACATATGGTGACCATGTCAGGGAAAAATATTCAAAATACTTACTGTGAACCGAAGCGATCAACCGAAGAAATGATCAACCGAAGTTGATCGAACTTGTCTACATGTACCCCCAGGGACTCCACGGAAGTATGAAACACAGAATAGACAAGTACTACTAGAGATACCAAAGGGACATCTTCACAAGGAATATCATCAACTAAAGACGAAATTAACCATTAACAAAACTTAGCACTAATGACTTCACACGAATAAGGTTATAAATAATGAATAAATTATATAAAAAACATGTATTGTATGAAATGAATTGTTGCGTTTGAAATGAAGACAATAAAACTTGAGTGTTTTTATCTATCTCCTTTAATTTCATAGTTGAAATTTTACTATAAATACATCATACTTTATTAATTAGAATAGGGTGAGTGAGTGTTTTTATCTATCTCCTTTAATTTCATAGTTGACTTTTTACTATAAATACATCATACTTTATCAATTAGAATAGGGTAAATTCGTTATATTAAGTTGTCATACATAATTAACTTTTACAGTTACACTAAAATGACCGCGTTAACAAGTGTTTACTGTAAGTTTTTTTTTTTTTCGTCAGCTTCCAATTTTCGTCATTTTCGTCAGTGCCTTCCTTGACGAAATTACGTACCGACGAATATAAAATACTCCTGACAAAAAATAAATTGTAGCAATATAAGGAAAAATCGAATCAGTCTCTTGGTAAACTTAAATATAAACCGGGAGCACTGCGAATGAGGGAGGAAGAAGCAGAAGGTTCCGAGTTTTAAGACATTGTTAAATAGTGTTATCACTACATGCAACTGACAAATCAATGAAAACTGAATATGAACACAAGGTCGCATATACACTGCCATCCATAAATTAGTATACACTATTTCTACTCATTCTGCTGTTATAAAATAATAGAAAAAATAAAATCAAATCCATTGCTGTATGATTCTAATAATGAACCTTGTAGAAATCATCTGTAACAAACTTGACCCAAATAATTGAAGTTTTTGAATTTTTAATTTTTTTTAATATAAAAATGACAATTTTTGGAAAAAAATTGTGCAGATGAGAAAAGTTTCTTTTTACATTTTTGTTACCACAATTCATAATTTTGAATTATGTGAAGCCAATTATTATGATTCTTTCAAGTTCAGAATTGAAAAATTAGGATAAACTAAGTCTTATAAAGAATTTAGAATGATTTCCTTGTTTGTATAGTTATTCATGGATGGCAGTGCAATATGTACTTCTAATTACTAAATAATATGTTTTCACAGCAAGGTAGGTGATATACATGTCTAATTGTATGATTACCGATAATGGCATTTGTGCAGACGAATTTACATTTTAGGGACCCCTGGATGACGAATTTACGTACTGACGAAATGGTCATTTTTAACGAATTGACGAAAATTGGAACTGACGAAAATAAAGCAATTTACAGTACCTGTTGGATGATGTAATTTATAGATATCGGACCTATTCATATGAGGAAAATAATGTTAATTTTCTACATCAAAGTAATTATTTTCAAATGTATGCATTAAAAAGAAATTGCACAATAAACATTTCTATATAGACATAACGTCAGACAGTGCATGAATGTTATATATTTTCATTTCCATGCTTCATTAACATCGACGGCGGGTGCGGCTAGCCAACAGGGGATGCTTACTCCTCCCGGGCACCTGGTCCCACCTCTAGCTTGCTAGGGGTCCGTCGATGTTTAATTTTGTGCTCCATTGTGAGTGCTGTTGAGATTATCGTCAGGATCTTCTTTAACTCATTTGTCCCTTTTTTGCCTCTTAGTGTGCTTATTTACCCTGTGATTTCGGTTGTTGAAAACACGTCTCATTGGATATCCTTTCCTTTCTTTTAATTCATTCTCTCTGTTTATGCTTTCTCTCGAGAGGTTTGTTAAAACAATACAACAATCAGCACTAATTATCTTATTACGAATATTGTTCCCATGAATCATTACATATCATAATAAAAATCACGGGAATATTGATTGCTGTACAATAGAAATGTTTGGGAAAACTATTAAGCATTAATTTTGTTGAATCAGCTGATTGCTTTATCGATCTTTCTATACCTGATTATATATTTAAAATTAACGGCGTTATATGTAAGATGGAAGTAGAGATCAGCAATCATCATATCTAGCAGGTTTTGGGATCAATGGAATTGTATTTATGAATTATAGTAATAATACGGAAGTGTTCCAACTCTATACCTTCAAGAATAAATTCCAAAACCAATTTGTCCTGCATCAGACACGTGTTTCGAATATTAAATTCTCATCACCGAATTAAAGCGGCGGGTGTTGCATGCAAGCAGGAGATGCTTACTCTTCCTGGGCACCTTGTCTCACTTCCATATCGGGAGTTCGCTTCTTTTCATTTGGTGGAGGGTTTTGTTTGTTTGCTTTGGTTCCTGTTTTGTCCTGATTTTGTATGCCTTCGGTTTCTGATTTTCTGAATTATCGATTTTGTGCTGTATACAGGGATATGGTCATTATCCATATTTGTCATTCTCATCAGTGATGCTTCCAGCGGGGACACCAAAATTCATTTCAGTAGCGCCCTCTTTAATGTTTTGAATTTAGCTTTGTGCATCTGCTTTACAAAGAGTGCGCGGCTCCAGATTCCCTGTAGGGTCGATTCAGTAGCATATCCAAATGAAATATCAGTTCAAAATTGCATGGGAGGGATGGTGCTATGATGTTAACCTTCTTTAATTTGGGGAATAGTTTTGAATGGAATGGCAAATTTTCGAAATTGCAAAATATACTACGATGTCAAATCGATAAAGGGCCAAAAGAAAGCTTCTTTCATGCGACAGAGCTGGAAAGAAATATTTAATACACTTCTAAATATCAGGTCACGGGGAACGATTTTAACTGTTCCACGCTGCAACATGAAATAAATAGATAGTGTACCTCTAATTTCGTCACTGAATTTCTTCACGGTGGCGCAACTTACAATGCTTTTTTGTTATTTTTCTAATTCTAAGTTACGATACCAAACCTCCTTGTTTTTTAATAATAGAGCGAGAGAAATGAAATAAGCTTTAAGCTTCCCCTTCTTTTCGTCCTTCTTACTTGAATACTGTTACTTGCATTATATACGTAACTTGATTTATGTGATGTTTGAATATGTTTTAATTGTACTAATAAGCACTTTAAACACCTACAATGCACTCTGTATGTATGTCGGTTTAAAGCTCCTAAGAGCTTAATATGTTTACCAGTTATATGACATGCCGACTTTAAATATTTTTTTTCTATCTGTCTATGTTCCTGCACTGGCACTGGTGTAAAGCAGATGCACGTACCATCGGGTATCTCATCCCGTCAAGACGACATGACTAAGTGATGCCGATTCGTATGGGTACATCCTTCAATATCAATTATTTACACTGTTCGGGTCAGATTTGTGCAATCAATAGGGCTGTAACGATTAACCGAAAAGTCGGTTAACCGCGGTTCAAAATCTCACGGTTCGATTCGGTTCGGAATTTCCAGATTTCGATTCGGTTTTTTTTTTTTAACCCTTGATATTCTCTGAAATAACGAACGTTTTGATTGGTCACTTCTGACGAAACGACCAATCGTAGGTCGCTTTCTTCGATAGACTTTTGAGATCTTAGTAATGGCGATCCATACGTCAAAACAGAGGTCCCAGGCGGTCATTTTGATTGTTTGAAAGTCGGAGGATGGTCGATAAGACGATTACTGTTTGCAGAATATGCAAAACTGACTTTAAGTATTCGACTTGTTCTACTTCGGCAATGTCGGCACATATATGAACTGAACATGTGCGTGACATCGTCCTGAAGATAAGCAGGCCGAGTATGACCTGATCTACTTGCGTTCAGAAACTCCGAAAATTTAACAAGTCAGCCAGCGGGCGGCTCAGATTGCAGAACAGGTACATGATTGAAAATTTGGTTATATTATATGATTTGTGGAATCTTTCCAGTACATGTATATATCTAGGACAGTTTTAAACTTGTCTCATATTTTGAGTGCATTTGTGAAATGTATAGAGCAATTAATGTAATTCAAAAGCAATTCCAACACACTTTGTTGATTACGAAAATGCTAATTCAGTTAGAATATGATTTTGTATCATTTTGATATCAAGATTACTTCGTCATATTAACTGGATTATAACACATCAACACAATAGAGGAAAATACCTAAGAAACTTGTAATAATACTAAGAAAATGTACTCTGCTTTAAACCGAATCGAAAACCGAAAAACCGAGGTTCATAATTCAAACCGAACCGAACCGAAAGATTTCTGAACCGTTACAGCCCTAGCAATCAACGTGAAGATAATGTTTAGATCATGAAATGGTAATATACATATGATCATAAAAATCGAGTTAGAACCGAATCAAAATGACGATGATGTAGGTACCGAGCATTCCATGATGTAGGTACCACATATCTTTGCTTAAACACTAGTACCTACTTCTTTGACATTTTCATAATCTCAACATACACTGTACATTTTACAACCAATTATGAAATTGCTTAATTTCTAGCATTCATACATTTACTTACATAATCTTCGCGTTGACTGTACAAATCCAACATGAAGTGTGATATTTGTTGCTATTGAAGGATGTAAACATACGAATCGGCATCACCTGTCACCATGACAGAATGTAGGTACCCGATGGTACGTGCATCTGTTTTACACCAGTGACTGGACTCTAAAGATTGTTCGTTAGATAAAATTGTCCTTCGTGTTTCTATGGAGATGTGTTATTGTCTCCGTCTGTTCGTCTAATTTTTTGTCCCTTGGGAACGTTCTGTTTTGTATTATTTCAAGAATTTATGGTCATCTGATTGTGACTTTTGAAATCTGATTGAAATTCGGATTTGTGCTTTCACTTTCAGACAATCACCAAATTCGTTAAGTTTTCATGGAGCTGTTGCGACGGGTGTTGCATGCAAGAAGGAGTTTCTGATCTAGTCGAGAAGGTACGGCAAAATCATCAGAATTTCCATGGAACTGTTGCAAATCCGGAATAAACGCAAACCCAGCGTCTCTTTAAGAAAATGAAATTCCTTGCAGGTATTGCCACAGAAAGTTATAATTCCGGTGCAAAACAAATGGTTCAATTGGTACACGCGATACACTAGTATATTCAAATAAATATGAACTCGAATCTCTAGGAGCAATACGCAATCAACGAAGAAAATATGAGAGATTTTAAATGCTGATGATAATTAGGAAGCAATTTTGGGCAAAGATATCTTATAAATGTAAGAATTCAAGAGATAAAAACAAACTGTTTTCATACAAATTCGAGAAGAATAACTTACTGTCATTGTAGATGAAATTGAAGAATATGTAAGAAATCTCCATCAAGACTACCCTACACTAACACGGCAGAACACACCTGCATGATGTAACGCATCACACAAAACAATTTCAATCAAGGAGACACACAACAGCACCCATTATAAAGAACAGATCAAAGAACTTTCTGAAACGATATTTCTTGTCATTTTACGATGAATATTATACAATTATTGACTGGGAATGAGGGCAATATCTGATTTGTTGGACCTGAAGATAAAATATTGCCCGCGGCCGTAGGCCGAGGGCTATATTTTGTCTGAAGGTCCAACAAATCATATATTGCCCGAATTCCCAGTCAATAATTGTTTTGTTATACCTTACATCAATACTGCAGCAATGAACCGATTAACCCGGCATGTTTACGGTAATTTTCTTCTATAAGAGAAAGAGCGCGGAAACATAGGTAGAGCTAATAGCGTCATCAATGACGTGACGTCACAAACGATGTACCGTTTATCGGTCAATATTTTTTGAAATATTGCCCTAGGGCCAATATTGATGTAAATATTGACCGCTTGGTCAAACATTCGAATTTATAGGCATTTTTCCTATGGGGATTTTATATAGAGATACTGACAAGGGTATAACAATCTAGTGTGTTAGAGGCAGAATATTATCAAGTTCTGTATTTTTCATTTTAATATGATTTGGACAATCGGATATGTATAGAATTATAAATGATCACTAAGACGTTTAAGGAAATGTCTACAGCAGATGAATTTATGTCTATTTTCAGAACATCTTTGAGTTGTTAATTTTTTATAATAAAGTCCGTTTATCTGAAACCCTATCATATATTTTCCGTAAAAACTTGAATGGGCTGAAGTTACTTCTTTTTTCTAGGAGTTCCCCACATAAATATTTTTAAACTTACCTGTTGATATATGAGAGAAATTATTCCTTTTTCTATAGAGTAAAAACAATGGTAAAAGCATAAACATTGAGACGAAAAAGGTTAATTTGAAGAACTTCGTATGCATTGTCTATTAAATAAATGAGCGACGAAGCATATGTTATGCTATTGGATATCCTCTCTTTCCTTTTCTCCTATTATAACCTTTCTATACCCAATAAAGAATCACTTTTACATTTAGTTGCGAAATAATTAGGTCTCATCGATTTCATATTGTAAACGATCAAATATCAAAAGCCTTGCTCGGGTCATGTCATGATTACTTTTCTTGTCTTTATAATATGTATTGTAAAAGCTCGATATTTTCTAACATCATCAATGCTGAAAAAGTCTCATGTTTCAAAAATCTAAATACATTTCATTGACTCCAATGTGTAAAGAAACGAATACAAGATTGATTTGAGTTTCTATACTCTAAAATGGAATCAAAAGATTGAAAGCGCGAGGTCATTGACAGAAAATGTATTGCTTTCATAGTTTACATAGAAGAACTAAAATTGATAGATCTTAACCTGTTAAGTAAATTAATTGCAATTCTCTGTTTAAACAATTTCAACACACGTGGTCTCCGATTTTAAAGAAATTACACACACCAGTAGGGACCAATGAAAAAGGGTAAATTTGACCAAAAGTTTGTTTCTAGGTCATCTGGTTACCATGGCAACGGCCTTTAACGTTGAGAAATTGGAAAATGGAGCTACTTTGAAGCTCTATTAATTGGTCTATATACGATATTATAGGAAGATTTTTTATTCATCCTTAAGATTTTTAGATAAGGTCACTGATAGTGTTTTATATTGTCAAAAATACTGGTTACTATGACAACACAACTTATTTTGACATATTGATTTCAAAATGCTTGTGTTAATCTCCAATTTCCCTTCTCACTAGATATTGAAACGGCTATTTGATCCCTTCTTGAAAGTTATGAGTACATGTAAAATGAACTACCTTTTTCCTACGACTACATTGACACTAAATATAAAAGAAAGTCATTACTTATAAAGATAACATATCAGAAATTGCATCTTGGATACAAGACAGTAAAATTTTATGTAGAAGTTTCCAAAACCATTACATTTTGTAGCATACAAGCGGCAAATATATCATTTTTATTTCAAACTTTCCTCCCACTATGCAGTATTGAGATTTTTTCAATATGCCATAATCCTGTTTTTAGCAGATATTCTATTTGTATTGAAAGATGCTAGCAGACTGAGGTTTTAAATCCCACTTCCAAAGTAAATACGGTCCATAGAAATTTAAAGAAATCATATGACAAATCTCTCTTCGGTCGTATTGTGTCAACGCTTTTTACTAGTACGTAAAGGTTTTACTTAATTGAACTCAAGGACGATATGACGAAATAGTTTCTTAATCTGAAATCTGAGGGAAACATTCTCTGAATTTATTCAAAGCTTGAAACATTTCTTCTCACAATTTTGATTGATTCAATGACACAATATTTGAAATTGCTTCTGTAATAAACATATTTGAAGTTGATGTTTGTATGGCGAAGCATTTTTTTAGAGAGCGTAAACGTACATAACAATTTCTGTTAAAATTAAATGTGAGCAATAAACCATTTTCCGATCTTGTTGGAAAGCACAAAGTCAGCATCTTTTTGCGTTGTTTTACATTATGACGTCACTGTTAAAAGATGCAATTCCATTGAGACGTAACAATGAAAATTGAGCAAAAATTGCCCACCTCGGACGGTTTTCGTCATTTTGTCAGCCATTATGAATTTTGTCAAGTAGCCAATTGGTTGCAGAGATATACACTTGGTAATAAAAGGCTTACATTAAAATTAAAACCTTTTACAATTTTCTTGAGATAAAATAGTCCTTCTTGTTTCTATGGACAAATTCACAAGCAATATCAATAATCCAAAGAAGACATTAAAAACTAAGCACTAAAGACTACACGCGAATAAGGTTACAAATAATAAATGAATTATATAAAAACATGTATTGTATGAAATAAATTGTTGCGTTTAAAATGAAGACAATAAAACTTAAGTGCTTTTATATATCTCCTTAATTTCATGGTCGACATTTTACTATGAATACATTATAATTTATTCATTACAATAGGGAAATTCGTTATAAGTTGCATACATAATTAACTCTTACAGTTACATTCATTTGAATGCGATAAAAAATATTTACTTCAGGACTTCTGAAGACCTGATTGATGATGTCATTTATAGATTTGGACCTAATCATGTGAGGAAATAGGATGTTAATTTTATACACCAGAGTAATTATTTTCAAATGTATCACCTCCTCGGGCACTAAATAGAAATTGCACAATAAATAAAACATATGTGAAAATCCGCTCTATGTTTTTGCACTGGGTTATTTGGAGTTTTGCCGTAGATGTTGCAACCGAGTGTTGTTGGAGATCACCCCATTTCTCTTTTCTTTGTGTGTATGTCTGCTCTGTGTTCTTACATTGGGTGATTTTGAGTATCGCTGAGGGCGCTACAGCCGAGTTTTGTTGGAGATCCCCTTTCTGTTATCTTTCTGGGGATGTCTGCTTTGTGTTCTTGTATTTGGTGATTTTGAGTATTGCTGCGGGCGCTACAACCGATTGCTGTTGGAGATCCCCCTTTCTTTTATCTTTCTGGGGATGTCTGCTGGATTTTTTTTTTTTTTTGGCCTTTGGTAATTTGGCGTTTTGCTGTGGATACCGTAACCGATTGTAGTTGGTTTAAACAGTATCTATTGAGAATAGAATACACATGATGTAAGTACAAATCTGTAAATGTGGGATTGAGTAACAAGAGTAGCTCTTATATTAAACTCTCTCCCTAAACCCGATTGTAGTTCGAGATCATCCCCTTTCTTTTATCTTTCTGTGGATGTCTGCTTTGTGTTTTTGCATCGGGTGATTTTGGAGTTTTGTTGTAGGTGTTGCAAACGAGTGTCGTTGGATATCTCCCTCTTTCTTTTATCTTTCTGTGGGTGCCTGCTCTTTGTGTTTCTTTTTGGAGTTTTACTTTGGGTGCCGTAACCGACTGTTGCCGGAGATACCCCCTTTCTTTTATCTTCCTGTTATTTCGGTTGTTGCAATCACGTCTTATTGGATATCCTTTCCTCTCTTTTTATTTATTCTCTCTGTTTGTGCTTACAAACAATACACCAATCAACACTTATCACCTTATTACGAATACTGTCCCTATGAATCATTACATATCAGAATAAAAATCGCGGGAATATTGATTGCTGTACAATATAAATGTTTGGAAAAACTATTAAGCATTAATTTTGTTGAATCAACTGATTGCTTTATCGATCTTTCTGTATATGATTATATATTTACAATTAACGGCGGTACGTGTAAGATGGAGATAGACATTAGTCATTATTATGTTTGGCAGGTTTTGGGATCAATGGAATTGCATTTTTTGAATTATAGGGTAGCTCTACTTTCTTCATTGAATTTACTCACGGTGGCGCAACTTACAGTGGGGTTTTTTTTTGGGGGGGAGGGGGTGGGGGGGTTCTTATTCTAAATTACGATACTGGGAATAATGAGCGAAGCCTCATTGTTTTTAAATAATAGAGCGAGAGAAATTATATAAGTTTTAAGCTTCCCCCTTTTTGTCCTTCTTACTTGAATATTATTACTTGCGTTATATACGTACTTGATTCATGTAATTTTTGATTGTTTTAATTGTACTAATAAGCACAGCGCGCTTTTAACATGGCTACCTACAATGTACTCTGTATTTTTGTCGGTTAAGTTCTCCTAAGATCTTATGTTTACAAGTTCTATGATATGCCGACTTTGAATAAATCTTATATATCAATCTATGAGTTAAAGAAGATCCTGATGATAATCTCAACAGCACTCACAATAGAGCACATAATTAAGCGTCGACGGACACCTAGCAAGCTAGAGGTGGGACCAGGTGCCCGGGAGGAGTAAGCATCCCCTGTTGGCTCGCCGCACCCTCCGTCGATGTCTATGTACCTGCACTGGACTCTGAGGTGTTCATTAGATAAATTGTCCTTCTTGTTGTTATGGAGTTGTGTTATTGTCTCCGTCTGTTCGTCTAATCTTTTTCCTCTTGGGAAAGTTCTGTTTTATATTATTTCAAGAGTTTGTTTACAAGTCTTTGATTGCGATTTTTGAAATCTATTTCGGTTTTTTTTTTTTATTTGACTTGCTAAGTTTTCATTGAGCTGTTGCGACGGATGTTGCATGCAAAGAGGATATGCTAATTCTCCTCAAGAAGGTAAGCCAAAATCATCAGAATTTCCATTGGAACAGTCGCAACCCATACGATATTCCGAAGTGAGCCCAGGTGCCAGGGGAGAGTCAGCGTATCTTCAAGAAAATGAAATTCATTATAGGTGTTCCCACAGAAAATCATCAATCCGGAGCAAAAGAAATGAGTTGGAACAATTCCGTATTATGACAAATATGGATAATGACCATATCCCCGTATACAGCACAAAATCGATAATTCAGAAAATCAGAAACCGAAGGCATATTATTGCTATAAACGATTATTTCTTGTTGCAGTGTGGAGCAGTTAAAATCGTTTCCCGCGACTTCATGTTTATTCAGTGTTCTATCGCCTGAAAGAAGTTTCTTTGGTCCTTTATCAATTGACATCATACATATTTATTTGCTTTTTAGGAAACTTGGCATTTCATAGAAATATATCATCGAAATTAAAGTAGGTTAACATCTTAGTACCATGCCTCCAATGCTATTTTGAATATAGATTGTATTTGAATATGCTACCGAATCGATTCTACAGGAAATTTGAGTCGCGCTCTCTCTGTTAAGTAAATGGACCAATTTCAATTCTAAAAATTAAACCAGAGGGCGCTAGTGAAATTAATTTTGGCGGCTCATGAAAAACAATTTGGTTGGAAGTACCACTGATGAGAATTTAATATTCGAAACACTCGTCTGGTGTATGAAAATTGGTTTGACATTTTCTTCAAGAAGGTATAGAGTTGAACCCTTCCGTATTACTAGTATATTCAAATGAATATGAACTCGACATTCTAGGAGCACTATCGTGCCACAATCATAAGAAGAGAATGTGAGAGATTTTAACTGCTGATAATAATAAGGAAGCAATTGTCCACGGGCAAAGATATCTTAGAAATGTAAGAATCCAAGAGATAAAAACAAATTGGTTTTTATACATATTCGATAGAATAATATACTGTTGTTGTTGATGAAATTGAAGAATATGTAAGAAATCTCCGCCACGACTACCCTACACTAACACGACAGAACACACCTGCATGATGCAACGCATCACACAAAACAATCTCAACAAATGGCAGGGGACAAGGAGACACACAACAACACCCATTATACTGCACAGATCAACGGACAATTGAAGCAGTTACTCTTGTTTTCCAAAATAATGCTTTTTGTTTCTCCTTTTTATATCAATTCCACAAGAGTGGAATATCGGTACAAAACCATGAAAACACTATATTACATTTAGAGTGATGCTATTCCATACATGGTATCAGCCGACGATGAAACCATGAAAACACAATATTACATTTAGAGTGATGCTATTCCATACATGGTATCAGCCGACAATGAGATTCGAAATGTGTATCTCGGTAGGATTTCTACATGCAATATCTTTAATATACCTTAACCATGTTTACGGAATTATTCTAGTTTGTGCCTTTTGGTCACTCTTTGAGTCGTTAAGGAAACGAAATTGAAGAGTAAAAATTTAATACTGTATTTTGCAATTGCTTGTACTGAACTGTCTCAATCGGAAATGGACTTACGGCTCTATATTCATACGTTGTACTTTACATTTTCTTCTTTTATATTATCAATAATAAAGAGGAAAACAATATGTTTTATTTTCTTGTCCTTTTACGAGTGACACCTTAGTAATTTTTTCTATAAACATCAAATAAGTAGCTATCAGTGTCTATGAAAGTGTCTATGAAAGATAAACAATAAAAGCATGGACAAGATCTCAGAATCTGACGAATTATTCGCCCGTTGCCTTATGCGTAGTCTTTTGTATATGATACCTTGATGTCGTCATTGGTGTTTTGTTTTCCTGATTCCTTTGTTGTCAAAACACCCCTTCGCGAGAACACGGAGTAGACAAGCACGTCAAAGAGATGCAAAAGAGACACAATTTTTGATAGAAATTCTGTTTACCTTTGGTTCTCCTTATTTTATTATTTTTTCTTTATAATGTCACCTTAAAAGACAGGTCTTGAAATTCCTAAAGTAATATTTTCTATTGCATGGAAAGGTTCGAAATTAAAAAAAATAGTTGAGAATTACCATAGGTCTTAATTGGTTTTTGAAAGCGGGAGCATTGACCTTAAAAGTTCTTAGTAATTTGTGATTAAAAATTGTTAGTTCATGTTCATTCGTACCAAATGAGCTCAGATATATTGATGCCGTATAACGGTTATCAAGTAGGGAAAGCTTACTATGCCGACTCCTTGCACATTGGTATGAATTTCTCCGTTATAAATTCAAAAATGATGTTTCTGTGTTCGTAATATTTGCTTTGATGAGCGTCAGTTCTTGTGGATAAATTTTATTCTTATATCATGTATATGTTAAAAGAAAATATTTTCAATTGTAGAACATTAAAGAAAAAACTTTATAATTTCAGCGATTCATACTATTTTTTCAGCGTTTAACGCACTTTTTACAATGATTTTGTTTTTCTGTTTCTACTAAAGAAGAAAATCATTTTAATTAATACTTTACTCATTGCATTTGTTAATATACATGTATTGATAAATATTGACTTGTTTAGTGATATATTAAGCGTTACTAGAGTACATCCATACATTGATAAGGCTCTTTCTTATTCCTGTTTGTCTTCTTGCATCGTTTTGAAATTCAAAACGTTCCAACAAACCTGAGAGAGAGAGAGAGAGAGCCAATTACTGGGTATTGATCAACTAAAATGTATAACATAGATTAATTAACAATGAAATGCTCAAGGCATAGAGATACATGAAAATATGTTAACCAGAATCTCACGATATGAAAATGAATCAATTTATGAAGAGTGGTATATTGAAATTTATGGCGTACATTTCATCCGTTGTCGTGGTTTCGAGTTTCGATATCATTAGCAGATAGCATCAAGACAAAAATCAGAAAAAAATCAAAAGAAATGGGCAAAAGAATACATAACAATTTATAGACTTTTCCCACATAAACATTTTTTTTAACTTACCTGATTATTTATGACAGGAATTATTGAATTTCCCTTTTCCATAGAAGACAAACAATGGTAAATGCATAAAAGAATGAGACGAAAAGGTTAATTAGAAGTACTTCGAACGCATTGTCTTTTTAAAAATACATGAGCGACGAGGCATGTGAATTGATTTTAAGAATCGCGACTTCTTATGCTGTCGGATATCCTCTCCTTTCCTTTTCTCGTAAAATAACCTTTTTATACCCAATAAAGAATCATTTTTACGTTTAGTTGCGAAATAATTCTGTCTTACCGATTTCTTATTGTAAACTTTCAAATATCCGAGGCCTTGTTCGGGTCGTGTCGTGATGTCTTTTCTTGTCTCTATAATACGCAATATTTTAAATTTCAGTGATAAGTGCCATTTTTTCAGCGTTTAAAACACTTTTTACAATGATTTTGTTGGGTTTTTTTTCTGTTTCTACTAAAGAAGATTATCATTTTATTTAATACTTTACTCATTGCATTTGTTAATAAACATGTATTGACAGATATTGACTTGTTTAATGATATATTAAGCGTTATTAAAGTGCATCCATACATTAATCAGATCCTTAACTTATTCATGTTTGTCTTCTTGTATCTTTTTGAAATTAAAACGTTCCAACTAGCCCGAGAGAGAGAGAGCGAGAGGGACAGAGAGACAGAGAGCCAGCAATTTACTGGATATTGATCAACTATAATGTTTAACAAAACCTTGTTACATTTGCTTCATTAACAATGCAATGCCTAAGACATAGATACATGTTAATATTGTAACCAGAATCCTACGATATGATAATAAAACAATTTATGAAAAAAGTTCTAGTGAATTTTCTGGCCTACATTCCGTTTGTGGTCGTAGTTTGGATATTAACAGCAAATAACTGATTAAGACAAAAATCAGGAAACATAAAAAAATGGGCTGAAGATACTTACTAAGTTCAAGTTCAAGTTCGTTTATTACTTAAGTCCAACTGGTACTTCAGCAACATTTCTTTTTTAAGAAGTTTTCCACACAAATATAAAACTATTTTTTAACTTACCTGATGATATATGAGAGAAATTATTCCCTTTTCCATAGAGCACTAACAATATTAAAATCAGTGAAAATTGAGACGAAAAAGGTTAATTTGAAGAACTTCGAACGCATTGTCTATAAAATACATGAGCGACGAGGCATATGATTTGATTATAAGAATCGTGACTATTTATGCTATTGGATATCCCCTCTTTTCCTTTTCTCGTATCATAACCTTTTATACCCAATAAAGAATAATTTTTTTACGTTTAGTTGCGAAATAATTCGGTCTCATCGATTTCTTATTGTAAACTATTAAATATCCGAAGCCTTGCTCGGATCGTGTCGTGATGTTTTTCTTGTCTCTATAATATGTATTGTAAAAGCTCGATATTTTCTAACATCATCAATGCTGAAAAAGTCTCATGTTTCATAAATTTAAATAGATTTCATTGACTCCAAGGTGTAAAGACTCGAATACATGATAATTTTGAGCATCAAGGTAGTTTCTATACTCTAGGATGAAAGCGCGAGGTCATTGACAGAAAATGTATTGATTTCATAGTTTATATTAATAGAAGAACTAAGACTCAGTCTGATATATCTTAACCTGTTAGGTATCACTTGATAAAGAAACGGCTCAGTGATCCTTTCTTGAAAGTTATGAGTACATTTAAAAAGAACTACCTTTTTTCTACGACTACAATGACACTAAATATAAAAGAAAGACATTACTTATGAAGATAATAACATATCAGAAAATGCATGTTGGATACAAGGCAGTAACATTTTATATAGAAGTTTCCAAAACCATTACATTTTGTAGCATACAAGCGGCAAATATGTAACATTGTTTATTTTAAACCCCCCCCCCCCCCCCAATATGAAGGATTGATATTTTTTCAGAATGCCATAATCCTGTTTTAAGCAGACACTCTATTTGCATTGAAAGATTCTAAAAGAGGTATTTAAATCCCACTTCCAAAGTAAATATGGTCCATAGAAATTATTTTAAAAAACTCTCATCAGTCTTATCGTGTCAAGGATTTTTACTCGTGCATAAAGGTTTTACTTAATTTTACTTAAGGACGAAGCAGAAAAATCTAGAGGCGCTCTTCCTTAGCTAGCTCAGCAAGAGATACACCGCTGTAAAAGATATTGCCCGTTTTCTATCTGGTATTGATGTATTCACCTATGTTGACCATGTCGTAATTACAGGTATCATTGTTTACCTTCAAACAAACTATTAACGTACAATTAATTGACATTTACCCCTGTGTTAATTCAGTCATCTAATTAGCAATAAATGTAATAGTTACAGTAACTTTTTTGCACAATGGTCATGCACGCTTTAGAAATGTTACATACGGGTTCCGTTTATTGAGAAGTGAATACTCGTAAGGTTCATGGACTTGTGAATCGTGATTGTAAATAGTCGAACATATTTAACCCCCCCCCCCCAAATAAAATACAAAAAAAGAAACATTTACTGTACGATCACCGCTAAGTTCTCTTTAAATGTCGCTACACGTGAACTTCAATTATGACGTATAAACGACTTTTTTAACTGTGAAAATCGTCTCTTTTACTTATATCTACGAATGAAGCACCGAATATGCATGTTGTTTTTAATATACTTTTTATGTATTTCATTTTTACTTATGTGGTATAGTGCGATCATAAAATGAACTAGACCATTATTATTTTAGACGGATGTTTTGAACAATCCGCCAATTTTAAAAGCGCCCAATTTCCAACGCGCAATTTTGACCAAATTCGCCAAAATTTCCCGACAACAAAATTATCCGATATACGGTATCAAAACACTATACACAAAAGACCGACAAAACAAGTAGGCAACCGATGCAGACAAAGCACACTTTTCTACCACTTTAGTATCAAAGGTGTCGTTATCTGGATTACGTATGCGCATGGTTTTTATCTATGGGTCCCGACGAGCACACAATGTTTGTGAATAATAGCCTAATCACTGTTAGATGACAATACAAGCAAAAAAACCGCAATGGCCCCAACTAACACGCAGATGAATATGAAAATTGATGAGAGGATCCGCATCCACATCAATCCACCGAAGCTGTGAAAATACAGAGATGAAATACACCGCGAAAGACACAAAAGAACAAGAAAGATCAAATACGACATCAAAACAGCAAAAAACAAAAGACTACACATAAACCAACGAGACCAATCGGAGACTTATGGGAAATCTCTACCGACTTTAGGAGACGACGGCCATCCGTAGCAAATGATTTGGTTCTTTGAATTACCTGCGCCCAGGCCTCACACTTTTCAACTTATTCAAAGGTCTCGGAGAACGCACATTTGTTAAATAACTTATATTGGATGCAATATCCCGAGGAGTCCTATCAGTATTCAGAAAGGACAGGTGGTCTGAACCCTGTCATCTATAGCGAGATTTGGCCATGGCCCGGTATGGAGTTCCGTCGTCATGTTCAGTCAAAATACAACTCTCAAGAATGCGCCAGTGCAAGGATGTGTACTTGTCAGCTACATGCTGAATTCATGAGAAATTCTGGGGGGTTTTTTTCCTATCGATTGTGGAATTTGGAACCTGTTCTCGGCTCTTGCGTTTGACTTCATATCACAAGGACACAAGGATCATACACATGGTATAAAAGGCGATTGATGATTCGGATGCAGAATAATGGAAACTTCGATGGAAACTCTATTGAGTAGAGCTCATAAATGGTTTTGACGATGTGATATTAATCTAGATGCGGTATTCTCTTCATCTCCGATGAAAAAAGGAAATCAAAATATGAGTTTTGCATGGCAGAGCAAAATTTTATCATAGAAGTCGGATATAGTGTTAACCGAGGAGCTGTGACTACCATATCATACATCTATATATAGCAATATACAATGCAGATCAAACAATCTCATCAACACACAAAAACTGAAATATCGGTACTCCGATCGATTACAAAGCAAACACTTTACACGTATATGACAAATATGGATGATGACCATATCCCTGTATACAGCACAAAATCGATAATTCAGAAAATCAGAAACCGAAGGCATACAAAATCAGGATAAAACATGAACCAAAGCAAACAAACAAAAACCTCCACCACATGAAAAGAAGCGACCCTCGATATGGGAGTTACACCAGGTGCCCAAGAAGAGTAAGCATCTCCTGCTTGCATGTTACCATTATTGATGCGAAAAATCTTATTCATTTGAGATTTGCCTTCATCACTTTGAAATCATAATCATATAAAGGAACTTGTCATTTTATTCTAACATTTCATGGAAATTACAGTGGACTAACATAAAAGCGTCATCCCCCTTAATTTTTGTTTATAGATTGTATTCAATTTTCCTACTGAATCGATCATACAGAAAATTTGGAATTGCGCACTCTTTATAAAATAACGATTCAAAATTCAAGCTAGGGGTCCGTCGATGCTCTATTTGGTGCCCTATTGCGAGTGTTGTTGAGATTGTCGTAAGGTCTTCATTATCTCTAGACGGAGGCGCTGAAAATCACCAAGGCTTGATGTACTAATGGAGAAGATTTACTTTCGGTGGATTAAAATTGGCTAAAATTCTATTCAAGAAAGTAATGAGTTAGAACACTTTGATTTTCTTATAACTTTGAGCAGATTTTTGTCCGTTATATTCCCAAATTATGCAATGTAATAAGATCTCTTCGAAAGAGGAAAAGATTGAATGAATGGATACAAGCTGATCCATTACTCATCGAATCACTTTTTTTTAGAAAAGAATGACCGCACTGATTTTTAAATTGCACAACAAAAACCAAGATGTACAAATATCTACCGAAAAGGAAATCGATAGAATAGATGTTCCAATAGCATTGAATACTTTAAAGAGAATCTTTTTGACATCAATCACGATTTTGAACTTCTTTTCTTTTCAAATGAAAATCTATTATAATAGAGTAAATGTTCCTATATTATGAAATACCTTGATGTTAACGACTGTTACTAGCTTTGGATGCAAAAGCGATGTATTAAATATCATCGCTTTGGTGAAAACGGTAATGTTCACGGGAAGGTGAGCGCAGACATGTATGCGCGCAAATTATTTGCTATAAGAAAAATATTATACATCCCATTTGTTTCAAGACGACTCTCTTGTGGTCTAAGCATAACCTAGGCATGGATAATTTTACCTGTTAATGTCTTAAAACTTGTTAATCCATGTACATTTGTTTTAGACCCAGTTCTAAACATAAATGACTGCCATTTTACCGGATGTACAATATCTAGTCAATTCGACCTAAGCATACTTCAATGGGAAAGCACCTCTCTTTTGTAGGAGCACTCACCCCAAGGGATCAAGGTCGAAACAAGGCAACGTATACAAATCATTCATTTAACTGTTCCAAGTTCTTTCTTTTTCATTTTCAGGTTTATAATGCCAGTACATGCGATATATATGATCCCATAAGGTGAGAGCACCAACAAAGGAGAGGTTTATACAGATTGAAATGTGCAACGGTCGAATTGATCGGATCTTGCACATCCGGAAAAATGGCAGACATTTCTGTTTAGAACTGAGACAAAAACAAATGTTCGTGGATTTACAAGTTTTAAAACAGTAACAGTTAAAATTATCCATGCCTAGGTAAAGTTTAGTAAATTGATGAGCTGATTTGAAGAATGCAGGGCACAATATTCCTCAAAAAATAAACTTCCAACCAAACGAACCTGTTGCACTAACGCTCTGTATATTACATACAGTAGCGTATATCTAGCGCTAACTGTTACTTGATGTTGTAGATATTTATCACGATTTTGAACTATTTTTGTAAATTTGTTGATAGTACCCTTGACAATTTATGTCAATAATAACTGGGTTTGACGTATAAATATATCACTCAAATATTCCATTAAATCAGGGATCGGTGGAAACTACATTATTTTGAAATAACTCAAAAGAATCCAATGCAAATAGGTCGAAAATCTACTGTAAACAAAACTTTGACTGTACTATTACTCCATGCGGAGTAATTAATTTTTTTCTCTAGACAAAAGTAGTTGGGTTGACGGCTGAGTTACTTTTATATATGCAATCTTTCTGAAAACAATCTGAATATATCTATGTGAACAGAATGTATCGAGATAGTGTTTCAGAACATTTATATGGAGGTTGACAGATTTCGAGAGAAAACTTTCAGCTAAAAATTGAAGGTACTCCTTATGTCTGATCCTTCCGTTGACATGTTATAGGAAGGATTGATCTCGAACAGAACTTGATCGCAGCGCCCATATTAATGGGGTAAAGAAAATCCTGACAACAATCCCAACAGCACTCACAATAGAGCACAAAAATGAGCATCGATGGACCTCTAGTGAGCTAGAGGTAGGACCAGGTGCCCGGGGAGTAAGCATCGCATGTTTGGCTAGCCGCATCCGCTGAAAACAATATCTACAAAAGATACACTAGCTAAGGTCATGTCTATATAGAAAGCGCTATGGCGATAATGTCAGGGAAAGATACTTAAAACACTATCAACCCCCACGCGGGGAACATTTTTACGAGCCCAAACTACAAAGGACATAAATGTGACACAAATGAGACAAAGAGGATCCTAACGAAAATCTCAGCAAAACACAGATTAGACAAGCACATTAACGAATATTACTTTCACAAAAGTTGACAAGGATGACCTTACACACATTAGTTAAAGAAGATCCTGACGATAATCTCAACAGCACTCACAATAAAGCATAAAACTGAGCATCGACGGACCCCTAGCAGGCTAGAGGTGGGACCAGGTGCCCGGGAGGAGTAAGCATCCCCTGTTGGCTAGCCGCATCCGCCGTCGATGTTCACGCACGAAAATGAAACAATATATAGAATACATGCACTGTATCAGGTTAAACACGACTTCACAACAATAAACACAAGAGACTACACATGAAAAACGATACCAATGTGCAATCGGTGCCGACTTCGGACGTTCGTAGTAAATGGTGCCGTTAAAGAGACTTAGTTACAAATGCTCTAAACGTGTACGTATGACGTACTTGTGCACACCATCGCTTGACGTCACGATCCGAAGTTTAGTTGTACGTACGAATAGGAGAAGGTTTAGGTAAAGCTTTTTATCTGTAGCGTGCTTCTTTTCAATCAGTTTAATCTGCGAGAGATGGAAGTCGAAATTCACAAAACGTCGACCTAAGGAAAGTTCAATTCTAAACGTGCTTTACAACCGTGCTTTACACCACAAACTTGCTTCACACCACAATTGTACGTTCTTCGAGACCTCTGGTTAATCGGAACATAGGAGGGTTGTGCGCACCTAATCCAGGATAACCACACCTTCTGCTATTTCCGTGGCAGATGGCCGTCCTAAGTCGTCACCGATTGCCCATTGGTCTCGTTGGTTTATGTGTAGTCCTTTGTGTTTGATGTTTCTGTGTTGTGCGTTGACGTTCCTTGTCCTTTACACATCTCTTTCTGTGCTTGTCTGCTTTGTGTTTTTGCATTGGATGTTTGGGATTTTGCTGTGGGTGCTGCAAACTGGTGTTGTTGGAGATCCCCTCCTTTTTTTACAATATCGAAAAAAGGAAATTCGATCAATGATATTTTCTCATTCTGTTTTTCGTGTAAAACGCCAGTTACACGTCCATAACGTGAAGTTATACGTTACTTCATGACTTCATTTGATCATAGATCACAGGAAGTGATGACGTAAAAGTTGCACTTAAACTTGACATCTATGTTATCCGGATTACGTGTGATTCAAGTTAACTAAGAGAGGTATCTCTTCGGAAGTTTGTTTATTTCTTTCATAGATTGCCACTTAAATGAATAAATGAATGAATGAATGAATGAATGAATGAATGAAAGAATGAATGAATAAATTAATTTATTAATAGATGATTAACAAATACATTTTGTATATATGAATATATAATTTGAAATAAATGAACGATCAATTCTTATGCGAACAAATGCTAGTAAATATAATGGGAAAAAATTAAAAATATCGCGCACCTCAAAATAAATTATTTAACGCTGAATTCATAACATTAATTTGGTTTGCTCATACTCCTGTTTAGCGTAGCAAATGTTTTATAAAAATTATTCACACTCTTATAAAAGGAAGCACACACTTGATCTGCTTCGTGTATCAAGGAATTCGGTAGAGTTTTCTTCCATTTGTTTATCATTTCTGACGATTTAGTTCTCAATGTGCCATAGTAGCTATATGCCGATCTAGCGGACGTATGTTGTTCAATCCATTTTGTCATACCAGGAAGATATCGCAGTCCGAGGAATTCGTAAATTCCCCTTGAAATCTTGTGGGGATCAGTCGCCAGATCTTCATAGTGAATTCTTCTTATTCCAGTTGGCCAGATACGTTCTACTTCCTTCGCTGCAGCTATGTCTTTTTCATACCTCATACAAAGTTCTTTTGGAGAAAGTAGATACAGATTGGTTTTCTTCATAAAGTCCCCTGTCTGTCGAGAGCCGACGACTGCCCGTGGATCTCGAATGAGGTGAATAATTTTAAGGTTTGGAATGTTTTCGAGAAGCATTTTAGTCAGATCTACGGACAATCGAATGGTTTTGATTATTCGAACACTACTTTTGTAGCATATTCGTCTCATGAGTTGAAAGCAATAACCAGGTTTCTGTCTGGTTGCCCTAAGACAATTTGCGTAAAAGATCTGATTCTCACTGCCTCCCTGATGAGGGTCAGGTACCAGGAAAGATACTTTGTAATCACAACGGTAGAATTTGGTAATCTGATCAATTATAAAGTTGATCGTCGATGGTTCTCTGTGAAAATCAAAAGAATGAAATAATGAATTGAAATTATTCATTTTTTTTTTTACGAAAAGGGAAAGGGAATGAAAAAATTAGATTATTTTTGTGAGTTATATATGGTGAACTTAGTATAGATGGCCGTCCAAAGCTGGCTCTCCTCCTTTTGTGGGTTGTCATTTATGTTTCAAGGTTTCTTTGCTTACTGTCCACACAGAGCACTTCAGAAATGAGAAAATTGAATTTTTCTCTACTTTATCGGCATATTTTCCAATTAAAATTTAAATAGGGGATAGATCTCAAACTCTGATTACTAACAATGTATGATATATGTCTGTATGACCTATACTGTTCTCAAAATGAAAGAAAATAATTTTAGATGGGGAGATTTCTATGTTAGTCTTAGCGTGACGTCGTCGACGTTCGCAATAGACTCAGTGTTAAACATCGGCGATGTCGCGCTAAAATTAACATTATGATAGAAAACTCCCTATCTATAACTATTTTCTTCCGCTGTGAGCGTAACGTAGTAGGTATACATATCATACATCGTTAGTTATGAGAGTTCGAGATCTACCAACCTATGTAAATTGTAATCGCAAAATTACAAGTTTACAAATTACAATTAAAAGTAAAGAAAATTTAAATTTTCCGATTTATATAGTGAGCCGCGCGGACAGTAGCTTCGTGTTGTTGTTTTTTTTCCCTCTTGGTATGGGTGTTCTCTTTTTTCTCTTTATCTATGTCTGTTCCTCTATGTTCTTGGTATGCTTAATGTCCGCTGTTTCTTTAAATACTGTTGGGTGCATATTTCATTGATATCACTAGAAGGAGGTGTTGTTAAAGATCTTTTCTATTGTTACATGTACATCAATCCATCTTATGAGTGTTCAAATTACCGAACCTGACAATTTCATTTTTAATTCACGATTCATGACAGCTTTTAAACTTGGGACTACTAAAGATAAGAAGACACATGCATGTTTCCCTCATCCTGGTAAATGTACATAGGATGTATCTTGCTACCCTTTCCTTAACTTAACTCTCTGAATATAAATAATTCGTTAATATTCATCCATTTACATACCTACACTCCATAGACATAAACTCTGTATCGTTACATGAAGCTGTGGATTTAATTTTCTCCCTGTCCAACAAGTTTCTAAGAGGTTCAAAGACATAGAAGGATCCTTTGGCTTGTTGAATGATATCAGCAGTAAAGGACGATCCACTACGGAGGTATGCCAATACCAGGACGGGGACGAAATCCTCCCTCGGTGATTGTGACATACTCCCCTCGGGATAGAGCCGCTCCATCTCATCAATCATCTCTTTTAACCTTTTGTCATTGCCGTTGATTCTTTTCTTGATTATCTTTGCAACATTGTTTGTGGTCATAAACCCTAGGAAAAAATCAAATGAACATTTGAACGATCTAATCAGCACATTTTCTCCTAGGCAAAAACTTATTTGAAAGTGTGATGGTGATGATGACGATGATGGTGGCGTTTGGGATGGTAGTTATGACGATGACGACGACGAAGCCGACGACGACGATGATGATGATGATGATGATGATGATGATGATGAACGGTCCCTTCCCCATTTTTGAAATGAAATGTGTTTTGAAACAAATCACTCATCTTTCTTATTATCGTTATAGTTTTGACCTTGCAACCATTTCAATGTTAGAGAATTTATAGAATTTGAAGTTAAATTATAAAATATTCCATATATTCAGGCAGTTTCATATCAAAAGGAAACGCTAGATAATATCACGAATCAGTTCGAAGATACAGCATTTCTATAATAGTGATAAAATAATCAAAGATGTTCTAGTCTAGATATGTACTGGAACATCACCTAGTGATTACTTTCTTCTAAAATCTAATCAATCTCAAAAAGGGAAAATAAGCTCAAAAACATTTCTGCAGGGTGTATACGGCGATGTACCGGTAGATTATATTTCTTCTATATATAATTACCCGTTCAGTCTGTACTAATTTTTTCCAGCTTTTTATTCAGATCGATACCACAATCTTCACGGATCTTCAATACTTCAATGCAAGGATCGCATGCCATGTCATGGATCGTGATCTTAGATCTTTGTGAGTCAATCGAAGTAGTGGATGTCCATTGATTTTCAAAATGTAAGATTCAAGCCCAAGATATTTAATTGATTTTTCTTATGATGGCTTCATTTTTATCGTAGATGCTCATCAAGACACAATTGATGTTTCTAAAGTATGCCTTTTCTTTTCAAGAGGTTTTCATGCGTAATAGTAATTAATACAATACGGTGTGTGTATTGCAGTTATTGCTAAGGGGGCAACTATTTAATTTTATTGGGGGCAGGAAGACTTGTGCCAGCTGGATTTTTTTGTTCAGTCATTTTAAGAGCCGGATTTTTTTTTTAATTTTCCAATGTTGAAAATTACTCACGGGGTGAGATCAGGTACCAAGGAAGAGGATATTACTTTAAGGCATCTCCTGCTAGCAGATCAATCACTTCTTCTAAATTTCTGGAATGGCATATGAAACCTATATATAATTTTTCACTTAAATGATACTCAACGCAGACAGGCTTATTTCGTTCCTTTGAATAAAGATTGTTTCATTTTGATTTGACGTACTGTAGTTTAGTTTTAGATACACAAAAACGTGTTTATCGGGCATGTGGAAAGGTCGGAAGATGAGGAGGAGGGGGTAATTTCATGATCCGGAAAAGAATTTTGTCGGCCCTTTGGGCCGAGAATTTTTCCCCCTTAAATCTAAATCCGAATATTTATTTTTGCAAAGTGCCCCCCCCCTCCCCCATAAAAATCAAATGGTTGCTCCCTTAAGAACTTCACTTCACTGTCATAGAAATAGACACCCAAAGAAGCAATGCATGGTAACCTCAATTTTTTGCATCGCAACCTAAAATTTTCCACCCCTATACTCAGCCTACCCTCGGATTCCTTTAGTAGTAAATACAAACACAGGGCTGAGGTACATTTTTATGAAATTTGGTATACATGTACATGATGTACTTCGTATTAAAGGATTTGAATTTTATCAGACATTTTGCATTATTTTTCTACATAATCCCCTTCAGTATTTAAAATACACTTTTGCCACCTAAGAACTTCTTATCTTCACTGGTCAGAAAGCCATCCACTGCTAGTGTAAAATTAATGCCACAAACATGAATGGCAGCACGGCAGTGACAGACTTGTGAACAGGAGTATTGTCCTGGTGGTGCAATACACCTTCAACTCGTGAGCTTTCCGCGGCGCTCAAGTTTAATATTTTCCCGTTAACGTACCGTGTCAGAAAAGAAGCATAGTATATGCCATTGATTGCTTGTCCTTTTTTTTTTTAGATAATCTATCGGTAGAATACCTTCTGCAACCCAGAAAACCGAGGCTCACAACATATCATTCAGCATTCATAACCTTTAAAGATAACTTTCCAAAATTGTGTTCGGTATACAGGACGGGGAAAAGTGTCCAAAAGGGTACCCCTATTCAAAAATCTCATTCCGAAGCGTTGCTTGGATCAGAAAACTAATTGCAATAAGACAAATCTATTATGGATGGATTATCAAAAATTGTTTTGGGAATGAAGATCTGCCAAATAGAAATTAACGCGTTGATGACGTCTTCTCGGACTTTGTCAGCACTGCGCCTTTTAGTTCTATTTCTTAAAAAAAAAACTCATTGATGTTATTTTATGAACTCATTTACTGCCCATTTTTCACATCTAAGTTATTTAATTAATATGCCTTGATATTGGACTTGTTCATGTTGTTTGAAAATCTAATTAAATTGAGTTTTCACGATTTATTTTCTTATGTAAAATTTGGGGTTATTATATACATTATCAGGTTCTCCTTCGGAACTGATTAACGGACTTTGATGAAACTTTATATACATGGCGTTCTCAAGGTACCCTACCAAAATTGTGTTTGGGGATACAGATCCCTCATGCAAAGGGTAGATCCAGGGCGGGGCCAAACGTGTCAAAAAAGTATTCAAATCATTAATTGAAATCAAATAAAATTGAATGACTTGTAACAAGTATCAGAATGATGTTAAAGATGCCCTTAGGATGGTAAAAACATACAAATATAAGAATTATGCCTTTAGGTAATACGACAGTATGCTAAGAAGTAACGTACACGGATATCAGGTTCTCTGAAAACAGTTGCACAGTACCCCTTTGACCTCTTGGTTCTTATTTTTTTCTATGCTAAAAAAGGGGGGGGGGTGAAAAAAATGGCGCAATATCAGATTATTGAAGTTTTTTCACCAACCTGTATCAGTCGTATACTTGTACCCCGTGTACATGTACTTAGTTTGTCCTAGATGCAGCTTCCAGGAGACCATATAAATGTTAACAGTGACGAAAAAGCTGATCAGAACAAAGGCATAAATATACACTATCCAGGGCATCTTCGCTAGGAGGAAAGCACACCGTTTGTTCACTTAATATTTCACGCAGATGATGGATATTGTGCGAGAACCAAATGCGCAAGCATAACAATGCACAGGCACGCATAAACCGCAAAATAAAAAAGTCGGGTCTTTATGAACAAATGTCAATGTTAAGTTTGAATAATTATGAACTCCTCAGTTTCTCCGTACACGTGTCTACCATAAGATATTTATCGGGGATTTTTTTTAACTTGAAATTTAAACGAATGAATTCGCGTGTCTTATTTCCGGTTTTCCGGTATAATTTTACTCATTTTTAGACTGACATGTTACATTTCCTTGGGAAAATTATTTTCTTGGATATTATTTAAAATCTACATTTCCTGGGTACGTACAATTGAATTGTTAACTTCCCTGATTTTGTAAATTATAATGGTTAAATGGTTATCGTGATTTTTTAAATAAACTAATCCCTTCTTTTGTTTGATCTATAACATACATGAATCTTTCAAGAGGTGACGCTCGCTGGAGAAAAACTTTTAATATATATCGGACCCTGTTATGGCAATATATAGCATATACTTTTTTATCACATGATACACCCGTTATGCAGTTTCATAAAGCCATTTCATAAATATATGATATGATAACACGTTACATATCGCTCTTCTTGAATGCGATTGGTCAAGTTTGAAACCTAATCACATAAACCTTGACAAAGGCTCGGGGATATAAAACGCACAATTCGTTTCATAATACATCGTATGAAATGAAAATTCATTTGAGATCCTATACATCTTATTACAACCCCCCCCCCCCTCCCCCACACACGCACACTCCCACCGACTCCATCTTATTTTTTAACTTCCGCTTTACACCATCTTATTTTTTAACTTCCGCTTTACACGGTAATGTAATCGTTCGCCTTATAAATGTTTTTAGTTTTTGGTGCTTCGAAGGACATAAACTTAAGAGTGTCATCTGATTTTATAAGGTTCCTAGTAAAGATGAAAGTACAAGTAAGTAATTTAAGGCAGTATATTTAAAGCTCAGACAAGATATTTCAAAGGTACATGTATCCACACATTTTTCTCTTATCCAATGTCACTTTAGAGACATAATCATGTCGTTTATTTGGCTTTTTTTCAGATTTGTTTTCCTTGTTTTGTTTTATATTTCTTTCTTCTTTTTTGTTTGTTTGTTTGTTTTTTTACTTTTGAAAAAAAAATCAATAGGGTCTTGCTTTCATTTATAGCTTCACCCCCAGACACACAATACTGTTCAATACATAAGCTTAGTTTACAAATTTAGAATTAATATAAACAATTTCAATCAAAAGGAAGTACAATAAGGAAACTTTCTCTAACAAGCAATTCAAAATGAGTAGCAATATATTAAAAATTCAAATCAAATGCTCATAGATTACATAACATTTTTTATCAATTTGAAATTTTGCTCGACATTTAAAAAAAAAACCTTTACATTGATATTTTAGATAACTGCTAAACAGTTGTGTACTGACAAAAAATTGCTTATTTCTATTCTATTCTATTCTATTCACTTCCTTTTTATGCCCCCGGAATCACAGATTCGGGGGCATATAGTTTTTGGTCTGTCCGTCTGTTTGTCCGAAAAACTTTAACATTGGGCATAACTTTTGAATGGAAGGTGATAGACCTTTCCATTGATACCAGAAGATTTGACCTTGTGACCTTGACCTTGACGTTTGACCTACTTTTCAAAAACTTTAACAATGGGCATAACTTTTGAATGGTAAGTGATAGGGCTTTCATATTTCACAGGTGTGTTCCTTGTGACAAGACCTTTCCATTGATACAAAAAGTTTTGACCTTGTGACCTTGACCTTGACCTTTGACCTACTTTTCAAAAACTTTAACATTGGGCATAACTTTTGAATGGTAAGTGATATGGCTTTCATATTTCACATGTGTGTTCCTTGTGACAAGACCTTTCCATTGATACCAAAATTGTTGACCTTGACCTTTCACATACTTAACAGAAAATGAAGTTTATACTAACAAAAGATGCCATCGGGGGTATTCGTGTTTCACAAACACAGGCTTTATTTCTTTTAGATCATGCTGAGAGAGGAAGGGGGGGGGGGGGTATTCGAATGCATATCTATTAAGCATACAGCGTCAGAGAATTTTGATCTCACTGTTATATGTGATATTTGAGAGGGAAGATTTAGTTTGTGCCTTGTAACTCGGGTACATGAGAACTGAGAGGGAAACAATATGAGATATACACGGATTATGGAATTGAATCCGTTATTTCACCTTTTCATCAGTGTCACACAGCTTGATGGAAAATCAGCAAAATGGATCTATAGAAATGTCACCGGTCGCATGGAGTTCGAATATCGATCTATCTATACAAAATTATTTCCTTTTCATTGATCCATTCTCATCTAATAAATGAAAGATGTATTTTTCAGAAGTCACCCATGCAAAGCACTGAACGAATACTTTCATTCTCTATGTGATACATTTAATTATCATAGGTCAAGTATCTCAATTAACAATTTTTACAATATTTGATATGACCCTTAATATCAAGCACATAAGTCAAGTTACTGAATTGATGTTGTTTTACAGGTATGTATTTTTGTGAATGAACTGTGATATTTAGGTTTGATGTAATGGACTTAATTTATTTCATATGTACATATTTTTAAGACAGGACCACATTGTAAACTAGTTAATTTTGTATAGCTAAATGTGCCATCCTGTATAAATAAAGGAAATAAATAAATAAAATGAAAAATATATTTAAGGCACGGACACCCATCTCTCTCTTAAGTCATTTGAAGTTCTAAGGAAAGTAGAAGCGGATATTCTTGTTGATCGTTGGCATCGAGCTCCTGTGATTAAAGGCTTGTACGAGCCATGATTAATACATAAATGCACCAAAATTATCATATTGTCTTTGACTTTGCAACATCAGCTCTTTAATTCAATTTGGAGCTTATAGAAAGATTTTTTTCCCTTTCCTTGGGCCATCTAAATTGTCTATTTTATTATTATTATCTTTTATCACGTTTATTTTTCTGTTCATTAATTTATTTTGTATGCCCCAAGAATCAAAGATTCGGGGGCATATAGTTTTTGGCCTGTCCGTCTGTTTGTCTGTCTGTTTGTCCGAAAAACTTTAACATTGGACATAACTTTTGAATGGGAAGTGATAGGGCTTTCATATTTCACATGTGCATTCCTTGTGACAAGACCTTTCCATTGATACCAACATTTTTGACCTAATGACCTTGACCTTGACCTTTGACCTACTTTTCAAAAACTTTAACATTGGGCATAACTTTTGAATGGTAAGTGATATGGCTTTCATATTTCACATGTGCATTCCTTGTGACAAGACCTTTCCATTGATACCAACATTTTTTAACTCGTTACCATGACCTTGACCTTTGACCTACTTTTCAAAAACTTTAATATTTGGCATAACTTCTGAATTGTAAGTGATAGGGCTTTCATATTTCACATGTGTATTCCTTTTGACAAGGCCTTTCCATTGATTTCAAGAGTTTTGACCTCTTGACCTTGACCTTTGACCTACTTTTCAAAATCTTTAACATTGGGCATAACTCTTGAATGGTAAGGGATAATGATCTCATATTTCACATGTGTATCCCTTGTGACAAGATCTTTCTGTTGATAACAAAAATTTTGACCTTGTGGCCATAACCTTGATCTTTGACCTACTTTTCAAAAACTTTAACATCGGGCATAACTTTTGAATGGTAAGGGATAAGGCTTTCATATTTCACATGTGTATTCCTTGTTACAAAACCTTTCCACTGATTTCAAAATTTTGACCTCTTAACCATGACCTTGACCTTTGACCTATTTTTCAAAAACTTTAACATTGGGCATAACTTTTGAATGGTAAGTTATAGGGCTTTGATATTTTACATGTGTATTGGTTACTTTTGAATGGTAAGTTATAGGGCTTTGATATTTTACATGTGTATTGGTTATGTTAAAGCCTTTCTATTGATACCAAAATATTTTACCTTGACATTGACCTTTGACCTACTTTACAAAAAGTTCACTTTGGAATATCTTTTGAACGGTAAGTGATAGGGCTTTGATATTTCACAGCTATATTCCTTGTCACAAGATTTTTCCATCGATGCCCAAAATATTTAAACCCAGTGACCCTAACCTTGACCTTTCACATACATTGTACTTAACAGAAAATGGTGTTTATACTAACAAAGATTCAACCGGGGCATTCGTGTTTCACAAACACAGGCTTTATTAATCATTTATTTATTTATTTATTCATTTATCTATCTATATATCATATATATTTTTGGGGAGCAGGCAACACAATGTAAAAAGAAAAAAAACTTGTACTGTGTTATCTTTTCTCCTAATTCTATCAATGTATAGGTTAGAAGGTAATTTGAAGTTTCTACATGAATAAGAATATGGGCGGAGCGTCAGCAAAGCCCCTTCTTATTAATGTAGAATCTTCAAATTACCTTCTAACCAAATTAGGTGGCAACTACGCTTAAGATAGTATGCTGAAAGTCTCGGTTCGAGCCGCGCTCGTCTCACATATTTTTCTGTTGGGCTTTTGTAGGATGCTGAATCCCTGACGACCATGAAGATGGTTTCTTCACAGATTCTTCACATTAGAGAGCCTGTGATTGGCTTAGCTCAAATGTTGCCTTCTAATTTACATGTAGAACAATATTCTGAAGAAAAACATGGAGTATGTTTTCTTACCAACAATCATATCTTGGTTGCAATTAATAGCAGTTTTTTTAACATATTGAATGAGGCTTGGCAATTTGATCAGAATTGAGGTATATATATGTGGTAGAAAAATGCAAGCTAGTTAATGAATTGTTGATCGAACGAAATTTCATGAGCTGGTATTTGATAAATATCAAAATAAAGTAAATTTTAATATTTCCTTTTTTGCATGAGACCAACTTGGTATTGATATAATAAATCTAATAAATTATAATTAATCAGGCATAATTAAGGTTGATACCCCTTATCCACGGTATTTTTCTTCTCTTATTATTTTTTTTTTTTTTTCGCTTACTTATCAAATTTCTTGAACACCCCCCCCCCCCCCCCCGCTAGGCGTTTCACTATTCTAATGAAGCTTAAGAAGATAATTCAACTTACCTGATAATTTAACTCCATGTTTAATTCGCAAATAGAGAATAAAAATGTTTAAGGTCATGAACAACCCAACACAGAAAAATATCAATTTTCGTACCATCTGAAGGTATAAAATACACTTCTTTTACGGGATCGAAGAATTTATTTATTTATCTATTTATTCATTTTGATGACGATTTAATTCACATTCTGCAGTTTTAACCTTTATACAAATCCTCCTCCTAGAAGGATTCAAAAACATACGATTAAAGATCGCTATCCCATCAAATTAATACTGATTCAACAATATTATATGTTTGCACGAAGAAAACAGAAAAGTACGCACGGATCCAGAAGGAATCGAGGGTATTCGAGTGGTCTGAACCCCACATCCTTTGGAATTTATAAAAAAAAAGATTTTCCCGAGATTTACAATTTATTTATTTATTTATTTTTTTTGGGGGGGGGGGGGGGGATTGGCTGGTCACGTTTTCGTCACTTGGAGAAATTTTCTAGATTCGCTCATGAGAAGAGTAGGTAAACAGTAGAGGCTAGGGCCATATTTTGATTCTAGTTTCACATATCGCAGTATGAATTTTTTAAAAGAGGTGATGAGGCACGTGAAAATCATCGGGCATTAAACCTACCTTTTCATGTATAGCTTGAGAAAATGCGACTGCATTCAACTGCAAAAAAATCAGCTGTGATTTCAGTCTGATCTATACTTTAACATCATATTTCTCAGTTCCATTTTCATATTACCTTTAGCATATAAAATTATCTTTTGGTTTTTTTTTTTTTTTACCAAATATCCATTTTCCTATATGACACATTTTTCACTAGATCGTGTACATCTACAGGGACGTCACCCTCGCGATCTCCATGCACTTATGATTTTTTTTTAATTTTCTCAAAGCCTTGGGGTCCTAGGCTAGCCTGGTATGATGCAGATAAAAATGTGTTTGTGAAACACAAATGTCCCCGTACGTCCGCATCAACTGCTGTAATGTAAAGAGTAGGTTTATATATTCCGGGGTCAAGGTCACAAAGCCAAAGACTATTGGTATCCATGGAAAAGCCTTGTCACAAGAAGTCCTATAGTTATCACCTACCATTAAGCAATGTTAAAGTTTCTTTTCAAACAATAAGTCAAAGTCCAACGTACAGATCGTTCTGACACAAGGTACATATATATAAAAGAAAATGTATTCATTGAAATGTCTTATCAAAAAGGAAATCAATGCACATCTTTTAAAAAATATATCACCTACGCGAAGTCCTATCAATAAGAAATAGGTTAAATTAAAATTTTAAGCCCGCAAGGTCGAAATTTTCGGTATTTATGAAAAGGTTTTGACACAATTTAAGAAATACACAATCATGTGAAATACGAAAGCCCTATGACCTACCATTCCAAAGTTATGACCAAGGTTGAAGTTTTGCAGACAAACACACGAACGGACAAGAAAAAAAGACTATATTCATGCCAAAATTTTTATTTAGGTGGCATGAAAATATACACGCACTAACAATGTGGCGAAGGTACATGCTTAATCTATGATGTACATACCTGAGAAATGGGCATTCAGAATGAGATAAAATTCAAATCTAACATATATACTGCATGTATTTAAAGTCTGGCGAAAGAAGTGCATGTTCCACATGTATGACATATTCTTTTAAAAATTAAAACATGGTCAAATTCTGATTTCTTCAAAATTTATCTTCAAGATGATACCATGACATGTAATAATGTAATGATACCATGACATGTAATAATGTAATATGATACCATGACATGTAATAATGTAATGATACCATGACATGTAATAATGTAATATGATACCATGACATGTAATAATGTAATGATACCATGACATGTAATAATGTAATGATACCATGACATGTAATAATGTAATGATACCTTGACATGTAACCATGACTTGAAATAAAGAAGGATATGCCAAAATACAGAAGAATCATAAGCCTGTTACAAACCTTTTTCCCTCATTCTAAATTTAGAATTAAAAAAAAAAAGTTAGATATTTTGAAATGGAAATGAAGTCCCATATACTGACTTTGGATATAGATCTGTCAATCCAAATCAGGGACGTATATATACATATATACGTCCCTGATCGGATACAAATGTACGAGTGTAACCATAACGTTCAGGAATGTCTATGTTCTTGATTCTTAATTCAACGATTGAAAAAAAAAATCTGTGTAGTACGCGATTTAACTTGTGTACTGACAAGACATCCTTGGATAGTTTATTATGTACTCCATAGTACGTGAAATAACTTAGCAATGAAGAAACAAAACAAAACAAAACGAACGAAGAGCAATAATAAATTAAGCATGATGATATTAAAACATATGCACTTGGCCGGTAAAAAAAAAATCCAGTGGCGGATTTAGAGGGGGCCGGCCCCCCCTTTTTTTCCACCCAAAGTTATTGTTTCAGACCGAGTACCCTGTATATTTCATTTTTGGCCCATATAGAAGTTATATATTACTAGTGTGACGCTGATATTTAAGCTTTTGTCAGAAGAAACATATAACAGTTGATGATTAAGTATAGGGCATGTTTTTATGGACAATCCTGAAAAACATACATTTTTTCTCGGACAATCAATAAATGTCTTAATACAGTGGCATAATTTATACCTTAAATTGTTGTTACATTACTCAGTTGTCCCAATATTGAGATTCAATGAATCATAGGGGAAAACCTTTGCACTGTTTCATTATTTGTAGTTTACTCATAAACACTGCTTACTTATTACATGTACATCAAGTACAGATATTTTAGACCATGGATATATTTTGATAATTGGTACTTTTATAACAAATGCTCTACCACTGGTATACCGATGTAAAAATGTTGTTGACAACAACGATGTTCTATTAGCAAATAACATAAAATGGGGCCACAATTAAAAAAATGTTTGTTTCCCTTCTCCCCAGGTCTGTTTTTTCAAAGTGACCCGGCAGGCGGGTACTTTTTTTTTTTTTTTTTGCTGCCACAACTACATGTAACAAATATGTTTAAAGTCGTTTGAATCCAAAATGCACATTACTGGACTCCTTACAAGTTACAGCTGCGCAGTCACACTCTGTGTTTCTAGTTGATACGATAAAGACTAAGAGCTGGCAGCCGGCGATTTCTCGCCTAGCTCTTACTTCGGGAAAAATCGCCGCCTGCTTTCCGTAAAAAATATCTGTCATGTCTCAATTTCTGTCGCTGGTTAAGTATGAAATTTCTGTTTATTATATTGAACATGTTCAAAGAAAATCACGTTGTCCTGTAAAACCTACTCTATATGAACAAAATTGACCCAAGATGCACGGTAAATATTTCCGCAACAGGTGCATCAAGTGTTTCAGCGCGGCGTAACGGGTCATTTTACGGCAACGTCAAATTTGCGAGAATTATATGCACTATAGAACGATTACATCTCGACTTTTTTTACGACTTGTAAATATTGAATTTGTATAGATATTGACCACAATGACCGGCGTTTTCCAGTGCATGATAAAGATATACTTTTCTTTCTCGGTCTGTTTATTGTATGTAAGGCACGGTCCATTTGATATTCAGGGGGGGCTTGGGTTTTTTGTCGGAGCAAGATTTTTTTTTCGCCCCGGACCGGGGCAAAATTATTTTTTTCTTGCAAAGTTGGAGCAAGGAAATTTTTTTTAATTAAGTGATGCGCATATTTAAAGAATTTTTGTGTTTTATCAATAGAAATTATATATTTTTACTCAACTTTAAATATTAATGTATTAGTTTATTTTTATGCAGTACATTGTATTCAATTCACTTTTAAACAGAGAGATAAAAGACTTTAATACATTTCTCAATATTTTATATAAGGTACATGTATATAACATGTATAAATATAAGAGGGTCTGAGGGGAAGGTCTCCTAGAATTTTTTTTAAATGTTACTAATATTTGTAAATTGGTGAATAACTGAAGTTCTTCTTCCAAGCTTACAAGAACATAAAATTAGACTTTATGGGATACATGCAACATGTATTAATAGCAATACATTAATATTGATGATATGTTTAAGCTATTATGGAAGCCCTTTTTCATTCACATACATGTATAACTTTTGGTATCTTCAAATATATGAACATTGCCATAAGTAAACAATGTTTTGATATAATACTATGGCGAGCGAAGCGAGCCAAAAATTTGTGATACAATTTGAAAACTGCGGCGAGCGAAGCGAGCCGGAAAATTTTAGCGAAATTTTATGGTAATTCTTAAAATTCAGATTACTTGCAAGAGCAAGATTATTTTTTTTCTGTCACACCATAAGCAAATTAATTTTTTTCATCAAAATTGAGAGCAAAATTATTTTTTTCGAAAAAAAACCCAAGCCCCCCCCCCCCCCCCCCAGAATATCAAATGGACCGTGCCTAAACAGCACAATTGTAATATTGAGTCTATTGAAAATGACGTTAACGATGCAAGAAGTTAGCACGGACCGCCGACAACCGCTAGAGAAACGTAGGTTAATCATAACCGAATACGTACAGTACTATGATCAGGTACTAGTAGTAGTTTTCTTAGTCACTCGATTTTATGCATTTAGATAATTATGCCTGAATTTTGGTCTCTCTCAGTGGACCCTTCCAAATAAGGGATGGGTCTTTAGAGCGTTTAAACGCCTATCCGTGAAACAAGATTTCACAAGTTGAGGAACTAGATTGGGCACATGCGTATACTACACACGTAAAGCACTCGCAGAATTCAAAAGGCACATGCTTCTTTGAAATTTTACATCCGTAGACCGAGCGCTCGTCTATCATGTTCTCAAAAAACTTTTGGGGGATATTTACAAGAGAGAGACATAATTATCAATGTACCAATAATACGTAATTTATGACTGGCGGTATAAAGCCAATGGGAATTGGAAGACGGGGGGGGGGGGGAGGGGGTTACAGCAAGATTTCTTGTAATCATGTAGGAATGAGAAAGCTAATGAGTTGATTTACAACTCTATTTGGATGGAATATTGTAACGTTGAAACTGAAAATGGACATGGCCGTGATTCGATTTCTGGACCAAAACAAAAAAAAAAAAAAAAAAAAAAAAAAAATCGGACTTTTTGGCTATAAAAAAATCTGACCCGGCAGCGTTTTTCCTGACCCGGTCGGGGCGAGGGGAAACAAACAATTTTTTAATTATGGCCTGGATCACTTATAAATGATACCCTCCGGCATGACATGTACAAGCAAGTAATTTATTCTTCAATGATGGAATGAACAATTTTAAAATAGGGTACTCCCTATAACGTATATTATATAGCTTTTAAACTGCAACCAATGCCCATGATCACTAGAAGTAGCTGAAGTAGAGATCTCCCCTTTATGGTGGCATATATATACTATTGCCTCCTACATGCAAGATATTTTTATAGATATTATATCAACATGCAAGTTAAATATTTTGACATGCAACTTATTTTGTCAACATGCAAGATAGTTATGTCAACATGCAAGAACAATATATATGTATACATGCAAGTTTATTAAGTTGCATGTTGACATAATTTAAGTCGCGTGTTGACATAAATAAGTAGCATGTCGACATAAGTAAGTCGCGTGTTGACATAAATAAGATGCATCTTGACATAATCTGAAGGAAAATATCTTGCATGTAGGAGGCAGAATTATGCCACCATACCCTAGGCCCCTGTTCCGTTTCAAATACCTGAGAAATGTATCCTTCAATAAAAATATAAATTTATCAAATGCCGCGAAACTTAATTTATTTTTCACCATTTTCAAATCGTACATTTTTAAAATTCAAAACACTTGTGGAGAATGCACCGCCTTGATCATGTTGATACACGCTTAGCTAGGAGCTGGACCCCCTTTCTTTTCTGTAATCCTAGATCCACCACTGAAATTAATTTCTCATCCATTTGTTTAAATGATTTCTTTCTGTTCTGTCCTTTCTTTCTAAGGTCCTTCCAGAACTTTAAAATACCGACTCAAGAATAAAATTTTGGCCTGTTCTCGGTCTAACGTTCCTGATGTCCTTCGTTTTCATTTTTTCCCCTTTTTGTTCGGAAGGGGGAGGGGCATGTGTGTAATCTCCGCGTTCTTTTGACACGTTCCCTAAATCATGCGACCCACTCTAAAAATAGAACGATATTAAATTTTCTACCAATCAAAAATGTTCTTATGCAGAAGTCCCGGACCTGCCATGGATAGCACATGATCGGTTTGTTTATCAACGAAGATGATTTTGTTATCAATAGGTCGGATCCTTTATCTTGTTTGTTTAACACTACTACAGCTAACAGAAGTCGTCCTGACCGAATGCGTCAAAAAAGGTCCCTGCACGTGCGAGTCGTCAAAGGGTGTTGTTGATTTATCAAATCTCGGCGAAAATTCGAGGTCAGAGAAAATTCTAACCTAAAGATTTTACTGTACTGGACACAAACTGACAAAGTTTCAACTTTGCTCTGGAAGTACATTGCACAGACTGCATTGCACACATTGTTTTTCTTTTATGATTTTCAGTCAAGAAAGCTGAGGCAATCAAACTCGTTTTGTTGTTTTCGAGCTATTAGGTCTCGCGGAACACCTGTCTCGTAATGTCGCTTTGAGGGAAGGGGTGTTTTTCTTTTTTTCCCAATCTGTTGCCATGGCAACCAACTTATTTAACATTTTATATCTTAATATTCACAATACCCCCTCAAAGTACTAGAACACATATAGACATTACTTTCTTCTAGCTTCCATGTGCCAGAACATTGAATGGAAACATACCCAAAATGACTCTAAAATTATGTAAATTTGAGCAAAACCTACCCATTTTCAGGTCGCCATAGGTCAAGGAAAAAAAAATTCCCACAAAATACGGTTTCTATGTATCTCTAGATAAAATCTGAAACTTTCAAATGGTACCAAATTACATACCTCTTCCGTGATTCATTTTCTCACAAATTTATCATCTATGAACAAGAATGGTATTTTCCCTCCATATTTCTTACCTATTTTCAGTACATGGTCAAAACAGCAAACCGAAAGTAAGCCGGCTGCATGGGAGTTTCTACACAGTTTCGGATCTGTCTAAGATGCCTATTTTCAGCAGAAAATCCTCCCAAATTTATTTAAACTTCAAAAGTCAACATTTCCTATTAAAATTTAAAGCAACTTTAAGTTTACTTAAAATAAGAATTTTGACAGTGGTCACTTTTTTGAAAAGTCGCTACATGGAAAAGTCTAGAGGTGCTCCGCGAGACCATAAACATGTCATTCCTCCCCCTTCGAAGATTTTTTTTGGCGAATATACTAGAATGTGAGGTTTTTCGAGTTAAACGCAACTCTCCATTTTGTGTTGCGCATTTTAGTTTTGTCGCACTACTCTGCTGAAAGAACCATACCATGCGAATAGCCATATCACGCATTGCGGCAAAAATGAAAGAAGTCGTTAAATACAAAAGTCTTAAAATTTCATATGCTCATGTTATTGACTATCAGTCAAAGGAATTTAAATGATTGAAAAAGTCCAAAATGATGTTTTGATAAGCAGTTGCCATGGCAACGACAAAATTTTGTCGCTTCGGAGCTCGATAAACCGTTCCGTATAGTAGCCGAAGTGAAAAACACAGTCAACAGATGTAATAAGGTTTGCAAGAAAATGGTTGCTATGGTAACAACAATTGTCAATATTTGACTATTTTCTACTAAAGATACTATTTTTGTATACATAGATACTAAAAGTTTTCATATACATCCATAAATCATGCTGTAACAGTGGCTGACTGGGACCATCTTGCCACAGGCTGAGTGCCATTTCTTCACAAAATGAACTCTACACTATGGTACAATGAATTTTCATAACAATCAAAAAATTTTTGTTTTTAGCTTTACCACCCCAAACTTGGTATATTATGAAACAGCAGAGTCAAGACCTACAAACTATGTTAAGTGTTGTCCATGGAAACCATTTTTGAAAATTTGGACCTATAGCGACAATGCGCTTATGGTCTCGCGGAACACCTGTCTCGTAATGTCGCTTTGAGGGAAGGGGTGTTTTTCTTTTTTTCCCAATCTGTTGCCATGGCAACCAACTTATTTAACATTTTATATCTTAATATTCACAATACCCCCTCAAAGTACTAGAACACATATAGACATTACTTTCTTCTAGCTTCCATGTGCCAGAACATTGAATGGAAACATACCCAAAATGACTCTAAAATTATGTAAATTTGAGCAAAACCTACCCATTTTCAGGTCGCCATAGCTCAGGGAAAAAAAATTCCCACAAAATATGGTTACTATGTATCTCTAGATAAAATCTGAAACTTTCAAATGGTACCAAATTACATACCTCTTCCGTGATTCATTTTCTCACAAATTTATCATCTATGAACAAGACTGGTATTTTCCCTCCATATTTCTTACCTATTTTCAGTACATGGTCAAAACAGCAAACCGAAAGTAAGCCGGCTGCATGGGAGTTTCTACACAGTTTCGGATCTGTCTAAGATGCCTATTTTCAGCAGAAAATCCTCCCAAATTTATTTAAACTTCAAAAGTCAACATTTCCTATTAAAATTTAAAGCAACTTTAAGTTTACTTAAAATAAGAATTTTGACAGTGGTCACTTTTTTGAAAAGTCGCTACATGGAAAAGTCTAGAGGTGCTCCGCGAGACCATAAACATGTCATTCCTCCCCCTTCGAAGATTTTTTTTGGCGAATATACCAGAATGTGAGGTTTTTCGAGTTAAACGCAACTCTCCATTTTGTGTTGCGCATTTTAGCTTTGTCGCACTACTCTGCTGAAAGAACCATACCATGCGAATAGCCATATCACGCATTGCGGCAAAAATGAAAGAAGTCGTTAAATACAAAAGTCTTAAAATTTCATATGCTCATGTTATTGACTATCAGTCAAAGGAATTTAAATGATTGAAAAAGTCCAAAATGATGTTTTGATAAGCAGTTGCCATGGCAACGACAAAATTTTGTCGCTTCGGAGCTCGATAAACCGTTCCGTATAGTAGCCGAAGTGAAAAACACAGTCAACAGATGTAATAAGGTTTGCAAGAAAATGGTTGCTATGGTAACAACAATTGTCAATATTTGACTATTTTCTACTAAAGATACTATTTTTGTATACATAGATACTAAAAGTTTTCATATACATCCATAAATCATGCTGTAACAGTGGCTGACTGGGACCATCTTGCCACAGGCTGAGTGCCATTTCTTCACAAAATGAACTCTACACTATGGTACAATGAATTTTCATAACAATCAAAAAATTTTTGTTTTTAGCTTTACCACCCCAAACTTGGTATATTATGAAACAGCAGAGTCAAGACCTACAAACTATGTTAAGTGTTGTCATGGAAACCATTTTTGAAAATTTGGACCTATAGCGACAATGCGCTTATGGTCTCGCGGAACACCTGTCTCGTAATGTCGCTTTGAGGGAAGGGGTGTTTTTCTTTTTTTCCCAATCTGTTGCCATGGCAACCAACTTATTTAACATTTTATATCTTAATATTCACAATACCCCCTCAAAGTACTAGAACACATATAGACATTACTTTCTTCTAGCTTCCATGTGCCAGAACATTGAATGGAAACATACCCAAAATGACTCTAAAATTATGTAAATTTGAGCAAAACCTACCCATTTTCAGGTCGCCATAGGTCAAGGAAAAAAAAATTCCCACAAAATACGGTTTCTATGTATCTCTAGATAAAATCTGAAACTTTCAAATGGTACCAAATTACATACCTCTTCCGTGATTCATTTTCTCACAAATTTATCATCTATGAACAAGAATGGTATTTTCCCTCCATATTTCTTACCTATTTTCAGTACATGGTCAAAACAGCAAACCGAAAGTAAGCCGGCTGCATGGGAGTTTCTACACAGTTTCGGATCTGTCTAAGATGCCTATTTTCAGCAGAAAATCCTCCCAAATTTATTTAAACTTCAAAAGTCAACATTTCCTATTAAAATTTAAAGCAACTTTAAGTTTACTTAAAATAAGAATTTTGACAGTGGTCACTTTTTTGAAAAGTCGCTACATGGAAAAGTCTAGAGGTGTTCCGCGAGACCATATAGCTTGGATTAATTACAATGGAAACTGAGGAGCTTCTTTAATTTTTGTCTACTGGTCGAGCAGATAATTCCGAACGATTTTTGCGGTTTTTCGTCAATAACTCGGCTCCTATACGTCAAATCACCATGAAACTTTGAACAAATAATGATTCACCCTTCATACAAATGCCTATGTAAAAATAATTTTGAAAATCCACCTATAAATGCTGATTTGAGGGCGTTTTAATACCCCCCTCTAATGGCCATTTTACGCAAGTTACTAAGGGTATTTCCGAAAGATTTGCATTTTAGTCTGTCCTGGGGTCAAATATAAATCAAATGTTTCAAAACTATGTTATTTTATCCTTTAATCCTTATTGAAGAATTCTATGTCAACATATATCATAAAACTTTTACAAAATTTATTTTTAAAGCGACTTTCTGAACCATGATGAGGTACGTTTATTTCCTACTTATTTCCCATGATTTTGGTAGTCTAACACATGAAATGTATACACTTTTTCGTGAATATCCTGCTCTGGGCCCCTCTCAATGCAGGTTTTCAAAGATCTATTGACCAGAATATATTTTTTGAAAATAGATGACTCCGAAACTAGGTCAAGATATGGTCTTAACACAATGAGGTCACTTTTCCCAGCTCCTAAACAGACAAAAGTTACAAACAGCAAGAAAAACAAAGGCTAAAAATATACTAAATAAAGTTATTTTGAGATTTCCTTTTGCATGTCGGTTATTTTTCTGAATAGCTAGACATCTGTATCACCAAAATTGTGAAAAAGTATCTCCAAGTAACCGAACTAGCGAATCGTCGGAAATACCTTCAGTTCGGAAATATCTGCTCGACCAGTACTGGTGACAGAACAGTTTCCGGACAGTAATAAATTCCGGACAGTCGCCCTTTTCAAATACCATGAATACTTTGAAGGAACTTGTTTTCAAAATTTTGAGAAAATTTTGTAGATTTTTAAATGGAGACAGGGATTTTTTTTGCCCCTTTTAAGGGCCGTTATTCGGCCCCATTCCCAATGAAAAATAGTATCTTTTTTTCCCAATTGTGACTCTAAAATTTCCCAATTTCATTCAGATGGAATTATCAGCAAAAATAGTGAAAATAACTGGTTCAAAAGTAGCAAATTTACTATTTATTTGCCATATTGTTGTAAGCATAAGAAATTAAATCATATTGAAAGAAAATTATATGATTAAACATTCAATTCTTAACTTTTGATTGTATAAACTGTCATTTTACTTTTACTTTGATATTTAGTACTTCCCAAATATTCCCAAATGTCGTTAATTTTCCCAATTGCAAGGGCCCCGACCCCATTCCCAAATTACTGAAAAAAATCACTGGGAGAATTCAAATCATGAATCATATAAACAAAATTTTGCATCTAAGTTGCTTTATCGCACCACCTTTTTACTCCTTTCTGTCCCGTTTCATATCGCTCGCCGGGGGAAGTCGCTGTGAACGATACTATTTCAATCTACGTGGTTTGAGAAGTTTCGGTTCTATTTCCAAGATTATTTTTACACAGTCATTTGTAGAAAAGATTGAAGAAAACAATATCCAAAAATCATCCTGTTTGGGCTGAAATTGATTGAGATTGATAGCTTTAAAATCAGGTGTCCGGAAACTGTTCCAGCGATTTGCGAAAAATGGCGAAAATACAGGGTCATAAAAACGATCTAGAAACCATATTTCTTGATAGATTTATTATTTTCTTTCAACGTGAGTATCTGTGGGAAGGGCATAGCCTTATTTGAGAGAAATTTAAATCTTTTCCATTGTAGGACAGAAGAGTTATCCCTGAAAAACCTTCAAAATCGTCCGGAAACTATTCCAACACCAGTAGCGCATTTGAAACTGAGGTTGAGCTAGACAAAAATTAAAGAAGCTCCTCAGTTTCCATTGAAATTTGATCAAGCTATAACAGCTAGAACAAGCTATTGCTTACTGTCCGTGCAGCGCCGATGTTTAACACTGAGTCTATGGAGAACATCGACGACGTCGCGTTTAGAAATGTTAAATTAAGATAGAAATCTCCCCACCTAGATTTATTTTCTTTCACCATGTTCACTGTTAGCATAGTATTGGTCGTACAGACATATATCATACATTGATAGTTATGAGACTTCAAGATCTATCTCCCTATATAAATTTCAATTGGAAAATATACAAAGTAGAGAAAACTTCAATTTTCCGATTTCTGATGTGAGCTGCGTCGACAGCAATAACATTTAAAAATCAAAAATTTTTGAGAAGCATTCACTGATTCCATTTGTACTCGATATATATTTTTAACAAGACACAAATATTGTCCGATGATGAGCAGCAAGATTTTGAAAAAAACAAAAATTTGAGGTTCCTTATCTCCTTATCTGTTGGTATTTCAATAGGGGTTTCTATACAAAAGTTGTAGTATTATCTCGGTACTTGTGCGACTTGTCAACAAAATTTAATTATCATCAATTTTTTAGCGCACCTGAGCGAAGCTCAAGTGAGCTATTGTTATAGCGTGGCATCCGTCCGTCCGTCCGTCTTAAACTTTTCACATTTTCGATTTTTTCTGAAGAACCACTTAAGGGATTTTGATGAAACTTGGTAGGAATAAAGTACTCATGGTCCCCTACAAGTGTTTGTGTTTTATGTCAAAGTGTTTTCTTGCGAGGATTTCCCTGTAAATAATGTTTGAGGCATGTTAAGAAAATTTAGAAATATATCATCAAGAGATGATTGAAAAATTTCAGAGTAAGAGATAAGTTTTTGGTGAATAAACATATAATGATTCAAAAGGGCTCAAATGAAGGATACATCAATTGCTCATATAAGGTTAATTTTAAAATTTGGTTACATTATGATAGAAAAATTGCTTGGATTTAGATATAAAATATTTGATGTTATTCTTTGGTACAAAACCACTGAAATATTTCGTGCAGATGATTGAATACAAAAACAGTCAGATTACTATATATATAAAATGTTTGTGCATAAATTATTGTGTGATAACTGCATGTATTGTAATTGTAATTGTAATTGGGCAAAAAATAATAAAAAAAAGTAATGTGCTGGGTATATTTTCTACGTACTACATTGTGATCACTATATATAAGTACATTTGTAATTTTTTTTTTCTGGGTACATGTTCTACATCGTTCGACGAACTACATCGTGATTGCTAGTAATGTGCTGGGTACATGTTCTACGTACTACATGGTGATCCCTAGTAATATGCTGGGTACATGTTCTACGTACTACATTATGATAACTAGTAATGTGCTGGGTACACGTTCTATGTACTACATGGTGATCACTAGTAATGTGCTGGGTACACATTCTATGTACTACATTGTGATCACTAGTAATGTGCTGGGTACACGCTCTACGTACTACATGGTGATCCCTAGTAATATGCTGGGTACATGTTCTACGTACTACATTATGATAACTAGTAATGTGCTGGGTACACGCTCTATGTACTACATGGTGATCACTAGTAATATGCTGGGTACGGTTCTATGTACTACATCGTGATCCCTAGTAATATGCTGGGTACATGTTCTACGTACTACATTATGATAACTAGTAATGTGCTGGGTACACATTCTATGTACTACATTATGATAACTAGTAATGTGCTGGGTACACGCTCTACGTACTACATGGTGATCCCTAGTAATATGCTGGGTACATGTTCTATGTACTACATTATGATAACTAGTAATGTGCTGGGTACATGTTCTATGTACTACATGGTGATCACTAGTAATATGCTGGGTACATGTTCTACGTACTACATTATGATAACTAGTAATATGCTGGGTACACATTCTATGTACTACATTATGATAACTAGTAATATGCTGGGTACGGTTCTATGTACTACATGGTGATCACTAGTAATATGCTGGGTACATGTTCTACGTACTACATTATGATAACTAGTAATATGCTGGGTACATGTTCTATGTACTACATTATGATAACTAGTAATATGCTGGGTACATGTTCTATGTACTACATTATGATAACTAGTAATATGCTGGGTACATGTTCTATGTACTACATTATGATAACTAGTAATATGCTGGGTACATGTTCTATGTACTACATGGTGATCACTAGTAATATGCTGGGTACGGTTCTATGTACTACATCGTGATCACTAGTAATGTGCTGGGTACACATTCTATGTACTACATCGTGATCCCTAGTAATATTATGTGCTGAGTAACAGTCTTCATGAAAACTTTTTTTGACCACTAGCCAGCCGGGCTAGTTGAGTGCCAAAATCTACCAGCCACCCAAAATTTTCACTAGCCATTGAAGAAAAATCAAAACACTATAAAGAACCATCGTTTCCTCAGCAAGGTCCGTTGAGTTGGCAAAAATTCACACATATATAGGGTATACATAAAATAAAAATCGAACGAAGTTAAACGGAGAAAAGAAAGAAGTTATTTGAATCATACTCGCTAAAAGGCCGGCCGTTGCTTGCGGCGCTTGGCCAATAGTTATAAAATTTTCGTAAGAATTTTCATTTCAGTGTTCAGTCGAGATTTTTGAAATTGTTAGATATTTAAATGAACATGTTATACTCGCATATTAGTCAGTACCGTAAAATAAGCCGTCACGCCGCACTGAAAACAATGCACTATTGTTACGGAAATATTTATCTTGTATCTTAGGACAATATTTTAATAAACAGATTTTACAGGAAAACGTTGTAATATTTCATTTGAAACATGTTCAATAAAAGAAACATTTCATACTTAACCAGCGATAAAAGTTGAGACGCAACGTGTACTTTTTACGGAAAGAAGGCGGCGATTTTACCCCAAGAATAAAACGAGAAATCGCCAGCCGTCGGTAAAGTCACTAGTCAGTCGGGCTAGTTCAGCATCAAATTTTGGTAGCCCGAGGAAATATATGGTAGCCAGGGCGGTCGGGCTAGTGAGTTTTCATGAAGACTGGAGTAACCATTCTGTGTACATACATTCTATACTACGTTGTGATTGCTAGTAATGTGCTGGTACTTGTTGGTGTATGCTGGCATACAATATTCCTAAGTTATGGACATGTTACACACACATGCTTAGCAAATATGTTTTGCATCGTTGTATTCATTACTTGTGCATTATGCAAACACTCAGAAAGCAGCTTTCTTTTGATCATGTGTAATGGACTTTAACATTCGGCAGTGTGTGGCAATAAATTTTTCCATACGTTGCCATACACTATCTAGTAGCAACCCCAGCCGAGCGCGCCGATAGCGGCGAATTCGCCGAAAATCGATACTTCACTTTTTAAAATTAAGATTACAGTAACTTCTACCCAACCAATTTTCATTATTTATGTACCATTTTGAAGCTAATAATCTAAAGTTTCTGAATATGTAATCGTTTTGATATTTTATTCTGTCTAAATAACGTTTTAGACGAGTTATTTGCAATACACAGCTAAGAATTACGCATCGCCGATTTCGGCGCCTAAAACACTAAGCTCTTGTCACATATGTTACACGTGAAAGGATTTCCGCGGGGTCAAATCTCCATTAATATGCATGAAATTTACAGACCAAACAGGTGAGAAAATTACCTGGATGAAGCCACCTTCAAAATTAAAATATGTTGACCATGACCGGAGCTACAAGCGTGAAAAGTTAATCAACAAGTACGTGAATACTATAAGGTAAGTCAATATTTTGAATACATATTCTTGTAGAGAAAAATCTAAATTTTCTTTTGGTATATATATTAATAATATTTTGTATTATTTAGCACCGCGCAAACGGGAGTCAAAGGTCAAGTTCATTCAAAAACTCGCACGGCGCCTCCACGCACCTGTTTACATTATGTAAACAAACGGCGCCATATTGGATTTTCCGTGCCGGCGCCTTGAATTTGATAAATTACTCAATTGAAAAATCGTTAATAACTCTAATAAAGTAATTAAATGTTATAGACAATGTTTATGAATACATAGTTGATCAAAATATCTATTTAGAAAGTAATTATATACAATTAAAACGCCAAACATTGCCGCGGACGCGTCACTGCAGCATTGAAATATGAATGTATTATGTTGTTCACAAAATCAAGGGAATAATTTGGGTTTAAGGGGTTGGACTGGAGAGAAACACTGGACTTGCGTCCGTATGGGATCCTTTGTCCAATTTTTTTTTAATTTCGGACTTAGAAAAAAATTACAAGCCGTCTATTTTAATTAACAACCCACTGCCTTATTCCCGTACCCCCTCTCCAACATTCATTTTGTAATATTTTTATAGTGGTGGCTGTGGACATTAAATAATTGGGTTTATAGGACGGACTAGAAAGAATCAATGGGACCGAGGAACCCTGCCCATTTTCTTTAAGTTACGGACTTGGAAATTTTCACAATCGGCCTTATTTCCGAACATCCCCCGGTCATTCAGTTAAAATAAATTCAGCAAGAATGATTGATGGACGGACTTACGATCGCAGGGGATTCCCCGACTTAAAAAATTAATATTTTTTTTTTCAATTTCAAAATAAACTTATAAGTTTGAAAGCCTCCTTTGAAAGTTTAACCCGACCCCCCCCCCCCCTTTCTAATGTTGAGACTTGGATTTTGTTTTTAATTTAACCCAATCTTACACTTGCATACATTTAATTTCAGTTGAGTAAATCGACATAGCTATTAAAACATTTATAGATAGGGATTATTTTATTTTTCAAATGTAATTGAAAGGGAAACATTGGGCAAACACTTCCATTTTTTTTTTTTTTTTCACTTTTTAGGCCTTACTGCCACCCCCACCCCTACCCCTCCTCTCCCTATTTATGTTATCATGGGTATTTAAGAACTCCATGACTATAGATCTATTATACTAGCAACCTCAAACATATAGTAAAAGAGCCTTTTACATGTATTAGTTGGGGCTATAATTTGAAATTTTCATTATACCCCCCCCCCCTGCAAAGAAAGACAGTTTAGAAAATACCTCCTATGTCTGTTTTTATGAGAGAAAAAAACTTCAAACTTCAAACATATCTATTTTATTCATTTCAGTCTCTCAGGTTTCTCCATCCAAATTCAATTTGTACTGGCAGTGCTTTCAGTGGTATATAAGAGAATGGAGACATATCCTGGGTCATTCTAAATCCTTGAGCCTCTCTGTGAATTTTAAGCTACAGCTGTACAAACGGAAAACATCACAAATGGACCTATACTTTATGATAGCAGATTTCAAGACATTTTAAAGTACCTTTCTTTACTTCATCCAGATTGTGAACAAATCAATGCAGGGAATTATAGACAAACTTTGTAGCATTGCAAGAGTCAAGAAAACAGAACACTATAGGAATTTATTGATAAGCAATTTGCATTTGAGACTCTATCTTCAAGAAATGGTGAGGAAAAAAATGTTTGGACCCGGGCCTCTCTCTCTTCCAAGTGTGTACCCCATCATCTCCAGTATGCAAAGGCAATTATTTAAGGACTGTGCACTGTTACATGAAGAGACCATGATGGGTGATTCAGTATGGCTTACTCGTGACAAGGGAAAGACTACTCACTAGTGACAAAATTAAGACACCTTGTATTGTAACAAACCTTAATATACATGTAATTACACTGCATGTATAGTTGAGCGTCTCAGAATAGTGTTAAATAGCATAGTAATGTAGATATCTAGAATTATGGTACATGTATTAACTATCTCAGATAATAATTACATGTACACATATCTGTGATATTTATTTAGAATATTATCTGAATCCTGATATTTCAGAAAGCATAATTAAGAGATATGATTTTCGATAAAATAATTATGAAAAATGATATACATGTATTATGTGGTTCTATATGTATTGATTTAACCTATTTCATGCAAATATTTTGGATTGTTTACAGCAACTATTCTATTGAAGGGTATTAAAGAATTTCCATTAACTCTAAAAGAGTTTATATCTCAAAAAAATTGAGTCTTTGAATAAACATACTTTGAATGTTTCAATAAAATGATCAGATAACACTACAATTCAGCAATTTAGTGTTATTTAATGAAGTGATATAGAGAAACAAACATCAGAATTGGAAAGAGAAGAAAATTTCCATTAAGATTGGAAAATTTGGTGTGGTTATCTTGAAAAATAAAAAAAATATGGCAGTTTTTGTGTAAAATCTTGTTTCGACGGTGCCGCGAACAGCATCTTGAAGACTGCATTTTAGTGCAGGAAAAATTCCCCGAAAGTATCTAAATTTTTGGATTTCAAATTGTCATAACTTTGGTTCTGGTAAAGATATCTGAACAAAGTAAAGTGTTTTGTGTAGGTTTTTCAAAGCTCTATCCAATTAAACTGGTTGTAGAACACTTTGAGAACTTTGAAAATTTCACCTGGGGTTGCTATATCTAGAACACTTAAATCACATGATGTGTAGTGTGACACTGGGTCTTTAGAGTGGAACAAATGTACATTGTATAAGTCATACATGTATGTACTAAGTGTTTGAATACTCATTGCATTGCACAACTTTTTTTTCAGATTTTCATCTTCGTCTGGTGATTACACATACCAGTGGTCGCCTTGTGCAGCAGGAACATGCAGCAAATTTCCAGACATAAGTGTAAGACCTTTTGAAGGAAATTTTCTTTTAAAATGGGAATCTAGTGAGAACTATAGTTACTGTAGTTGAATTTTCTATGGTTTCAGGGATTTTCCTTAAGTTTTATAAGCTGACTCTGTACGTGTACCTTGGGATTTGTTTGAAATGACATAAATCATGGTTTCATACCCTTTACATGTCACACTTATTGACTCTTTGGCTCTTATATTTTGAATCATATTCATGTGTAAGTATTCTGTAAAACTATTTGTCAATGATTCTGTAAAACTATTTGTCAATGATTATTTTGATGTCAGCAAATAAGATTGATCCACTTAAATTAAGATGTAAATTCAATGTAAAAGTGTACAAGTCTACAGTATTGTAAGAAGCCTGAGAATGATTATAGTAATTTCCTTCTTCATCTAGGTATGTCAAACGTATACAGATGGGACAGCATATTGTGCGGGAACGTTATCTTCAGCCATGTTTATAGGAGAGCCGGAAAGTAACCTTCAATTAAAGTATGAGTGTAAAGATTCTACCATAACGAGGTAATAATGTTTATGAATGAATGCTTATTCATGTGAGTTCCGTCTTTTTGTGTCCCTTGCGAAGCATAGCGACACTTAGGGATCACTTTGTCCATTGTCCGTCTGTCTGTCACTTGGGTGTCACACCCCATAACTTTTGATATTTCACATGTATTCCTTGTGACAAGACCTTTCTACTCATACCATAATTTTTGACCTCGTATCTTCAGCTAGATATTTGACCTACTTTTCAAAAAATCTAAGATTGGCTTTATCTTTTGATTGGTAAGTGATAGGGCTTTGAAATTCCACATGTGTATTCCTTGTGACAAGACCTTTCTACACATAATTTTTGACCTCATGACCATGACCTACATATTTGTCATACTTTTCAAATTTTTTTAGATTGGCTATATCTTTTGATTTATAAGTGATAGGGCTTTGGTATTTCACATGTGTATTTTTTGTGACAAGACCTTTCTACACATACCATAAGTTTTGACCTCGTGACCTTCACCCAGATATTTCACCTACTTTAAAAAAAAAGAAAGATTTGCTATATCTTTTGATTGGTAAGTGATAGGCTTTGATATTTCACATGTGTATTTTTTGTGACAAGGCCTTTCTACATATACCATAATTTTTGACCTTGTGACCTTGACCTAGATATTTGACCTACTTTTCAAAAGATCCTATATTGGCTATATCTTTTGATTGGTAAATGATTGGGCTTTGATATTTCACATGTGTATTCCTTATGAACAGACCTTTCTCAACATTCCATAATTTTTGACCTAGTGACCTTGCCCTTGATATTTGACCTACTTTCAATAGAAAGCAGGCGATGCAAGCATTCCTTGGATTGCTATTTTTGTTCGTATGTGATTGAGTTCGATTTGGGACGGTATCTGACGTAAAGGCATTATGACGTAATAAAATTTCTATATAATTGTACTTTCCCTACATTTAACGTTGGTTTCCATAGAATTTGATGACGTCACAATAGGTTTACATCATATACCGTCCGGAACAGGAAGTAATTCTATATAACGAAATTCCAGTAATGGAAAAAAAATCTTGAGTTCTTTATTTCTTGCTTGTCGTTCAGTGTGGCAATTTGATCCTATTTTCCATGGAAAAGCCCAGTTAGTTTTCCATAATATAGAAAACAAGATCTCTTGCGATGAAGTTAAAACAACATCTGTCAGGCCAGTTTGAAAAGATGGAGTACCTTGTACCTTGAAGGTACCTTAAGAGTCATGGCTTTAACCACTAAAATCATAAAATGTTGTGCTGATTTAGCTCCTTTCTAATCTGTATTTGAATTTCCATTTTAAAAGCAGTATTTTAAATTCAGTGGCTGACCCACACATGAGTTGTTGTCAGACACATGTATCTGCTGGCTGCTAAGTACAAGTATTTCATGTCTGCAATGTAAATAATTTCCCAGATCCATTAATTCATGTACAATATATATTCATGTATATTTATGTAAACAGCACAAAAAAGGTGCAAGCGACAACTACAATAAATTGTGTTTAAATCCAGCAGAAGGGACAGTTCGACAGAACGTCACTCATTGTGTCTGGACACATGTACATGTATATATCAGACACACTCTCATGCTAGTCAGAAACTGAAGCTCTAAAGCATATAACTTGCACACATGTAAGTTAGAACCGAAGCAGACCCCGCGAGGGGTGAGACCAGGTGCCTAGGTAGTATCAGCGTCTCCTGTTTGCATGCAACATCCGTTGCTTCCAAAGGTTAAAAAATGCCCTTCCTGATTGTATTACCTAAGAAAAAAAATCACACATAACATTTTCTGAATTTCAACTTAAGGCAAAATAAGACAAACATCTCCCCCTCCCCCCCTCCCAATAGAATTGAGTTAAAGATTATCCTGACGATAATCTCAACAGGACTCAAAATAGAGCACCAAATTGAGCATCCACAGACCCCCAGCAAGCCAGAGGTGGTGCCAGGTGCACTGGAGGAGTAAGCATCCCCTGCAATACACGTCCAACTTGATGAATGGGATACAATTAACTCGAAATTATATGGCTAAAAATGCATTTCCGAGAAGAAAAATAATCACAAATTCACACACACACATATATATTCATGTATATATATGGCATCTATAGTTTTGCATGGCATCTTAAATGTTTAACTCGAAGTATTTGTTAGTTTGTGATTTATCATTTCAGAACATCGTATGTGAACTTAGTATGTGATTCCTCAGTAGACACCCAATTTGTAGCCAAAGGCCCATTACCTGGAAAACCAACAGAATATGTAAGATTCACAGAAATTCAATTTTATAAGAATCTGTACTTTAAAACAAATTGTACATTCTTCTGTTTTAATTGGTTCTAAGTATAGGTTAGAAGGTAATTTGAAGTTTCTACATGAGTAAGAAGTGGGTGGAGCGTCAGCGGACGTAGCGTAGTGGTTAGCGCGCCCGGCTAGCATGCTTCATAGCATACTGAAAATCTGGGTTTGAGCCGCGCTCATCCCACATATTTTTCTGTTTAGTATTAATGCTGAATCCATGACGACCATGAAGACGGTTTCTTCACAGATTGGCTTAGCTCAAATGTTGCCATCTAAATTATATATGAATTGTCTGACTTATCTTTTCACCTTAAAATCATGCATGAAATCATAACAATGTACAAATTTCAATGCTTGTATCAATCAGTGAAAAGTTAATCTGTAGCAGGTATATCTTGTTCTTAAGCAATGCTAAGTGACAACCTTTGATAAATGCTGAATCGCCAAATGTCTGACATTATATCTACCGTACTAGCTAACTTTAACATTAAGGGATCATACATTAATGCTTAGATGGTCAGTTTAAGTGAGGTTCAACCTTTGATAAATGCTGAATCGCCAAATGTCTGACATCATATCTACCGTACTAGCTAACTTTTACATTAACATGATTAAGGGATCATACATTAATGCTTAGATGGTCAGTTTAATTATGACGTCATAATAGATAAGTTCACCAACATTTATAAATTGTGAACATTTGTTGCTCTGATAAGTGCTTATACCTCTGATTACTGACTGGTAAATTATTCCCACATTATTCCACTTACATTGTTTCTGGAATTTGCAAACGACAAAAAGCAAAACGAATGAAATTTGGAGTAATGAATGAGTGCGCTATTAAGGCCATTTCAATTTTTTTGAAGTTAAGTGTCCACCTTTGTTTCTAAAGCCTATCTGAATTCTCAGGCTCGGTCAAACATTGAAATTGCATTGTGACATCATGGAATTTCTCAAATTTTTCCCGGTATCTGAAGGGTCATGCAGAAAAATGTAAACTTTCTATCCTTTATGTTAAATTTTTGATGAAAAATTGTTTTCTGATAATCTATCAGCTTAATATAAATATCCTTTCCAATTATTTTCTGATCATCGATTCCTTTAAGCCTTTTGATGTACAACATCAATGTCTATCTACAATACCAAAATGTTCACATCATTCTTAGAAAAGTAAAGATACATGTACATAGATAGTTTTGAAATTTTAATTTATAGATTTTATAGAGTTTTAAGATTGTATTTAGTTTTACATTTTACAGTCATATTCCCTAGGTACAGCAGCATGAATGTTACAGTAAATTAGAATGGCCTTAAAGGCCGACGGGGGACTATATAAGGGGATAGGTCAATTTTCTGTCATTTCCTCACAGACTACTTTAGGCTTAACATCTCCTATAGGTATCTGATTGGTTCCCTTTAATTCTTTTACCCCTATCAATTTTTGATTGACAGCTTAAAACAAATTAGACTTGGGTATCTCATTAGCATAATAAAGAATTACCTGTCGGTTTGTCTTTGATGTAACACGCCGCTCGCAGACGGCGTTGTCTTCAAAGACGGTATGCCACGCCTATCTATCTTATGTCACTCAGGTATAACTATGAACGACCGGGTGGTTCCCAACGTCAGCCTTTATTGAAATCTGGTTCTGAATCAGTGATCAAGTTTTTTTTATAGCAAACATTAATGTAATGTAAATGAAATTTCTTGTGCAAAGTACATGTAAGTCTAAATTTTGATAATTAAAGACTCTTTGAAATACTTAATTTTGCAGATATTATTTTTCCGTACTTAATTTCAGGAAATGACATTGACATCAAAGTATGCATGTATTGAAAAAGGAGGCCTTAGTGGTGGATCCATATTACTCATAGTGTAAGTTTTTGCTTTATGTTAATTGACAAGTTTAAAAATCTTGCCATGACTACATTGATATAGTTACGTATCGATTATCGCCGATGTCGGCGACATCGTCGCTAGACCCTTCCAATAAGGGTTATTGATTATGATTTTGATAATCAATTATAATCAGGAAATTAACATTATGTGAAATATTTGCATTATTAAACCGTATTTTTCTAGAGAAGCAGTTCATAAGTCGTACTAACAATTACAATAATATAAATTTTTGAATTAGGTTGGTTTGCATTCTCGTATGAAACATTTTGCCAAGTTTTCATAAAATTTGCTGTCAATAAAATGTACAGTTTTGCAGTGTATCGTAATACCGTATAAGACTCTTTCGTGGTCTTCTATGAAAGATACATAAGTTCCAAAAGGGGTCTTAAAATCATGTAAAACCCGAGGCTTGCCGAGGGTTTTGCAAAATTTTGAAACCCTGAGGGTGGAACCGATGTATCTTTCATAGAAGAACATGAAAGAGTATTTTTCTCTCATATCTATGGGTAAAAAACAAAACTGAAAGAAAAGGGACAAAATTTGGAAAAGGTCGAGTTGATCTAAACACGAAAATTTTGCGATATTCGAATTCAGCGCCCGGCCTTGAAAATGGCTTATCTATAAGAATAAACTACGAATATTAGGCTTTTCAAAGTAAAACGCAAGAGTACATTGAAAAACGATCTTAAAATTGATGTTTTATTGCGACATCGCCGCTAGCTTGTTTGTTATGCGGGCTGAAATCATGACGTCACAATAGCGTAAACAATTGAAACAATAGCTTCACATGATAGGAGATACAGCTGTCACGTGATACATATATGTGATACAGAAGTAGCTCACGTAGCTGTATTAATCCATTCTTGTGCTGTCGGCTGTTGTTATTAGCAACGAGGGAGATAATCCCAACGCAGGAACTTTGCATTGAGCATTTTCACGATTTTCCAAGATCTAATAAGATGCACATAATGTATTATATAACTTAAATTATAATGAATGTTTCTAAAATTCTTTTTGGTTATGGGAAATAACCTCAAAAAGCCGATGCACAAACGTGGTATAATTCGCATGTATCATGTGCATCAGCTTTTTGAGGTTATTTCCCATAACCAAAAAGAATTTTAGAAACATTCCTCAATTACTTTAATTAAATAATTAAAGACTGCCATAGCCATAAAATTTAAATCTTAATAATATTTATACCCCCCGCAAACGAAGTTTGGGGGGGTATATAGGAAACACCATGTCCGTCTGTCTGTCCGTCTGTCCATCTGTCTGGTTAAGAAGTTCTTAAAGCTGATTACTCTTTAAGTATAAGTGATAGGGCTTTCATATTTTATACATGCATTCACCATAATAAGTACTACATTTTGATACCAAGACATTTGACCTAGTGACCTTGACCTTGAATTTTGACCTTATAGTTATATTTTGGTTAAGAAGTTCTTAAAGCATATATTTTTCACATATAAGTGATAGAGCTTTCATATTTCATACATTCATTCACCATAATAAGTACTACATTTTGATACTAAGACATTTGACCTAGTGACCTTGACCTTGAACTTTGACCTTATATTTATATTTTGGTTAAGAAGTTCTTAAAGCATATATTTTTCACATATAAGTGATAGGGCTTTCATATTTCATACATACATTCACCATAATAAGTACTACATTTTGATACCAAGACATTTGACTTTGACCTTGTAGTAATATTTTGGTTAAGAAGTTCTTAAAGCGAATATCTCTTCAAGTATAAGTGATAAGGCTTTAATATTTCATACATGTATTCATCATAACAAATATTTCTCCATGACATTTGACCTTGTGACCTTGACCTTTGACCTACTTTTAAACTATAAGGGGTAGGGCTCTGATATTTCACATATATATTCCTCATGACTAAAGCTTTCATTTAATACCATGACTTGACCTAGTGACCTTGACCTTTGACCTACTTTTGACCTTTGACCTACTTTTAAACTATAAGGGGGAGGGCTTTGATACCGTATTTCACATATATATTCCTCATGATGAGAGCTTTCATTTGAGATCATGACTTTTGATCTAGTGACTTTGATCTTGACCTTTGACCTACTTTTAAACTACAAGGGTTAGGGCTTTGATATTTCACATATATATTCCTCATGATGAGAGCTTTCATTTGATATGACTTTTGACCTAGTGACCTTGATCTTGACCTTTGACCTACTTTTTAACTACAAGGGATAGGGCTTTGATATTTCACATATAGATTCCTCATGATCAGAGCTTTCATTTGATTCCATGGTTTTTGACCTAGTGACCTTGACCTTTGACTTAGTTTTTAACTGTAAGTGATGGCTATGATGTTTAACATACAGATTCCTATGTCATAAATGAATCCGTTTAGAGAAAAATGTCCCATGTGGGATATAATTCTTCACTTTAGGGCAGTTCTAGTTTTTTTCAGCTCTGAAATTATTCTTCCCTGACGTTTCACTGACTTTTATGGATTTTCATTTTTCACTGACCAAATTCTAAAATTCCCTTACAATTCCCTGACTTTGATAAAAAGGCAATTTCCCTGACTTTTCAAGACTGCTGGCAACCCTGCAGACATTACTGATCCCTCCATATTATAGTCTCTAGATGTCCCTTATCAAAACATAGAAAACGCTGAAAATTGTCAAAAAAGTCATTCTCTTTGACAATAGAGTATGTTTAATTTAAGATGAAAATTAACAAAAGGAGTATGTATGGTTTATATAGTAAAGTGGCCCCCTAAAATCGACTTCTCCAAAATCAAATTTTAGAAAATTAAATATCTATATTTTGAGAAATCTAGTTACAAAAACTTCTCCTCAATTTGTAAGACGTTGTAAATTTTGCATAAATATCATGAAAATCGTTGATTTTGTCAATTTTTCAGGAAAAATAGCATAATTCTTTATTATTTTCATTGAGATAACATCGAGCGGGATCGTTAACAACTTTTTCCTTTTGCATGCACTTAGAAACGTATAAAAGTAACAACATATCAAAATATGAAAGTTGTTCAGAAGCCCGCTCGATACTAACTAATAGGAAGTTTGTCGAAAATGAGCGCCAAAATGACGTTTTACCAGAAATTTGGCAAAATATGCCATTTTTGAAGGCCAAATTCTATGAAAGTGAGAAAGGAAATTAAAGAATATAGATCATTTCATAAGAAGCGTACATTATACAATACAAATTCATTACTTTGTGAAAACTTCAGATTTTGCCCTGAAAGGGGGCCACTTTACTATATAAACCATATATAGTCCTTTACTAAATATAGAAATCATGTGATCCTCATTTATATTACTTTGTTGTTTTCTGCCAAGAGATAAAGCCCAAAATTCTGAAATCAAAATAAACTTTTGAAGCAAGATTGATTTAGAGTAAGTACATTTTATGGATTATGATTTCAAAGGGGGTGGAAAATGTTATCCTAGTATAGAAATCTCCCTGGAATTTGAATTACTCGTTCAGTGACATTTTCCAATTTCAGATTCTTCGTTTTAGTTTTAATATATATTATTGGTGGAATCGTTTTCCTACATTTTGTAAGAGGTGCCAATGGAAAAGAAATGATACCAAATCTAGAATTTTGGAAAGATTTTCCATTTTTAGTAAAGGTGAGTGCTGTTCTAGTTAAAGTTTTGCTTTAGCTTACGTGAAAGGGGTAGGGCCACGTTGCCCTTAAAACGGCCCTGCAATTTTCCTTAAAATTAAAGTAAATGAGAAATACTAAATATACCATATAAAATATAATGATTATTTGCTGCTTTTAATGAAAGGAACATATCACCAACCGAAGCATCATTGGCAGTCGTATGATGTCATCAAGTGACGTCATTTTGACGTAATTGACAAGACATGGTCCAAAATGCCCGAAAATATGTCTTTAGTGGAAAATTTCGATGTGGCCACATGTGTGGAGAAACATAAAAACTTTTATGTCAAGGAGATATAATGATTATCTTTTATTTGTAAGTTTTTCGTGTTTCTCGATGCATGTGGCCAATGCTAATTTTAAAGAAAATATATCAGGTTATGCAGCAATTTCATGAAAAGTTGCCTTTTTGGGGGATTTCAAAGGGCTTAAAGCTACTGATGATTTTAGTATTTACACATATCCAACACATAATTTAATAAAGAATGTTACAAAGAATCAAATCACTAAAAAAATCCAATCAATTCAAATTTAAAGAAACAGGGCTGATTTAGGGACTTTGTTGCCCTACCCTTTTATTTGAAACGAGCATGAACATAATACATGTGAAATTTATGTGAATTTTTTATGCCCCCGGAATCAAAGATTCGGGGGCATATAGTTTTTGGCATGTCCATCTGTTTGTCTGTTAGTCTGTTTGTCTGTTTGTCCGAAAAAACTTTAACATTGGACATAACTTTTGAATGGGAGGTGATAGGGCTTTCATATTTCATATGTGTATTCCTAGTGACAAGACTTTTCCATTGATACCAAAATTGTTGACCTCGTGACCATAACCTTGACCTTTGACCTACTTTTCAAAAACTTTAACATTGGGCATAACTTTTGATTGGAAAGTGATAGGGCTTTCATATTTCACATGTGTATTCCTTGTGACAAGACCTTTTCACTGATTCCAAAATTTGTGACCTCTTGACCTTGACCTTTGACCTACTTTTCAAAAACTTTAACATTGGGCATAACTTTTGATTGGAAAGTGATAGGGCTTCCATATTTCACATGTGTATTCCTTGTCACAAGACCTTTCCACTGACACCAACATTTTTGACCTCATGACCTTGACCTTTGACCTAGTTTTTCAAAAACTTTAACATTTGGAATAACTTTTGAATGGTAAGTGATAGTGCTTTGATATTTTACATGTGTATTCCTTGTGACAAGATTTTTCCATTGATACCAAACATTTTAACCAAGTGACCCTGACCTTGACCTTTCATATACATGTGCTTAACAGAAAATAGCTGTTTATACTAACAAAGATGCCACCGGGGGCATTTGTGTTTCACAAACACAGGCTTTATTCCATTTAAAATTCATGTGAAGTTCCTGACATGAATTTCCTGTAAACTCAATTTTGCATGAAAGTCACATAGAAACATTCATGTGAAAATTTATGTGAAGTAAATTTATGTGAAATTTACATGGATAATTTTTCATATAACTTGTATAATTCTGTGAATATGTGAAATTTTCTTAAAATGTACATGAACTTTCATGTGAATTTCACATAATGCTCTTTTCATATGAATTTCATGCGAGGCACAATTGGCTGTGTAGGTTACAAAGTTTTTAAACTCAACCTTTTAATTAAACTTGCTTATTTGCTAAGGGCTAAGACTCAAGATCCAGGGTCCTGTCACTAGTTGCATTTGGAGAGCAAAGCCCATGATTAATCCCCCTCCCCTTCCTCCCCCCTTTCCCCTCAAAGACAGAATTTTCTGGGATTTTCATTATCTACTACACATGTTTTCAATTATGCCTGAAAATGATCTTTAATGAGTAATTATGTTTGAGTTTATAAACCAAGATCATGAAATTTACAGAATCGCCATGTTCAAACAAGCTAGTACTTAGAATCTTCCCTACTGAAAAAGTTCAATAGTTAGCTAATTTATATGTTGTAAACTTCAATTTACTTTTAAATTAGTTTTACTTTTTTTCAGGACGGGGTAATGTTTCTATGCAGGGGGTGTAAGGCAGATAGTACATACTCACAGATTTAGCTGCTAGCCAATCAAATGACTTGTTTTGTGCCACCAACCAATCATATCACATATGCAAATCCCATTGCTCAGGTTACAAATGCAAAGTTGTGAGGGCATGAATGTATCATCAAATAGTACATGATTGTATAAAAAGGACAAATTACTTCCTTTTGTATAAGTATAACTAGTGTGGTTAAAAAGAGCAGTACACAGAAATGAATATTTAAAGTACATTTTATTTGGTTTACAGATTAGTACAATCTGACTCTTTTCTTCCATACAACTTAAAGGACATCCTGATATTTTTTTTTCCATATTTAAGTAGTTGCTTTTCATGTATGAGTAGTTGAAGTATCATTGAGATTAGCTAAATCCTTCTACATAGAGCAGGTACAAGTGGAACAATAAGGGTATAATTAGATTACGTTCTATAATGCTAGGTTTACACTTAGCCACGATGCCCTACGATGTCTACGATTGAGCAAATATCGTGGAACTCCACGATTCTATAAATAAAATTGGTCTTCACACACTCTCCGACGCTCCATCACGCTCTGATACGCGCTGTAGCGATTTGTTACGATTGTAGATAAGATCTGTTACGATTTGCATCCCGTTCTCTCAAGCTTCGTTACGTTCCCGCACGATTACCAAGATGATCTATTACGCTTTGCCACGCTCTATCACGGTTCCCTACGCTTATCAAGTTTTGTTGCGATCTGTTACGATGCAGGACTACGATTTGCTGGATTTAACACGATTTGATATGAAATAGACAACCAGTTTCAATACCACTTGCAATATCCGAACAAGATTAAGCTTAATATCCAGGAGATGAATATTTTATATCGCAAAATGGAGGAAATGGCATTGATGAACCTTATTTGATCTTTCTTTTTTTCGATTATTAAAGTTAATATTTTTCTTGAGCAATTCAAATCTTTGATTGCGTGTATATATTTAACTCGTTCGAAGACAATTAATGCAGCACCTCACTGATTATCAAGACTTCTTTTCTTAGTCTTCTTCATATGTTAGAAATTGTTGTGGATGCTAAAAACACTTTTAATCCATCAAAAACGGGTTGTCTTATTATAATTTTTATTATAGAAATAATGGAATCGCAACGAATCTTGTAGATTGTGGACTGAATCGTGGAAACCATAACAAATCGTCAAAGAGCGTGAGTGAAATCGTAGTGGATCGTAGGAGAACGTGTTTCACCAAGATCTCCTATGATCGCATATTACGATCTGTTGCGCTTTGTCAAGATCTGTTACGCTCTACTACGCTCCACTACGCTCTCCTACGCTCTCTCACGATGTAAGGATCAATCGGGACAATCGTAGCAAATTTTTTGAGAATCAAAAATTTTACCACGATCTCTGCGATCTCCTACGATCATTACAATTCCCCCACGCTCTCTTACGAATGTCACGATTCAACCCCACGCTCTCTTACGATCTCTACGATTCACCTCAATCGGGGCGATCGTGGATAAGTGTAAACCTAGCATAAATGTGCCAATGTAGAATACACTGGTGAATGATGCAATAGTGTAATTCTTTATTCTTTAAATATTTTGATGCTGTACAAAAGTAAAACATTTCAAGTGCTGGTTTTACATATTTTGGTCCAATATATTGTATCATTGTGTTCATTCAAGAGTGAAGTGAAATCAGCATTGTCATACGGTATACAGTAAACTTCACCTATAACGAACAGGTTTATAGCGAAATTCTGCTTGTAAACAAGTAAAAAGAAAGTCCCTGCAGAGGTCCTATTACCTTCCATTGATTTTTGTACGCCTGTAACGAATTTGTATGTAACGAATTATCAGCTTTTTTGAAGCCATCTTAAGGTCTCCCAAGGTATTCCCAATTAACACACCTGGCGGACAGATAATTACTAATTATCAAATAATTGTTCTCCATGTTTGTTGTCCCCGCGCTAATTACCTATTAGGAGACGTGTTGTATACACATGAGGAAATGATAGCCAATCATTTAATACTCTATCGGCATGTCAATTGTAAAGAATGCTTACTTAATAAATCACAACATAGCTACTGAATACTGGTCTTAAGCTTTCATTAATTCAGAAGAGCCACACTAAGGAAACATACATTGTATATTTAGCATCAAAATGCATGTAACGAAATATGGCTATAACGAATTTGGACCAATGATCCCCCGGGCTTCGTTATATACGAAGTTTAATTTCTGTAATATCGACCAAGCAAAGTTTTAAAGCCACTAGTACAGTTTCTATCATACAGTTCTTTCACTCGACAACAAATTCATTAAATATGAAAAAAAATCTACTGAAAAGTGAAAATAATGTCATTTGGAACCTATTTTTCATTTTTTCTTCTTTCTGAATTCACATTTTCTTCAAATTATGTTAAGGAAAAGATTTCCTGATGTTCTGAATAATTTTTCAGTGTACATTTGAATGATTTCTCCCTGAATCCACTGGTATAAGAGCAAACTGACAATCTAAATAGTATTACTGCCTAAGTAATATAAAGAGATAAATTTCCAAGAAAGATAACTCCAATTTAATCTATATTATTGCTTTTAGTAATATTACTATTTCCAGTATTCTCTTTGACTGTTCAAATCAAGCCAAGTTACGATGACGTCATAGTCTAAATTACGCCACTGCAGTTATACTCCTATAATCAGTGTAAATTCTATGCAAATGAATTGGTATATGTAAAGATATATATTTGACATGTCTAAGTTTTGAAATTTTATTACTCACTTTGTAAACTACTTAATATAGTACATGTTACAGCATACACATTTTCCAAAATTATATAATTTTGTTTGCCATCTTTGAGAAGAGTTATCTCCTCTGACCTGAAAATTAAGTTCTCTAAGTTTAACAGTACACTTGCAGATTTCCGTATGGCGTATGTGAATTGCATATCAATAGTATCAGGTTCAAACCTTGGTCTCGCTTACTGTTTTTATAACATAGAATATAGCAAGAATAACATGATCTCTTAATTACTTCAATTTGCAATTAGAGCATATTTAAAAAAAAACAATTGTATAAATTTACATGTATTGGCACTAAGTCTTGTTTGAAGTACATATAACATTCATTTGAGTTGATACTGGTTTATTTTTTATATTTTAATTATGATTTATATTTATTATAATGTCTATTCATATACATTAATTGATTTCAGGCATTTTTTCATTATATTTATTTTATATATATACAGATCAGTGTAAATTATATGTATTTTTTGCTTATGATTCCCCCGTAATCGAAGATTCGGGGGCATATAGTTTTTGGTCTGTCCATCTGTCTGTCTGTCTGTTTGTCAGCAAAAACTTTAACCTTGGCCATAACTTTTGAATGGTAAGTGATAGGGCTTTCATATTTCACATGTGTATTTCTTGTGACAAGACCTTTCCATGGATACCAAATTTGACCTTGCGACCTTGACCTCAAAATGTGAACTACTTTTCAGCTGTTTTACTGACAAAGATGCCAACGGGGGCATTCGTGTTTCACAAACACAAGTTATTTCTTATATCTCTTTGCACTACCATGGAATATTATTTGTATATTTTACAAATTCTATAAAAAGGGTGAAAAATATGAGCATTTAACAAAAGAGAATTGAAAAAAATAATCTTGGACATTGTTAATGGTGAAAATCTATGGTCATTTTGATACCATGTTCCTATTTTATCAGTTTAATTTGGTAGTAACTGTTTTGTGCATGTACTATAATATTCTCGGCAAATCTCAATGTAGATACACGTATTGTAATCTGGCTTTTTGAATATGAAATTCTCATTGTACCCTAAGTTAGCTAGCTGCATGTTAAGTTAGACAAATATAGCTCTTTGCTGAACAAAAGTAAGCTAGTACAATAGATGTATATGCTTAGAAAAATCTTTGTACATGTATTAGAATGAGGATGTATAGAAGTGTACAGTCACTTGATGTGAATGTGGTATACGGTTCTTAGTGCTTATTTGAATGTTTACATTATGTTGTTTTTAAGGTAAAGCAATAGTTTCTTAGATCTGATCATTTAAGCTTTTATTTAACAGACCATTCTCCGATCTTGATTAAAAACTCAAAATGTCAGAGTCAACATCTTTTGGCGTTGTTTTTCATTATGATGTCACTGTTAAAAGATGCAATTCTCTTCTGACGTAACAATGAAAAAGTTTGCGAAAGTTGCCTGATTTTTTTTGTAATTTTGTCAGCCATTATGGATTTTGGCATGTGGTTTTATCTTTATTTTTGAAAATGTGCAGGTTTTTCATTTATTATGCATTTCCATTTAGAATGTGAATTATACTTTATTGTTAGCTTGACTGATTTTCTTTTGTTAAAAGTAAATTGTATAATGAGAAAAAACTCAAATATTTATGTTGCCTGCACCAGAAGAGCAACATATGGCCAAATTTAGGGATCACTTAGTCTAGGGTTAGTTGTCTGGTAGTCACACTATGTTTTCAATGACTATTTCTCAATTAATATGCCTTTGTATTTTTTTTTATACTTCCATCAAATTTTAATATAAATGGTGGTAACATGATTAATATCCTCTATGATTCCATCAGATTTGCAGATATGGTCAAGCATGATGGTACTGGGCATTCAGTCAGAGTCAAGGTCACCCTCAAGGTCAGAGTAAAGGTCACCTTCAAGGTCAGAGTCAAGGTCACCCTCAAGGTCAAAGTCACAAGGGTCAAACATGCAACATGCCGCATACATTTTCTTGAACAGTTATATGTTTTTAAACATTAAGGAATATTTTAGACTGTCTGTTTCTCCTACATATAGTGTTATGCTTTGCATATGTACATGTAACATGTGTAATAACCAAGTTTATTTGCAATCACGTTTGTACATGTAAGTTGCATATATTATCCTGTATTTACATCTAAAAGAATTGTTATAATAATCATATTAAATTATTTTCTCAAAGAACATGTTATATTGTCTTTAATCTAGCTACATAGATTGATTTGCTACAATACATAAATTATCTGTTAGTATTACAATGTATATTCTGTTTCCTTAAGAAAATTTATGTTAAACGGTTTCAAGCTTGAAATTCTTTTGGGCTTCAATAAAATAAGGGACAATAACCCACTTTTGCTTCATCCCCTCCCAGTTGCAAAATTGAGGGGTTTATTGCACCTCGTTGCTGTCCCTTTGTCTTAAGCCCATGTCCTTGTAAAGGCCTCTTCACATATTTGTGAATCTATTAAGCGAAGTCTTGGTAATAAGGAAAAATCTCTCAAAGCTTGCGAATCGTGAACAAAAATGTCCCTTAAAATTTGAAATGTAACGATTGAACAGCGAACGCAAAGAAACCATGTATTGCGAATCATTTACGAAGTATTCCGAAAGGTAACGGTTTCATTCACGAGCGAAAGGATGCGTAAAAATACTGACATTAATTAACGCAGCTTTGCACATTAAAGCGAATACCTCCGATTGAAGGTGGACGCAGCTTCCCGAAATCCTAGCAAACGTTCAAAGAATAAATTGAATGCAGTATTAAACATTGTAATATATAATAGACTATATCATGCTGACGTTTATTAACCTTAATTAGGTCACACAGTATGACCTTGTAATATTGGTCGTATTATTTCCATTAAAATGTGTTATTGCTGAAACGTGATGAATAAAATGACAGACTAACTTTGAATCCAAACTGTTAAAAAGATCATCAAGCGCCTTCTATATACCGCGCATATATGATCGATAAATCATCGAAAGAACATTGTACTTGGATTCTAGGACGGAGTCTGTCCAAATTCCATCAGTCTTATCCTTTGTCCCAACAGAGGGTTGGTAGGATTCTTAAGTTCGCGCCAACTCAAGCACGGTCTGTTTGTTGTACGTTCAATTCCACGGGGGGGGGGGGGGCAGATTTTCTTTATTTCAATGGAGTCATACTGTAATAAAATTCCAGTCCCCGCTTCCCCTCTTTCTAAATTAGCTACAACAATTTCTCGCGGATTCGTTTGTCGACGAATGAAACTCGTGGCAACGAATGTGAACGCTAAGTAACTATCGAATCCATTCGAAATCAACAACGAATATGTTAGGCTAATGGAAACGAATTTTACTAAAACCTTATTCGCTTGTTCGCGCAGGTTAACATCGGAGGGCTTTCGTCTAAATGTGATGGGGCTTAAGGTCTTTTAAATCAATTGGGATTACTAAATTGCGCTGTATCTGGTCAACATGATTAATTTAAATAACGTTTCGGACTTGTAAACATTAAAAGCATGTGAACCTTGAATGTACTCTTGGGTTTGAAAATAATTTTCAATAAAATCTCAATAAATTAATAATGAATCGTACGTAAGACATATAATGATTATTGTCCAGAGTCCTGTTACTTTTTTTTCCGAAGTGCATGTACTCTAGCTGTGTTTGGAGATGGAACCTTATCAAGGTCGCCCTGAAATTCGCCAAAATCATCATATTTTTTAATTTTTACGTACTTTCTATTGACGAAATCATGTGACTGGGACTCCCGGCCCCCTCTTCAAATGTACAATTCACCACATGCATGGTTTTTCCCTATTCTAAAAATAGTTATATAAATGTCCTACATAGATTAAGACATTAAACGCAATGCAGGTAAACTCTCTGAAAAAGAAAGTAAAAGTATAGATCGAGGACTGGAATACCCAGAACTGATTATACAAATTCTTTTTTGTTGTATATAATATTGACGTACCTGTACCTGTGTACTTTATACTTTATTGTTTAACTTGAGATTTAAAACTTCCTTCAAGTTGCTAATAACAACCCACACAGATATTCAAGGTATGTATGTATGCATCTCTCTCTCTCTCTCTCTCTCTCTCTCTCTCTCTCTCTCCGTGCGTGTTAATTTTAATGGAAACTATGGAGCTCCTTTAAAATAACAGGAGCTCCTCAGTTTCCATTGAAATTACGTGTGTGTGTGAGGCGCAGATCCAGTCTATGACCGACACTATATATGGCATAAGAATATACTAGTTATTAGGTAGCAAAAAAAAAAAAAAGGTAAGGGGGGAGCTGTCCGAATCCGTGCAGAAATCGAGTTCTCTATATCATGTTTATATCGTTTACCAGTATGTTGATAAATCTCTTACCTTAAAATTGCCTTGCATGTTTAATTCATGATTGTTTAAAATACCAATGTTGAATGTTTAGTTTGAATAAAAGCACCTACGGCCATGTTACAGATGACATTGTGTCACTTTTTTTGCGCCAAAATATGCGACGTCAAGGTATAAATTGGTATCCTAGCAACTAGTAAAATTGTTCAACGGCCCGACCATTTCAAGCGAGGGTAGGAGAATCCTTTTTTAGCAGAAGGCAAAATATTGAGGTGAAATATACGTTCATCTTTATGCATTCTTTAATTTCTTTGGCGTTCGCAAAATCTTAGTTGTTATTTTTATTTTCTTTTTTTGTTGTTGTTATTTTTAGGTACGTACTTTTAAAAAGCCTACATGTCCTGTATTGAGGACTGCATATCTTTAATGCTCAATCTCATGTAAATGTGCATTGGGAGAGAAAGTTACAAGCATCTGCTGTATATTTATGGCATGTAAGGAATTTATGATAAAAGTATCAACATTCACCCTAGATATTAATCATTCTCACATGGAAAAGAATGAGCCGTCTTTAGACGGGACGTATTATAAGGCGATGTTTGTCCGTCCGTCCGTCCGTCTTCTTGTAAACCCAAATTAAAATTGGTTATGGAGACCAAACCGTTTGAGGTAGGAACTTCAAACCTGCTTTTGTAGATCGATATTTCTATTGGCTGTCCAGGTCAAGGTCAAAAGGGCTAGAAATAGATTTTTTCGTTAAAATATTTGAAAAATTCATTAAAATTTAAAATGTTTTTGGACAAAATGTTATGAAACCTTCAAAACTAACAGACGAAATCATGTTCTTTCACATAATATATAATATGGGTTTTTATATCTTATACTGTACTATAAAGAAAGAAAGGGTATATGCTGAACCTTGGCTTTTAAATTGAAACGTTCTATATCTCTTAACCACACCGGGTAAACGGATTTTTTGAACCGGGCAGGATTTTACGAATCGGGCAAGGATTTTACGAATCGGGCAGATAAAGTAGCAAAGGCGATGAGATACGCGAAGTTAAAACTGTTGGGGAGATAGTATTAAAGGGCAAAAGTAAGCAATTGAGGCAATTCCTACCAAGATTAATGATCTATCCATATTTCTATTATCAGTTGAAGTGTCCATGGCTTGATATTATCGCACATCTTCGATTTTTAACCAGAATTTCTTTTTTTTTTTTCGCTAATCTTTTATCACAAAAATGCGATTTTCTTTTGAATCAAAATGATGCCTCGTGATTTCTACGGTTCACAATCTAGAAAAAAAATATTTATAGATATATTTCAAACTGATGGATTGTTCTGTTTATCAGGATCATGCAGATAATTTTAATTAAGATTAGCAAGTGTGACGGGGTACAATGAAAAGGATTTTACGAACCCGGGCATTGGATTTTACGAACACGGGCACTTGTCGAACATTGGATTTTACGAACACAATCTGTATAACTCAATTAATTCGATACATAATGGTTCCTATGCGTTTTAATTTATAAATTAAAACTTAACAAATAACTTTATTTACTCTCTTTGAATCTTAGACAAACTATATAATGTATAATATGTATATTATGTTTCATACCTATATAGAAATATACAATTTGGTACAGAACGCTGACATTCCATCGCGGACGAATTTCAGTACCCAGTAAAATTATTATTTGAATGAAAAGCCTATTTTGAAATATCACTCCGTAAGTTGCATGTATAATAGCTTATAGTAGCCGTTTTTATGCATCAAGGAATACGTTCGTATTTTTAATACATGTAGTAACGGTCAAATTTATATTCGGGGAGGAGTTGCTCCTTGTTAGAAAATTTTATCTTTATCCTTTTCAGTTGAATTTTGTATACTGTAAATTTATATAGTATTATATCGTACGCATCATTGTTCAGTTCTAAATACTGTTCTAAAATACAAGTATATGCACAACGAATGTAACTGCATTCCGTATGTTAACACTCGTGACGTCACAATGCATAAGATCTAAAGGAACATGCGCATTACATGTACGATAAATGCACTTACTGTGTGTTGCATACCGGTAACAAAACACAAATTAAGACACTTATTCTTTATATGAAATACTATGTGAAATTACTAACTTTAAGCTCACCTGAGCGAAGCTCAAGTGAGCTATTGTCATAACGCCCCGTCCGTGTCCGACCGTCCGTCCTACTTATCGTAAACGTTCAACATTTTCATAATCATCATCACAGACATCAGGGTATATTTTCAATTCTAACATGACTTTAGATTTTTCTCCCTACTACATGTACTATAGAACTCGCCTGGTGTAAAATATCCATTTTCATAAGACTCTGGAGCAATTCGTAAAAGAGAAAAATCTTATAAATTTTCCCTTCGTAGAGTCACGTGTTGACAGATTTAATATCTAAGTCATCAATCATTTAAAGCAGAAGTGTCTGGCTAGACCGAAACCCTCTTGGTCGTTTTGTTGAAGGATCTTGAAGAGGATTATTTCAAAATTCGAGAATATTTCGACAGTAACTGATGATAATAATAACTTAAGTTATGCTGTCAGGTTGGATCTCAATTGGAAATTGAATTTTTATTTTCAACATTGAACATTGAAACCCCCCCCCCCCCCCACACACGAGATTCAGAATGTCATTTTAACCAAGTGTGTATCAATAATATAACTTTTTTTTTACTCCAAGTAGCGTTCTGGTGTCGTACAAGTCATTCAAAATCAGTTAAGTCGCGCCAATACGCAAACCTGTGTCACAATACATTTTAGAAAGAAACATTGAATCATTGACAGATTTTTTTGCTTTTACATTTTACGTGCATTAGTTGCTATTCCTCCATATGCCTCATAATTACATGTACCTTTGAACTCGATATGTTTGGATTTTTCTGTATTTGACAAAAAATACACGTCACAAACTGAGTTGTATGATAAAATGGGTAATCTGTGACGCGAAAATGTATTAAATTCAAAATATTTAGCACATATTTTAATAAAAGTAATATCAGTATTTTAAAAATCTAGATCATTTCATACGCTTTGTAGTATTTTACTCTGAATTATGCTAAACTCGATTGTCACAAGCTTTACGGTGAATTACGTTACAAAATCTTTAAAGATCTAGGATAAGTTAAAATTAGAATTATATAATATCATAACATTACAGTAACTTTTCTAACTTATAATAGACCAAACTTTAATAGATTGAAATATTTCTTCCAGAGGGAAGGGGTGATAACAAATAAAAACACAAACACTCAAATATAAAAAAATGTGTATTTGAGTGTTTGTGTTTTATTTGCAAACTTCAATAGTTTTTCATTAAATGTTTTACATTCGTTTCATTTTCAGAAAAAAATTCTTTTATTTCTTATTTTCTGAAAGATTCACTGATTTTGTGAATTACGTTACGCTGCTTTTACTGTGATTAGAATCGCAGAGTGCATTTCTATGGTCATGTCGTAATCGGGTGCTTATGCCTTTATATAAAGACAATCACAATTTGATTAAATTTAAGCTCCGTTACGTTCGGAGAGGCAGATAATAAACACAGATAAAAAAACATGACCTTGAATTATGTAACGGTGAATTACGTTACTTAGTAGATACTAAATTCAGAGAAATATCTATTCCTGAGGTGATGGGTTTTATCTTCATAATTATTTTACTTTCACACATGCTAGCTAGTGATAATACTTAATCTGTGGGCAGAAACACCATTTAAAATGTCAAATATGTACAATTTAACAAATTCTCACGATTTGGCCTTGCCCTCTCGACTTTGAGACTGCATAACTATTAGGCACTTCTTTGATTAGCTACTAGGCATTCTTTTTTATCACAATATTCTTCATTTTGCAGGTTATTTGATAAAGTTTGTAGTTGCAACATTTGAATGTATCTCATACGTATGTGTACTGAGAACAATAGTAATCAGATAATGCTAAAGTTTCCAAAACAGACGAGAATTCCTGCCATAACGTAATTCACACTCTGTAACGTAATTCACTTTTGGGTAATACTATCTTTATTGATTACAGAGGACAATGATTGCACAGAGTAATACTGAATCACACATATGTATACAAGAGATGATATTGAAGATAGAAAGAAAGAAATACACTAATATAAAGCAGCTATATGTATAAAATCACTTTGCTTTCCTTGTCTGTAAGATGTTCTATTTCAAGTACGTTAAAACGTTCCAGATGATTCAAGTTTGTGATATACGTGTAATTTGATCTAGCATAGATTCAGATCCTGTTTGAAGGTCTACAGAGCAATGGATCGGCAAGGAAGTGTTAAGTTAAACATAATTATTTCATGGTCAATAAAACTTTAAAAAATGTGAATCACGTTACGGCACTTTCAGGTATGAAAATTCTAAAAATTGGAAACTAAACATAATAATTTTTGGGGTCTTCTGTTAAAGTTTTTATGAATTGGGACTGTGGTTGTCAAAATATGTCAGTGTAAAAATGAATTTGAAAAGCTAAATACATGTGAACACTCTTAATCATAATACATTGCATGACAATGTTTGAGACCATTAGGCTTTTAAATGCAATATTTTTTATGCCCCCGGAATCAAAGATTCGGGGGCATATAGTTTTTGGCCTGTCCGTCTGTTTGTCTGTTTGTCTGTTTATCTGTTTGTCTGTTTGTCTGTCTGTTTGTCCGAAAAACTTTAACATTGGACATAACTTTTGAATGGTAAGTGATAGGGCTTTCATATTTCACATGTGTATTCCTTGTGACAAGACCTTTACATTGATACCAAAATTTTTGACCTCGTGACCTTGACCTTGACCTTTGACCTACTTTTCAAAAATTTTAACATTGGGCATAACTTTTGAATGGGAAGTGATAGGGCTTTCATATTTCACATGTGTATTCCTTGTGACAAGACCTTTCCATTGATACCAAAAATTTTGACCTTGTGACCTTGACTTTGACCTTTGACCTACTTTTCAAAAACTATAACATTGGGCATAACTTTTGAATGGGAAGTGATAAGGCTTTGATATTTCACATGTGTATTCCCTGTGACAAAACCTTTCCATTGATACCAAAATGTTTGACCTCGTGACCTTGACCTTGACCTTTGACCTACTTTTCAAAAACTTTAACATTGGGCATAACTTTTGAATGGGAAGTGATAGGGCTTTCATATTTCACATGTGTATTCCTTGTGACAAGACCTTTCCATTGATACCAAAATTTTTGACCTTTGTGACCTTGACTTTGACCTTTGACCTACTTTTCAAAAACTTTAACATTGGGCATAACTTTTGAATGGGAAGTGATAGGGCTTTCATATTTCACATGTGTATTCCTTGTGACAAGACCTTTCCATTGATACCAAAATTTTTGACCTCGTGACCTTGACCTTGACCTTTGACCTACTTTTCAAAAACTTTAACATTGGGCATAACTTTTGCATGGGAAGTGATAGGGCTTTCATATTTCACATGTGTATTCCTTGTGACAAGACCTTTCCATTGATACCAAAATTTTTGACCTCGTGACCTTGACCTTTGACCTACTTTTCAAAAACTTTAACATTGGGCATAACTTTTGAATGGGAAGTGATAGGGCTTTCATATTTCACATGTGTATTCCTTGTGACAAGACCTTTCCATTGATACCAAAATTTTTGACCTCATGACCTTGACCTTGACCTTTGACCTACTTTTCAAAAACTTTAACATTGGGCATAACTTTTGAATGGGAAGTGATAGGGCTTTCATATTTCACATGTGTATTCCTTGTGACAAGACCTTTCCATTGATACCAAAATTTTTGACATCATGACCTTGACCTTGACCTTTGACCTACTTTTCAAAAACTTTAACATTTGGCATAACTTTTGAATGGTAAGTGATAGGGCTTTCATATTTCATATGTGTATTCCTTGTGACAAGACCTTTCCATTGATACCAAAATTTTTGACCTCGTGACCTTGACCTTTGACCTTTTAACCCAGTGACCTCACATACATGTACTTAACAGAAAATAGTGTTCATACTAACAAAGATGCCACCGGGGGCATTCGTGTTTCACAAACACAGGCTTTATTTTTTTATTTTTTTTTCAAGTACTATTCGTGTATTCTTGCTATAAAATTCTATCAGAGATAAAACAAGTGAAATCTTGCTTAAAAGGTGGCAGCATTTCTCGATTCGAAAGTTACGTTACGAGGTACTTTCAATGTATGTCTTTATTTCCTAGCCATTCCCTCTGAGTTATTGTTTGTAGTTTATATGTTTTCACTATCAACTAAAAGCAAAATCTGGTATGGGAATCTGTGCTACTCTGTTCTCCCTTAAATTAAACTATCATAATTGCAAAACATCAATAACTTAAACTCCGTGATTAATTTGCACGAATAGGTTTACGCTACTATTTATTATAGCTGCTCTCCTTCACGAATATCTGAAAATCTATATTTAATGCATTCGTTGACCACCATAATGACTAAAGTTACAAATAAAACAAAATACTGAACACTTACGACGTGTTTCATTGTCAGAAAATTGTATTATCAACATATGCCCTCATATGTAACGTAATTCACATACAATTACTCAGCAGTCTACATCTAAGTAAATTTCTAGCTAAAATGCTGACGAGAATTTTTCCTATAGCCTTTTCAAGTGCGGCAATGTCCTTCGGGCAAAAATCCTAGGAGGGATGAGAGATATGGTAGGAATCAATCTTTATTTCTAGAGCGAAAAAAATATTGTAGATCGAAGTTGGCAATTTTTTTTTGGGGGGGGGGGATGGAAAATTATTATATTACCAGCGATTTGAAAATATTTGGGGGCGGGAGGGTGGAAGGGGCGAAAGCCCCTTACGCCAACCTCTCCACTGACATGGCATTCACAAGAACTATTCCCGGTATTTCGTACATATTCATAAAAAAAACATCTATTTGATATTCTCACGGTTTATAAGTCCTTTATATTCTCGAAAATAAAAATTGGAAAAGGCGTTGTCGGGAAAAGAAAATAATATCTTCCGAAAAAAGGCAATAAACAGAAAGCCATCGGCGGGATAAATTCGTTATTCAGTGTAGACTCGTCAAGTTTCATCATCGACCATCTTGAAATATATATGCATTTCTGTATCGCTTGCATTTTTTATGATCTGTTTCTGGTGGTTTGAAGACCATTTTATTTCATCAATGTAACAGATATAATTCACGACAAACTATAATACTGCCTTTTAAAAAAAATTATCTATTATCTTTATTTATTTATTTACTTAGTTTTTTTTTTTGGTAATTTTGTATTATATACAGTTAAACAATACATAGACAATACATCAGACATCAACACTCATACACCATTCACACGTCTTGCATACTTTTATATTAATCTAATAGTATGGAGAGTTTTCCCCATTTCTCTGAAAACATTTCATTTTTCATATATATTTTTCTTAAAGGTATACTTTTCAATTTTAAGATAAGATATTATATCAATTTTTTGCACCTTCTAGAGAGGGATGGCATTTTAGATTAGAGTTTTTTTTTTGTCCAAAAATGTACTTTTTCACTAGATTAATTATGATGTTGATATTGCTATTATTATCATTTACTATCCCAGACATTAAGGTATCCGTTGTACAATAGAGTCATTTTACATAGCGTTTTAATCATCTCCATTGTAAAGAATGGTAAATTCTATGCCTAATAAGGTACTATAAACTATATATTTTCTGAAAGGTAATGATGCCCTGAGTACAAATATAAGACTCCCGGGTCTTAAAAATCAAAGGGGAAACACTCTTGTACAACTTTGTCATTTTGCATAGGATTTATATAGAAAATAGACAATTTTAATGCTTTACCAGTTATTCCCCTTTATTTTTCTGACCCCAAAAATATTATTTTTGAGCAGTGGGCAGTATAACCTTTCAGAAAATATATAGTTTATAGTACCTTACCAGGCATGGAAAAATGCCCTATTGTACATCGGATACCTTAATATGCTTTTTACATCTAAGTTTTTATCTATGTTGCAGATATCATGTAGCCAAATGTTAAGATCAAGCCAAAGTTGTTGTGTATGAGAGCAAAAACAAAACATATGTGAAATGGTTTCAGGAAATGTGTTACAAAAGGAGCACATGTATGATAGTATCGCTTATTCCAATCTCGTTCCTAATATGCGATGTGATATTATATTTATACTATATAAAGTATTAAAGTAAATTATATTGTCATTTTTTTTTCAAAAGATTATCATGATCATCAGACTCTCAAACCCAAATTTTCGCTTTGCTGTTTTGAAAGATTTCCTGTTGATCTCTTCTTTTTCTATGCATTAAGTTATACGTGTAAGTCATGTGTAGAATGCTATTTTCCCTTTCACTGCAGTAAAAATGGGAAATTATGTGTTTTGTAAAGCGTGTTCGTAAAATCCAGTGCCCGCGTTCGTAAAATCCATTTTCCTTACTTGCCCGCATTCGTAAAATCCATTTTCGAATACCCCTGTCCTGTAGAATGCCGTTTAACTCGTGAATACTTCGTTGCCCATGATATATTTTTACGATTCAGATTTACAGATGTCCCGTCTTGAAATTCCATGTATAATATGAATTGCAAAAGAACCCTGCTCGGAAATATTTCATGTTTATGTGAAAATGTAGAAGGAAAAATATTTCATCTCGTCATTACGCAAAAATTTCAAAATGTAAAAAGAAACGCAAAAGACACATTATAAAGAAATATGTGTACTCGAAGAATCTAGTCTTCGCATTGATACAAGCTTTGTAAGAAAAGAGATATACTAGTACATTTGACGGCACCCCTTATTCGTTAAGAACGAATTTGCCCGATTCGTAAAATCCTGCCCGGTTCGTAAAATCCGTTTACCCGGTGTGTTAACTGTACACAGAGGAAGAACCTTTTCTTACTTTAAGCGTTAGTGACCAAAGGTCAAAGCCATTTTTTTTTCTGGATAAAAGTAGCTCTTTTGAAGAAATGTGTTTTTCAAATTTCATTTAAAATTTGATATGCAAGCTCATTTTCATAATGGAGTATACTGGACAGTTTTTAACATTTTTTATCAATTTTATTGATTTATATAATAAAATAAGGGAGCAACCATTTTATTTTTATGGGGGGGGGGGGGGGGGGGCAGGAAGACTTTTGCCGGCCGGAAAATTTTTTTCGGCCATTTTAAGAGCCGGAAATTTTTTTTTGCCGGCCCTTTGGGCCGGATTATTTTTTTAAATAATTTTCCAATGTTGAAAATTACTCTAAAGTTTAAATAATTCAGCGTGATTTTTCAGCCATATTAAACATCAAACACACAATGAGTTCATCTCTTGCCAGCAGGTCACTTCATTTTAATTTCTTGAATGGCATATGGTGCCTATAATCTGTTTACTAAAATGATACTCAACGGAGACAGGCTATATGGTGCTAATGACTTTTGAATTTTATTTATTCACTCTAAATTGCGTAAAGTTTGTTCTATTTTTTTATACTTTGTTTATGATACACAAAAAAGTGTTTATTTGGCAGTGGAAAGGTTGGAAGAGAGGGGGGAGGGCAATTTCATGATCCGGAAAATTTTTTTCGAAGCCCTTCGGGCCGGAAAATTTTTTTCCCTAAAATTTCGATCCGGAAAATTTTTTTTGCATAGTCTTCCTGCACCCCCCCCATAAAAATCAAATGGTTGCTCCCTAAGTTCTGACGGGCATGTTTTGCAGCGTAAACGCTGCTATTTTTAAACAATACTATATATGTCAAATAAATATTGATGTCGTCTGACAACTTTATTTCAAAACTTTCTTGAAATATTTTCTGATAGGCACCAGTGGCAACGGTGAAAAGCTTAACCAGCGACAATAGTTAAACAAAGAAGTTGATAATAGACTAAGTATAACAACACTAACCATGTCGGTAGCTGGGAGGATTATGTGTGACATTTGTCCTCGTTCATTCGACAGTAAAGAACATCTGTCGCAGCATAAGAGAGATAGTCACAAGATTACATCGACAGCTAAGGGTGAAAGAAGTAAGGGAGACCAGACTGAGAGGTTGAAATGTCCTCAATGTAATAAGTCGTTCACATCAAAGGACGCTTTAACACAGCACATAGATGCAAGCCATGCTGCTACGGTTGATGGTGTTTCCAAGAAGTTAGAAACATGCGCGATTGGCTCGAGGATGGATGGACCATCTGTACAGAGTCCAAATAAACAGGACGTATTCACTTGCAAAGAATGCTTTAAGGATTTCAAAACATTAGTTCAGATGCAGCAACACATGGCTGGAAAGCACGGGTCAACTGCACAAAATGAAGTTACAATAATGGCCACAACGGAATCTTTCCCATGCCCTGGCTGCTCAAAATCTTTTGCTACACTGTCCCAACGGGAACAGCATATTGCCAACACCGGTCACGGAAATAATAACTTTGCCACAGCAAATAAAAAGGCTTATTCCTGTAATACATGTTCAAAACTGTTTGATACCATGGAACAGTTAGAACAACACAAAAAGGCCACAGGACATTCCTTTTCAAATGTACCTCTTACGGTAGGACAGGAAACCGGCAAATTTTTCTGTTCTAAATGTCCTCGATCTTACACTTCTCTTGATGCGCTTAGACAACATGAGGTTGCTTCACATGGTGATCCAACAAAAAGCACAGGGCATGTGCAAAATGAAAAGAAATCAAGTACAAGTGATAATCAAGGAAAATTGCGACCAACCTTACCAGAGACAGAACCCAAGAAACTCCCCTGCGAGGTCTGTAAGAGAAGTTTTTCGTGTATTGAAAGTCTGAATCAACACCAGATTGCAAGCCACAATGATAAGTTGAAAACGACGGTCGACAAGCTTACAAACAAAAAGGAAGATGAGGACACCAAAGTCATATTCAGTCAAGGAGAACAAAATAACTTCGGATGTAAGTTCTGCAAGAGGAGTTTCACGTCTGCAGCTAGTTTGGAGCAACATGAAAAAGCTAGTCATAGCAATGAGAAATTAATAATCCCAACAGGGAAGCCAGAAGCTAAAGCAATTCAACAGAATGTTGCAGACGACAAGACATCCATGAAGTTTAGATGTCCGAAATGTGCAGAGGGATTTAATACGTCAGAAAGCCTAACACAACATCAAAGAGCAACCGGTCACTTGTTGAAGAGGGAAGCTAAAGCAAGAGGTAGTTATATCAGGACTATTCTTGACGAAAAAGCTGCCGTCAAGAACCAGGATAGAAAAGAGTCCATAGCAATAGTTAAGGAAAAAGTCGAAAAAATTATGGATTGTGTTAGAAAACTAGAAGGTGGGAAGATATATTTGCCGGATCTACGAAAAGCTGGAAGCTCTTCTGTCAAGACAAAGATTGGAAAGGCTGATGAATTTGATATGAATATCACCCTGAACCTTAAAATATCAGACGTTAAAACCAGTGGGCATCTGACCTATGCGTATAAAGACAAGTTGACGGAATCAAAGGTTAGTGCAAAATTAATCGATGATTTCTTTTATTTGTTCTCTATTATCTTCTATCCAGACGGTTACATCATTTGATCTAATTTGCAAATGATTTCCCAAGTATTCGGCATCTGCTGGTTTTGCAAATATATATTAAATGTTTGCTTTATTTGTAAGTTACAGTACCTGAAGCAAATAAGAAAAAAATATATATAATATTTGCATCTCAATACATTTCTTTGCAGAAGACAGTAAGTGGGAGAAATATGAATATTGAGAGGGAACTTGTGGACACCAAACACTTTCAGTATGAAATTCCTGTGGGTCAAGCATCGGTGAAAGTGGGTCCTAACGTTCCCAGTTATCTACTACACAAGGAGGACCTTATTCCACACGAAGTTCAGCGAGATTTTCATAGAAAAGTGAAAGATGCAATAGAAAAACTGAGTCTTAAGGGTACGTGCAACATAAACATGGTAAAATCAAAGGGGTCGTCCATAAGAGAGCATTTACAGTTCAAAAGGAGTATGCGCCGCCTGTTATCTGGATAATAACATTAGTTATCATATGTTATTTGCGACTCTTAATGTGATTGACTACAGTATCAAAAGTAGATTTATATTTTTCCTTGGTTTCTTCGGAGTTTTTTTTTAAAAAAATATTTTTTTCGACGGGAAATTGGATATTCTTTTTTTTGTATATGTGTCTGTTGAACTGCACATTTTTTTGTAGCTGCTCTCCGACAGCAGACTGGGGACTCTTGATTTTTCTTGGATGTTGTAAAGATGCCATTTTCCTTCATTTTTGTTCTAAACGATAAATCCTGATTAAGAAGGAGCATTATATTTTGCATCCAATAATCGAAACATAGTTCGAATCAATATTAGGAAATTGCATCAATTAACTACTTAGTTAATAAAGGAAACTGACTTTGATGAAGAATATTTTTACAGATACGAGCAGTCAAAATGAATTTATTGACCGTATATTACCTTATTTCAGATGTGCACCTTAGCAGAATAGCCCATGGTCCTGCCATCACTCTTACAATAACCAGACCTCCACACAATATAAGTGTCGACTTAACTGTTTCCTTGCCTTGCGAAAAGTTCATCAGAGTCACTGATGCCGGATGGCCCAGAAAACAAACAAATGAAGCCTTCTCACAAGAACATGTCAAAGCTTGTATTGCTGCAGGTATACATCTTGTTCCAAAGGGCGATGAAACATGGTCAATATCGTACTCCAAAGCAGAAAAAGCATTATTCACTAAAATTGACGGAAGTAACACTTGCAGACGACAAGTAATTCAGTTCATGAAATGGACATTGCAAGATTGTAGATCAAAGTCCAGTGATGGACTTCCGGGAATTTCTTCGTTCTTAGTGAAGGTATGTTGACGTCTAATACTTATGATCATTAAATAGAGAATAAGTGTCTTAATTTGTGTTTTGTTACGGGTATGCAACACACAGCAAGTGCATTTATCGTACATGTAATGCGCGTTAGCGCATTTCATGCGATAAATGCACTTGCTGTGTATTGCATACCCGTAACAAAACACAAATTATGACATTTATTCTATATATATGCACCACAGTTGTCCGTTTCATTCTTGTTTTCTGAAATCGCGTTTTCCAGGTAAAAAGGTGACATTAACTTTCAGGTCACCGCGGGTTCAGTTTGCAGGTTAGAACAGCCGTCGCGGCATGTTTCTTCAGATCTTATGCAATGTGACGTCACGAGTGTTAATACACGAATTGCAGCACGTTCCTTTCAATAGTAACATCTCAGGGAATTACAATGGCTGTGCATATATATATCAGTGACTTAAGATCTAGAACAACCGTCCAGAGATTCACCTTGTAGAGCTAGGAACCATATTTCGCCGGTGACCATATTTCGCCGTTTCATATAGAGAATAAGTGTCTTAATTTGTGTTTTGTTACGGGTATGCAACACACAGCAAGTGCATTTATCGTACATGTAATGCGCGTTAGCGCATTTCATGCGATAAATGCATTTGCTGTGTGTTGCATACCCGTAACAAAACACAAATTATGACATTTATTCTATATATATGCACCATAGTTGTCTGTTTCATTCTTGTTTTCTGAAATTTCTTTTTCTAGGTAAAAGGGTGACGTTAAAATTCATCTCACCGCGGGTTCAGTTTGCAAGTTAGAACAGCCGATGATGCATGTTTCTTTAGATCTTATGCATTGTGACGTCATGAGTGTTAATACACGAATTGCAGCACGTTCCTTTCAATAGTCACATCTCAGGGAATTACAATGGCTGTGCATATATAGTTAATTGCTTCTCACTGTCTATCGAAAATGTTCGTCAAGTTTATTTTTCAAGATCCTTTCAAATATGACCGTAGTAGTCATATTTTGATAGATTGTGATATACCCTGCACTCAATTTTGACAAAAAATACCACAAAATGTGGAAAATTGAACGAAAACACCAAAGGGGTAGGTTCACTAACTGCCAAAATCGGCCCTAAATTTTTGCGAAAAATAATTTTATGAAAATTATGATTTCAGTATCTCTTATATTTATCCCAAATAGCTGCCGATATTGAACGTAAATATTTTTCATTGTCAAAACGTCACGTGCGTTAGTTATGACGTCACATTTTGACGTCATTTGCTCTGCAGGACGTAAAATGAAGGACAATCGCCATATTTTTTGCATAAATCTTTAAAATTAGTATAGGCGCCAACCCTCACCCAATATAAATTTTACGTTGATCGAAAGATAGATTGCAAATCTAGCTTTTTTAATAAAAATTATTTTGGGTGAGGGCTGGAGCCCTACTGATTTTCATAAATTTTGACCAGAATTATGCCAATGATTTTTCAGTATTTTACCACTTTAAGCCGATTTTGAAGCCATATCTCTCGGTGATATAAATTTTACGTAAATTGCACGTAAATTAAAATATTTATTTGGTATTTCAAACAACCACACATTTAGCTTCCTTGATACGAAATACAATCGAAATCTAAAACATTCTAAAATTAGGGCCGATTTTCCATGTTCCCGAACCTGCTCCTTTTAGACGTAAACATTAGAAATTTTACAAAAACCAAAAAAAGAAAACATTTTATTTGGCAGGATTTCATAGAAGTAGTGGTGACGAAACATTTTCTGAAAATGAAATCACAATTTTTGTCCATTTGTGTGTAAATAGGATACATATCAACAAAAACGTCGAAATATGGTCACCCCCGAAATCATGGAAACGAAATATTTTGACGTTTTATAAGGAAACAATGAATTCTTTTTGGAGTTTTTAGCTCTACTGGTCTCTGACCAGTCGAGCTTATGCGATACCCCGTCGTCCGGCGTCCGTCCGTCCGTAAACAATTCTTGTGCTCGCAACTCCTCTGAAACCATAGTAGATACAAACTTAATTCTTTTTGCATTCTACTTGATATGTGGTCTAGTTGTGCACCTGACATTTGGTTTCAGCCCCTGACCCCCAGGGACTTAGAAAATGGGCGTGGTTATGAAAATCTATGAAATCTTGTGCTCGCAACTCCTGTGACACTATAAATTATGGAGACTTAATTCTTTTTGCAATATGATAGGTCTGTAGTCTAGTTGTGCACCTGATATTTTGTTTGAGCCCCTGACCCCCAGGGTCTTAGAAAATGGGTATGGTCATTTTCACCTATATAACTCTATGTAATCTTGTGCTCGCAACTCCTCTGACACTATAAATGATGGAGACTTAATTCTTTTTGCAATATGATGGGTCTGTGGTCTAGTTGTGCACCTGATATTTTGTTTGAGCCCCTGACCCCCAGGGTGTTAAAGAATGGGTGTGGTCATTTTCACCTATATAACTCTATGTAATCTTGTGCTCGCAACTCCTTTGACACTATAAATGATGGAGACTTAATTCTTTTTGCCATATTATGGGTCTGTGGTCTAGTTGTGTACCTGATATTTTGTTTGAACCCCTGACCCTCAGGTTCTTAGAAAATGGGTGTGGTCATTTTCACCTATATAACTCTATGTAATCTTGTGCTCGCAACTCCTATGACAGTATAAATGATGGAGACTTAATTCTTTTTGCAATATGATGGGTCTGTGGTCTAGTTGTGGACCTGATATTTTGTTTGGGCCCCTGATCCCCAGGGTCTTAGAAAATGGGTGTGGTCATTTTTACCTATATTACTCTATGACATCTTCTGCTCGCAACTCCTCTGACACTATAAACAGATAAATGATGGAGATTTAATTCTTTTTGCAATATGATGGGTCTGTGGTCTAGTTGTGCACCTGATATTCTATTTGAGCCCCTGACCCCCAGGGTCTCAGAAAATGGGTGTGGTCATTTTCACCTATGTAACTCTATGTAATCTAGTGCTTGCAATTCATCTGACACTATAAATAATGGAGACTAAATTCTTTTTGCAATATGATTGGTCTATGGTCTAGTTGTGCACCTGATACTTTGTTTAAGCCCCTGACCCTCAGGTTCTTAGAAAATGGGTGTGGTCATTTTCACCTAGATAACAGTAAGTTATCTTGTGCTTGCAACTCATCTGACTCTATAAATGATGGAGGCTTAATAAATTTTGCAATATGATGAGTCTGGTCTAGTTGTGCACCTGATACAGTCTACTCTCGATAAGTCGAACTTCAAGGGACTATCAGAAAAAGTTCGACTTATCAGGAGTTCGACTTACTGAGTACATGACCAGCAATCGATTTTTCTAAGGCTGGTGTATTTTTCTCTATCCCCGTTCACAAACGTTTGTGTTGTCTTCTTTTAACGAGCAAGCAAACTTCAATGTAATTAATGCAACACCACAGCAAGAAAGTATCAGTTATCTGTCCAACGATCTTATTGTAATTAATTGATTTATGTTTACGAATTAAAATTAGTTGTGGTTCGACTTATCGAGGTGATTTTTCAATGTAGAATTAGTTATGGGACCTAAAAATCAGTTCGACTTAACGGAAAGTTCGAGTTATCGGAATTCGAGTTATCAGGAGTAAAAATGCATAGAATCCAATGGAACAGAAACGGGACATTCAAGAATAGTTCGAGTTAAGCGGAAATTCGAGTTATCCGAGTTAGAGTAAACGAGATTTAACTGTATTTTGTTTTAGCCCTTGACTCACAGGGTCTTATAAATGGGTGTGGTCATTTTTACCTACATAACTCTATGTAATCTTGTGCTCACAGTTCCTCTTACACTATAAATGATGGAGACTTAATACCTTTTGCAATATGGTGGGTCTGTGGTCTAGTTGTGCACCTGATATTTTGTTTAAGCCCCTGACCCACAGGGTCTTAGAAAATGGGTGTGGTCATTTTCACCTATATATCTCTATGTGATCTTGTGCCACAACTCCTCTGACACTATAAATGATGGAGGCTCAATAATTTTTGTAATATGATGGGTCTGTGGTCTTGTCATGCACCTGATATTTTGTTTGAGCCCCTGACCTCCAAGGTCTCAGAAAATGGGTGTGGTCATTTTCTCCTATGTAACTTTTTGTAATTTCTTGCTTGCAACTCCTCTGACACTAAAAATAATGGGGACTCAATTCTTTTTGCAATATGATTGCTCTATTGTCTTGTTTTGCTCCTGATATTTTGTTTAAGTCCCTGACATCTTAGGGTATTAGAAAATGGGTGTGGTCATTATCTCCTATATTATGTGCTCTTAACTCTTAAAGCTATTAATTATGTAGAATTGATTCTTCATGCAATATTATGGATTTGTAGTCTTTTTGTGTCATTGATAGTTCATTTGAGCTATCAGCCCCAGGCCCCTAGGATCTTGGAAAATGGGTATGGCATTCTTTTTTGAAATACCTTGTCTCAGATATTATGAATTGTATTAGTGATATTCTAGTTTAGTTTCAGTCTAATGGATAAATTATTTTTTTGTGCATTGCTACTTATAGTTAGAGTGTATGCTTCCTATGGTCTTTGGTTTAAAAAAAATGAAAATTGATTTTTTAAAACAAAACAACCAGAAGAGCTACAGTCTCGTCAGAGACTTCTGGTTCAATCAAGAATGGAGTTAAATTAAATTCTAGCAAAAGCAATTATTGAATTGGCCTCAAAGTTTTGAGATTTTCAAAGAAATGTACGAAAAATACGGCGAAATATGGTCACTTGCTCTACATTGTATTTGCAAGCGAAAAATATACCTTGTTTTAATTTGACCAGTAGTCCTCGAGGGAAATTGTAGCCAAGTTCGATCAACTTCAGCATTGTTTCTTCAACGCATTCGAACATTTCTGTTATCAAAATGTCTTCAAGTTCCTAACGTGGGTCCTGTAGCATCATATCCCAACCATCCTTCTACGTCTTCCGGTTCATATATGGACATAATTATCTTAATATCTGTTCTCGAATTATGCTAGTGAATTTGAAGACGTTTAACATTTATCAATATGTAGTTCTTGTATTTTTCTTTCTTTTGTAGCAACAAGTGCTGTGGTCAAGCGAAGGTAAAACAGATCCGACCTATTGGCATATGGGAAACATCGAGACTTGTATACTCGAAACAATGGAGGACTTTGTTACATCTCTACGAGACCGAATACTAACACACTATTTCAACGTAAAGAAAAATCTTCTGTCCAATAAATCAAGTGATGTGCTACTTCACGTCGCTGATTTTTTTGAGAATGAGGTTAAACACTTACAAGGAATGCAATCGCAATAATAGATATATTTCCATTGGTACTCTGGTCTGTTTTTAGAGAAGCATATTTATACTTATTACTGAAAATGAAACTAAAATAACTATTAAATTGATTAAAAAATGAAATATCGCCCTTTCGATCGATTACTTTCAATATGCTTGTATGAAATTTGAGATTGTTAGTTTCTGTATTTATTACATGTAACATGAACTGCTTAATTAATCAGAGTGATAATGTCTAGGAATGATATTGTTATTCGTGTAAATTGTTTTACTGTTCATAAAAAGTCATAAGATCCGACAAAATACGTCCATGTCAGTGTTGCATGTAACTTCTTGGACCTATGTGACATGAAGATGCTACTTGAAATCTATGTATGTATGCGTTGCCATTCGGGATTCAATTCATATTCACCTTAATATTGGTTTGTCTGTCCCTTTGACGCTAGTATTTAGTCTTGTTATATGTTGTTGAGGTTTTATTATTTGTTCCACATTTCCATTGTGAATGTTCTGCCGTGCTCAATGATGGTAGTCTTTACACGTGCTACTATAGGTAACATTTTCACCAAAGTTGTGATAAAATATGTATGTGCAATTATTAAAAATTGTTTTGAAGATGGAAGTAAAATATTTATTCAATATGTTAAAACTCGCTTTTTCTTGATTTTTACAAGAATGGAGAAAGGAGGGTCTAAAAATCTGCTGCTACACAGCAAACTTCCTGGCAAAAGTAAAACATTTAGGGACACCCATTCATAGAAATTTAGAAATTAAACATGGAGACTCCAGACGAGATATTATTTTTTTCTCAAATTTCTATCATTAAATCTGATGGAAAGGAAGGGATCTCGAACAACACTCGGTTGAAGCACCCACAGCAAAACCCCGAATCACCCAATGCAAAAACACAAAGCAGACACGCACAGATGTTTAACGTCTTCAATTTCATTAGCATCATTTAGAGCAGATATTAATAGCCTGGACCAAACATGCACGTTTCGGATATTTTACCCTCGTCAGTGATCCTCAATCTAAACAATGAAATATCTGTGAAATTATGTCCTAGATATACCGAAAGATTTTCTATGAGACAACGGCAAACACTGGACATAATCAACTTAAAGAGACAATTAAAATACTTAGTACGCAGAATAGACACAACGAAAAAAGATTCAGTGAATTTGAGAGACAATGCTAACTACTTCAGTTCAATAGCATCATTTTAAGAACAGGTAACTTTTCAGCATGGACCAGATATGCACGTTTCGGGTACTTAACCCTCGTCAGTGATCCTCAATCTAAACAATGTTATATGGCCAAACACTGTGAAAATTATGTACAAAAATGAACCGAAAAATAGGGGATGCAGGATGGGTGGGATATGATGCTTCAGGACCCACGTTTTAGAAATTGCAAGAATTTTAGTAACATCAATTTTCGAATGCTTTGAAAAGACAGACGATCAACCGAAATTGATCGAACTTGGCTACATGTGCCCTCGAGGACTCCTCAAAAATAATAAAACGGATATGTATTCAGTGCTTATTTATTCAGTGTACTAAGGTATGATTATTTACATGCCTGTATTCCAGTTAATTCTAATTTATCATTGACATACAAGTATAGGAGGTTAACACACTTGAACCTCACTCCAATGATATACTGACCAAATTTTACATTTATTAACTCCTCTGAGTAGGCCATAAGCAGTTTGGAGGTTTGGATCCGCCCGATTTCTACAAAATTTGTATTCGAATTTGCGAAATGAGAGAAGGGCTACTACACAACACTATTTCATTAATCTTTGAATTTAATTGACGTAAAGTATCACTAATAATGCCTCATTATCCAGAAGATGTATGTCGATATACCGTATTTATAAATCTTCTGTCTAGAAGGCTGCTTTCCGACAGCAAAGAGTTGGACACCAAGATTTTTCTTTATTTTAGCATTTATATGGTACGCATGTTCATATTGATATAAGCGTTCTTTTGAAATATCTTCCGCCCAAATAATCTATAAGAATTGTTTGATTTAGCATTGTTTGAAATAATCGCAGTTTTAAGCACCTACTCCGCAATTTAATGTACATCCCAATCAGTTACTCAGTCGAGAAGGTCACGAAAATCATTAGAATTTTCAATGGAACAGTTTCGAACCCCACAATAACCAATATTCCGAAGTGATACCACATGTAGGTGCCCAGGAAGAATAAGCGTCTCAAAATAAGTACACATTGTATATATTATTCTACCACAAAAGTAAAGGAACACCCAGTTCTATTACTATATGATTTAATATCAGAAAATAAATTGAACTTTATTATCAATATAAACATTTAAACTTATTGAACAATACAATACGTGTACAAAATTAATGTTAAATCATGAGGATTAATTACTTACACATGGTCAACAGTTAAAATTATGTCGCGCACATCAGTCTTGTAGTGTTCTAACTACCATTCGACACTTTTTGGGAAAATCGACGTTGAAGTTTTGGGTGTCTGGATATTCGTACAACCATGAAAAATTAGGAGAAGCAATATTTTCAGTAATACATGTATAAAATGAAACACAAATTTATAGCCCTCATTAACTTTGTATCTTCGTCAATCGAGATGGCCGACAATGGAGTTGGAACACTTCTTAGTATTAACTTACAAGAATTCCATACAATTTTGTTGGAGATAGAACAAATTCTGTCGGCTTCCTTTGATCTTTTGGAAATAGAAGACTCTTCCATTAAGCTTTTAGATACATTGTCATTACAAAGAAAGAATGTTCATGGAACATTTTGTTACTTATCCAAAATGAAAAAGTTAAAAATTGCTTTTACGCCTCACATTTTGAGTTAGGTAAGTTTAGGAGATAGAACAAGTCATGAAGGGTCCAATGATATGATTCACTCAATTTTGACAAAAATGGAGTTAGAACACTATAAGACGAGTGCGCGACGTCATAATGCACAATATATACTAGTCTAAGTAGTAAATTAATGCTTGTTTCGGGTACTTAATCCTTATCACAACTCTAAATTGTGAATAGGTACGTATCATTTAAATCACTAGATAAGTCTACATTTGCATTGACTAAAAACTAAATAAAAAGTTTACTGAAGCAATACATATGGGAATAACATGGTTAATAGCGACTTCATCTACTCAAAATATAGGAATATAGGTATGTTTTAAATTGAAATATAGGACAATTAAAGGACTATTTCGAGATTTTTAAGTTAAAGATACTACAATTGTAAAAGTACTTTACGGAATATTCGCCTCCCTGTATCTTTTCTATACTTCATGCAACCTTTACCAATTTACAAATTGAACAGTAAATCATAATATGAAGTATATAACAATGTTCAAGAAAGTCAATTTTTATGATACTATTTTCAGAAGTTTTTACTGATCGTATTTTGTACATGATCACGTTTTGGATGAAGCAGCAAAAAAAAAAAAAAGAAGAAGAAGAAGAAGAAATAACTCGGATGTTTGAACCCATTAGGATTTATGGGACAAATTTCTCAGTTAAGGGTTAGGGTTAGGAATGGGACTGGCTTTCATAGGTTCATAAAGTATATCTTTACAGGAAATATAGGACTTACAAGTAGGACATGTACATCAAATGAAATGAGGGAATAGAGCCATCCAATGACGACGCTGTACTGATCACAGCGAAACACACACACACATGTGTCGATTCAAGGGGGACAACCCGTACAGGTACATTGTACATCGAGAGAATGCGAGCAATCACATCAAAACGATAAAAAAACGAGATACCATTGAAATTATGAAGGACGTACAACACACAAGAGAGACTTCAAGGAGACCAATGACTTCATTACACACACTGAAAACGGAATTCTCTGTAGATGGTGCAACGAAACAGAAAATAACAAACAGCTACTATTAAGTTGTTAACGTAAAGATTTTCACGCTCTTTACAAATTAAAGCTACCCTCCTTCGTTATTACAATAGCAGAGACGTTTATATATAGCGAACACCCCCCCTCCCCCACAGCGTAATGTCTAGATGTTATCGAAATATTCCCCAGCGAAAATAATCATATTTTCCGTTAATTAACATTAAAATAAACATATTTTTAAATAAATCACATGTAAACTACCAACAACAAAGACATATTTGAATCAAGAACATTAAGAGGAGAATGACCCATGACCAAAATGACAAGAATTGACCGCTCATAAAATCGGAATTTATATAGAGGGGGTCACCGAAAAGCAACAAAAAAGAACCATACAAACCAATAGAAAAACTGATATAGTCAAGAGTCCAAATTAACGATTAACGTAAAATACAGCTGCCAAAGTTCTTTCGGCAGTATGAATAAATAAATCCTAGATCCAAAATGCCGGTAAGATACAACCACGCATTGAGAAGTCGGCGAAAAACGTTTCTTTTATTGTATGCTAAAGTTTACAATTGAAGCCAGATGATGTGACCATCGAAGACCTGTAACTATCAATTCACCAAAAGAACTAGAATAAATGAACGTATAACAACAACACCTTAAAAATTAAGAGACCGACAAACCAATCTCTACAAGTTTTATGCAACAGAAGAAAGGAGACCAATGCGCATCAAGTATAAAAAGACAACGTTCCACTATGGAAGACTAAGCAAGGTATGTAACTCTGATTTTTTTTATTTTCCAACACCAAAAAAAAAATCCCCCAAAACTTTTCTATGAAATTGTTTCTAGCACAGTTCTTTGATGGGTCAAATTTATCAGGTTTTAAAGACGTTTAACATTGTTTGATTTTTTTTTATCATCATCCGTTAATGAAAGGTACATATAGACGGCGAAGAATTAGTTATTGCTTGGTCGGAATTCGCGTTATAGATCACCTAAAACCTCGCACATGTATAAAGACATCAAGAAAAGGATTGTTTACTTATCTCTTTCGACAATCAAATTGAGTATTAAGATGATGAATCAAGGAACTTTGCAATGAATGCATGGAGTAAGTAGAAATAATACTTGCCACAGGATCTTCATTTAGATTTTTCAAGACTTTTAGTAAATGCAAAAAAAAAAAAAAATGAAATAAGGATGGACCTGTAATATCTGCAAAGCTTCCTTTGAGTCTTTCAGCTGTGTTTAAAAATATAGACCTATCTAATCCCATTGTACAATATTTAACAATAATGAAAATACCAAATGTAAATACAAAATAATTATGCCCTTTGAAGATTTGATTTTAAAAAAAATCAATAAAAATGTATTTGTGCAACTATACAAGTGGTCCCTTTTCGCTCGTACATATACGTAGTTCTGATATCTCACGAGGAACTATTGTATTTTTCAAAGCTCTTGCAAACCAAATCAAGCTCACCATGAGGAACAAATTTCAAAATGTTATCGTTTCGTATGAAATAGTTGAGAATTGTAGAACGCTGCAAACACCTTGTCAGTCGATACACGGTTTCTAAAACCAAAATCAGCAAATCGTCCTGGTTACTGACCTCCCCCCTCCAAGAATCGAACTCGTTCAGCATGAACATCTTCAGATGGTAGCTGCAAAACTTCTCTATTTTATCCGGATTTTGTTCTTTCACGTAGTGTTTGAGTTGCTTCATTATTCTAAATATATCTTTCCTTCGGGAGTTTCCGTTGCCGTTGTTGGCAAACTTCACCAGGGTTTTCTCTGCATGAGAAAAGGAAATTCTCCAGTACAACTCCTTGTTGGGAACGTCTGAAATAAGAATAACAGATCCGCACATTGTAGTAATCAGTGACAGCATACCTTGAACACATAAGACGAAAAAAAGTAAAGGTATTAGGGGTATAATTAAAATATAGTGGAATATCGCGGAAAAGCTAGAAATTATGTACTTCCATATATTACATATTTTAGATATTTGATATTTTTCAGATGTTTCATTCAACTCGCCATGAAAATGTATGGTCCCGAACATTGAACAAGTCTTCGGTCGACTTCGTGGTATTTTTAAATTTTTCTCTTATCAAAACAACCGGAAGTAGAGTATTATACCCCTGAAGCCTTAAGAAACAGACGGGGATTAATTAGAACAATCCCATCATCCCATCACTGAAACATTGGAGACAACAGCTAGTACATGTACACATATGTAACTTGGCCCATGTGTTTATTTGTCTGACTGGTTCATAGTAGATAAGTAGGTTGTCATATAAACACTTTTGTGTTATTGGATCAAAATGGAAGTGTTCAAACTCTATACCTTCATGAAGAAAATTCCAAACGAATTTTTCTGCACAAGACACGTGTTTCAAGTCAAAGAAACTACTGAGACAAATCATTCAGCATCCTTAGTATCTGGACATAATGTTGTCCTACGACACTGATGGTCACATGAACACCTCACTCTATGACAAACGTGACGACTTTAATTTCAACATCAAAAACTTTCTTTTTCTGAGTAGCAACATCCCTTCATCGCCAGCTTATGGCGTATTCATATTTCAGTTGATACGCTATGCCAGAGCAGGTACCAAATATACATATTTTGTTATGACAGCTATGCGTCGTTCAGATAAGCTTCTCAGTCAGGCACACGTTTGTGACCGACTAACATCGTCACTGAGATAGTTCTACGGTCGATATGTGGAACTCGTCATACATTATGATGTCCCACTCTCCAGAATGTTGGAAGATATTCTGTCTTAGACCATTTGAGCCATCCAACCACCGAATATACTTGTATCTTACGAAATGGAAGTAACCGGATGTGACATTTCTACCGAATTGAAGTGATGGGTGTACCATGCAAGCAGGGGATGCTTACTCTTCCTGGGCACCTGGTCTCACTCCCATTTTGGGAGTTCGCTTCTTTTCATATGGTGGAGGTTTTTCTTTGTTTGCTTTCGTTCTTGTTTTATCCTGATTTTGAATGCCTTCGGTTTATGATATTCTGAATAATCGATTTTGTACTATGTATTGGGATATGGTCATCATCCATATTTATGGGTAAAACAAGAACACAATGCAACACACCCGCAATGGGTAAAAACAAGAAGACACTGCAACACACCCGCAATTGGTAAAACAAGAACACAATGCAACACATCCGCAATTGGTAAAACAAGAACACACTGCAACACACCCGCAATTGGTAAAACAAGAACACACTGCAACACACCCGCAACTGGTAAAACACGAACACACTGCAACACACCCGCAATGGGTAAAAACAAGAACACACTGCAACACACCCGCAACTGGTAAAACACGAACACATTGCAACACACCCGCAATGGGTAAAACACGAACACATTGCAACACACCCGCAACTGGTAAAACACGAATACATTGCAACACACCCGCAATTGGTAAAACACGAACACAATGCAACTCACCCGCAACTGGTAAAACAAGAACACACTGCAACGCATCCGCAATTGGTAAAACACGAACACAATGCAACACATCCGCAATTGGTAAAACAAGAACACAATGCAACACGCCCGCAACTGGTAAAACAAGAACACAATGCAACACGCCCGCAATTGGTAAAACAAGAAAACAATGCAACACGCCCGCCATTGGTAAAACAAGAACACAATGCAACACACCCGCAACTGGTAAAGCAAGAACACAATGCAACACACCCGCAACTGGTAAAACAAGAACACAATGCAACACACCCGCAACTGGTAAAACAAGAACACACTGCAACACACCCGCAACTGGTAAAACAAGAACACACTGCAACACACCCGCAATGGGTAAAAACAAGAACACATTGCAACACACCCGCAACTGGTAAAACAAGAACACACTGCAACACACCCGCAATGGGTAAAAACAAGAACACACTGCAACACACCCGCAACTGGTAAAACAAGAACACATTGCAACACACCCGCAATTGGTAAAACAAGAACACAATGCAACACACCCGCAATTGGTAAAACAAGAACACACTGCAACACATCCGCAATTGGTAAAACAAGAACACAATGCAACACACCCGCAATTGGTAAAACACGAACACAATGCAACACACCCGCAATTGGTAAAACACGAACACATTGCAACACACCCGCAATGGGTAAAACACGAACACACTGCAACACACCCGCAACTGGTAAAACACGAATACATTGCAACACACCCGCAATGGGTAAAACACGAACACAATGCAACTCACCCGCAACTGGTAAAACAAGAACACACTGCAACACATCCGCAATTGGTAAAACACGAACACAATGCAACACATCCGCAATTGGTAAAACAAGAACACAATGCAACACGCCCGCAACTGGTAAAACAAGAACACAATGCAACACGCCCGCAATTGGTAAAACAAGAACACAATGCAACACGCCCGCCATTGGTAAAACAAGAACACAATGCAACACACCCGCAACTGGTAAAGCAAGAACACAATGCAACACACCCGCAACTGGTAAAACAAGAACACAATGCAACACACCCGCAACTGGTAAAACAAGAACACACTGCAACACACCCGCAACTGGTTAAACAAGAACACAATGCAACACACCCGCAATTGGTAAAACACGAACACAATGCAACACACCCGCAATTGGTAAAACACGAACACACTGCAACACACCCGCAACTGGTAAAACACGAAAATCAGACATAACAAATTCAACCTACCACACAACAACACCCACACCAAATGGCCTATCGAACATAGCAGACATACAAAAACATGAAACAGCATGTATCTTGGGTCAACCATCAGCGACACTCATCGAGGGAAGCGAATGTAATAAGCTTCAAAGTGACAGGATTTGCAATGCAGAGACTCAGAAAGACAAAGAAGCCCACGTCCTCTATGGTCAGCGATGCGCTATCAAAAATGCCAATGGAGTAGTTATCTAGATTAAGTGCGCAAAAATCTTCAACCAACTTCCCCAGACACACAGAGGTAATCTTTTTTAAGTTTTCATATTTCCGATATTGGTAACACGTATGGCATGTAGTTGTATGTATAAGTATTAGTATTTGGTTGTATAGATTCCTATGAATTATCTTAAATATGAATTTATTACTTTCGCAGTATATGTATAATATTTTTTACCGTATGGGCAACTTTTCGCGACTGCATGGTACATCTTCATCGCATGTTTTGCGTGTTCCTTTTTTAACCAATGGGGTTTGATCTTTCTAGCAACTTTCGGCCAGCCCTGGATTTGAACACTTGGAACAAGGTCTATGTCGATTGGCTGTTTTCCGGGGACTGTATCAAAAAGCACTGTGAATGCCGGGCTTTCTGGTGGTCTTTCTGTTCCTGAAGAGTAAATAGTAAGCTGTGTCAGTCTCGCAGAGGCACCACTATTCAAGAAACAATACTTGCTTATTTATTTTTCTTCAAATTACTATTTTATGAAAACGTACGAGGTTAACTTACGCTTCGTTCGCCGGCCAGGGCGAAAGGACGCACTGCGAATGCATTCCGAAAATAGTTTAAAGAGTTTATCCTTAAATTTCCAAGGATTCAAATATCCATCTTTTGTGACTAGGTCCCTATATTCCGGAGGAGGCTGTCCCTGTATTTTGATTTTGCAGTAACCAGGAAGGCGATCATCAAACTCCGCCTTCAGGTTAATGTTTGATGGGTAGAACATAATGTCAAATTCATCGGGGGAACCTATCTGTAAAGTAAAGTAAAAGTAAAGTAACCTATATGTAAAGTAACCTATCTGTAAAGTTATTTGAAATAATTAAAATGTGAAAACTGGTATATAACAAATGTATGAATGTTGTCACCGCAGATCTCATTTATTCACAACATTTCTTCGTCCATATATTAAGAGATACATAGGTTAGGACCATCCAAAACATTTTCTGCATTGTTAAAGTGATGATGATAGAAATTTTAAGCACAAGTATTAGCTTTTAAAAAAAGCTTGCAGACAGTTCGCTGACGTTAAATGTTGTAAAATTCTAGTTAGATAAATTCGGAATAAAATGCATTTACCAATCGCACATTTCCGGGCTTTTCTGTTTATTTCCGATTCAAGTGACGGAAAATTCCGAAGATCTGCGAATGTTATAGAACGTATCGATACAAAGGCTTCTCGATACATATTTTGGAAGGAAATACACTGATGCGATATGACTTTGATTTGCCAGCTAGGTCATCTAGACTCTTAAGCCGACGTAATGAGAGAATCGCATTCATGGATTCTGAATAACCTTGACGAATATTTGCATTTAATGCAATTGTCAACCAATCACATTGCCAAGAGGTATTCTATCCGTGCAAGTAGGTTACGAATGATTACAGTATACCGTCAGTCATGACTGACGGTAAAAATATGTTACTCAGAGTCTTCGGGCTCTTGATCTCATAAAGTGTCATATAATATGAGGTATTCACTCTTTGCTTTGTTAATAGAGACTTACAAAGTTATGCCATTTTCCTCTGGAACTTTCACTCCTGAACTACGATTGGTACTTTTTCTCCGGCATACTTTGCCGAATGGTTAAGTTTTATTTTTTGAAAGAGTTTGTAAGCCTTCAGATTTTCATTTTTGGAATCTGATTTAGGGTTTTGTGTTTAGCTTTCATTCACTGATTGTATAATTTTGCACTTTACCTAGCTTCCTATGTCCCTTGTTTGACCTCAATCAAAGGAAGGACGAATTTGTAGACATAACGAAAATATAAAGACAATGAATCAGTAAACAACCTAAGGTGACTATCACACAGTTTTGCTGAAAACGTTTTCAAAATGTTTTAGGCAAACTGAGAGGGTGTTTTACTATGACAAGTCCTATATTGCTAAAGATAAATGTACAGTACGTATATACCTTTGTTTTATCGTAGTAAGACCCTGAGCGGAATTCATCAAGGCATAGTCCACTAGGCGCCTTTGATTGAAGTTCTTCTTTGAAGCAATCCACAAACTTGTTGATGTATTCGCTGGCATCTGATACCTCGTCCTTTGGAAGCTTCAAATCCACCATGAGTTTGCTCAATTCTTTCTTGTTTGATAGCGGGTTCAATTCAGGAACCTTCACTGATGTAATGAATGAAAAATTAGAACAATGCATGCAGTGCGAAGATTTAAATGCATTATGAGTTATGACTGAATTGATTTTCAAGAATTTGTAAGCCTTTCGTTTCGATTATGACTTTTGGGTTCTGATGTCGAATTTTCTGTTTGGCAATTATTCACTGAAGTGGAATGCAGTGGGTTCCCATTGGCATTTCCACAATTTGCTTATAAATTTTTCCTCCAAGCAATATACCTCTGTGTATATTTTTAAATTACAAAATAAATTATCGCAATAATATATAACAGGAATGAGCTTGATTACAAATCCTTATAAGTATCTTTTTTAATTCTTTGCAATTCTCCTTCTTTTGAAATCAAAGTATTTCAATATTTTGAACTATAGTGTATCACTTAGAACGATATGCAGAAACCTTGAATTACGTAAATGAGGACTGAATCATCATTATTGGAAAATAAAGAAGATTTTCTCCTCAATTACCTTCTGTTTCGTCTAGCATGTGTTTTTGGCCTACATGAATGCCCAGCTCATAGTCATTTGCGAAGCATATCTCACAATAGTCACATTCGAACTGGCTAGATTTCAGATAAGCGCTCGATCCAGAGGCACTAGATGCACCACTTGACCTTCTAGACAATACTGGATCTTTGATGTCGATGTGAAATGCCCCTTGCGGTCCATCACTTGACCTATTGTACATTACTTTATCATTGCTGTCACTGTAACATGCTCCTTGTAAGGCTGGCACATGTATTTTCATTGGCTCTCTTTTGACATTTGCTGTTTCGGAAGCAAGAACTATAAAATTTGGGCTTGGTTTTGGAACATTTGAGTGTTTTTTACTCCAGTGTATCTTGAGGCCTTGAACAGTTTGAAATGGACGTTCACAGATTCCACAATACCCAGATTCCTCTGCACTTGTTGATTTGGATTCTACTTTCGATTTGGATGGTTTGACATCATTGTTCTTATATGTATGACCAGAATGACAGGCCCTGTTGTTTCCTTCTTGTGGAATCGTCATGGTTACCAAAACCTTCATTTCCTTGCCCAGTTTTATTCTGTCGCAAGTGCGATGATTCTAATCTTTGTTTTGGAACAGTTTTATCTTTTTCGACATGAGCACTTCCACGTGCTTCTTTATTTCCAGCTTTAACATGTTCAGAAGTTGTCGAGTCATAGAATTTGTCACCATGAGTCATCTTACCACGGTGATCAGCTGATCGTGGCGTTTTAGGTACTGTTTGGTGACCATCGCTGGAATTTGATTGTTGTTTGCGCTGACCTAGTTTGACCACTATGGTGTCCATTAGAAACATATGAATTTTCACGACTATGACTAGGAGTATGCAATTTTTCACGACTTTGACCATCTCTTGAATGTCGGTGGTAATTTCCTTGTTGGCTGACTGTCCTTGGCGCTTCTTTCTCTTCCCGTGAGTATCCCATTGCTCCATCATGGAAGTTGCGTTTGTCATAGGAAGTTTGACACCTTCGTTTTTCGCATTTATCATGAAATCCCCCGTCCTGTTTTGCTTTGAATGATCCGTTTCCTGCGAGTCGTCGAGGATCCAGATCGAACACTTCCACATTCAGCTGAGGAACTAATTTTTTCGAACTCTTTCGCACATTTCTTTATATGATTGTTAAGACCTCTCTCATCATACTCTCTATTACAATATGGACATGGTTTCATGGTAATCCTTTGATGTTATCAACAACAGTTATAAGTGTGAATCTGTATAAAAAAAATCATAAAATGAAATTGATTGATTTTATCTAGACCATTTTAAATTTGAGAACGGCAAATACTGAATTTCGTTACATCACACTCAAAATTCAATTGCTTAGTACGGAAGCGTATAAGTGCCAAATTATCTTTTTTATTTTTTTTATTTTCCGACTTTTAATCTTGGAATTTCCAACTTTATTCTTGGAATTTCCAACTTTAATCTTGGAATTTCCAACTTTGATCTTGAAATTTCCAACTTTAATCTTGGAATTTCCAACTTTTATCTTGGAATTTCCAACTTTAAAGTCGGAATTTCCAACTTTAAAGTCGGAATTTCCAACTTTAATCTTGGAATTTACAACTTTAATCTTGGAATTTCCATTTTTAATCTTGGAATTTCCAACTTTAATCTTGGAATTTCCAACTTTAAAGTCGGTATTTCCAACTTTAATCTTGGAATTTCCAACTTTAATCTTGGAATTTCCAACTTTAAAATCGGAATTTCCTACTATAAAGTCGGAATTTTGACTTTGAAGTTGGAAATTCCAAGATTAAAGTTGGAAATTCCAAGATTAAAGTTGGAAATTCCGACTTTAATCTTGGAATTTCCAACTTTAAAATCGGAATTTCCTACAATAAAGTCGGAATTTCAAACATTAAAGTCGGAGTTTCCAACTTTAATCTTGGAATTTCCAACTTTAATCTTGGAATTTCCAACTTTAAAGTCGGAATTTCCAACTTTAATCTTGGAATTTCCAACTTTAATCTTGGAATTTCCAACTTCAAAGTCAAAATTTCCAACTTTAAAGTCGGAATTTCAAACTTTTTTCTTAAATTTTTTCTATGTGGTCAATGTTTTTATACTAAGTGTACAATGCCATTTTGTTATCGCAACTGATTAATAATTATAGAGTTTTCTATTCGATGTACAATTGAATAGGATTTGAACGTTCTTAAATGTTTATTTTGGCGGTGAAATACATAATATGACTTGTCCGCATTTATTGTCCATTACAACCATTCAACGTGTTTGTGTATTGACACTTCAGATCCGACCGCTCAAGATTTTATTTGAATACAATATAAAAATAGCCAACCCAAACCAAAATGTACATGCTTTGACATTTATATTCACCCAATTATAAAAGATAGATATTAAAGGATCTATTGGAAAAAAAATGTCAACAAGTGCAAATCTAACGTAAGCTGCCATTCTTCCGACAGATCCATTTACGTTACGCGTAGGAGTCACGTTTCTTATGTTACAGCAGTTATGACCAATAGCTCATTTCGGGAAGGTCACAGTCAAGGCAACATTATTAAAATTTTGATACTATATGTACGAGAAAGATCTTGTTACAAGGAAAATACATGCCGAAAATGATCATCATACCTCAAACGGTTCACTACAAATGAACAATGTTAAAATTTTTGAATATAGTCCAAGATCAATGTCAAGGTCATGCGATAAGAAATATTAGTACGAACAGAAAAGCTTGTTAGGCCACAGTAATTTATTATTCTGTTTTAAGTCCCGAACTTTTTCTATAATCAAGGTACCCTTAATTTTTTTTTATAAAACTCACTATTATCTCCTAAAATTTAAGATGGAATAGGCATTTCATATATTGATTAAATATCATTTACTCATTTTTTCACCCAAAAAATGCATGTTTGTGAGGGTGTGTGTGTGTGTGAGAGGGAGGGTGTGTGTGTGTGTGTGTGTGAGTGTGGGTGTGTGTGTGTGTGTGTGTTTTTTTTCTCTTTTTTTTTGTCTGAGCAAAAGGTACCCGCCCGACGTACAAAAAGTTTTACTATGGCTTTACAAGGAATACACTTGCAAAAACTGCGAATGGTCTTCGCTTTTTTTAAATGTAGGTCAATGGTCAGGATCGAAAGTTAAAAATAAAATAGTACCAAGAGAACACCTATACCAAATATGAGAGCCCTATCTCTTATGGTGAAGTAGTTATGTTTCTCATATGTAGGTCAAAAGGTTATGGTCAAAGTCAAATGATAAAAAAAAAAAAAAAATGACGCCACCCGAACATGTCAAAAATGAGTCATATATCTTATGGTGAAAAAGTTATTGCCAATTTTAGTTTTTTGACGGACAGGAAAATAGGGATAGACAGTCAGCCAGCCAGCCAGCCAGCCAGACCGACCGACCGACAGACAGACAGAAATAGTTATTCCTTTAGGGCAACTGCCATTTAGCGGGGCCCTTTAAGCTGATTAATGTTAAATTTTTGACGGACAGGCAGACGGACGGGCGGACAGACACAGTGATTACTAATTTTATGCGGGACCGTAGGTATTCAAACGATAGTACTAAAGACTTTGTGATTTGCTGTGCAGAAGTTAGCACTTTTTTCAGGAAGGGGACAACCCCTGAAATAGAATACATGTAATAGCATTAAGTCCCCATTCCATTTTCTTCTACCTATTTGATAAACAGTGCTAACTGAAAAAAAATGAATTTCGAGTAGTCACTCATGAAATGAGATGAACGCACAAAAGTAATTAGAACGGATGTGTAAAAACATTATCTTCGGTAGTTTTGTTTTTGATAATTTTTTTTCTTTTCAATATCTCGCTAAAAGCATAATCTGCTATCCATGAGCATCTCTTATGCACAATGAAAGTATGTCTAGATTCTAAAATAAAGTTTACTGGCACCTTGACCTTTGACCCTTGACCTTAAAAACTATAAGGGTTCATCCCTGAGGGACCATTTGTGAAAGGTTTAGTGATCTTTTGATATTTGCTATGCCTTCTATTCTGTTCACAAATATCTTAAGCGTAAGCCTTTGACCTTTGACCCTTGATCTTGAAAATAAATAGGTTTCTTATCTCCCTATGGAGAACATTTGTGAATGCTTTGATGTTTCTTTGATAATTTCTTTGGCGTCTATGCTGTTTAATATACCAATTTTTGATATTAGAATTCATTTTTGCATTTATCTATCGAGTAAACTAATTAATATACCAATTTTTGATTTTAGAATTCATTTCTACATTTATCTATTGAGTGAAAATATATTCCCTTTTCCTTTAAACATGCAATCTGTTTTATTCAATCAAATATTGATCGAATTTCAATGTCCCACTTCGGTGACACAGATATATAGCAAGTTTTAGTTTTGTACAACTTTTGAGTCCTTGTCAAACATTCTAAAGAACAGGTCAAAATTTTCAATAAGAAAGATTGCTGACCAATCCATTTATTAGCAAATTATCTACAAATCGACAAATATGTTTACTGGTCACTTTGACCACCAGTCAGAATCTAGAATTAAGACAGAAAATAATTTATGCAAGGGACATCGAGTTGACGACCGATCGTACGATCACCTGGTAACCAGCCTGTGATATAAAAGGGATATGTTTGGCCCTTTATAGACCAGTTACTGTTACCACTAATAAACTAGAGCACTGACAAAGTCAGAAAGGGCCCCGCCGGCCACTTCTTTAAGAAGTTGAATGTGAAGGCAACAAGGTCAACATGGTTGGCAACAAAAGAATTGCTGCCAGAGGAAAAGAGGCAAACATACAATGCAGTATTCCAATGTCATCGATTTTTTACAAAGGGCCCAAATATATCAATTGGGAATGAGTTATTTTAAGTAGGTCAAAGGTCACGGTCAAGGTCACATGATGAAAAATGTTGGTACCAACGGAAAGGTCTTGTCACAAGGCACACTCATTTAAAATAAAAAAGCTCTACAAGGAACACACATGTCAAATATCAAAGCCCCATCTCTTACGGTACAACAGTTATGGCCAATGTTAATAAAGTTTTTCAAATGTAGATCAAAGGTCACGGTCAAGGTCACATGATCAAAAAATGTTGGTACCAACAGAAAGGTCTTGTCACAAGGAACACACATGTCAAATATCAAAGCCCCATCTCTTACGGTACAATAGTTATGGCCAATGTTAAAGTTTTTCAAATGTAGGTCAAAGGTCACGGTCAAGGTCACATGATGAAAAATGTTGGTACATATTAACTGTCAACTCGTTGACTCCTTTTATAGAACTCAGCAGTTCGGAGACAACGACCAAACTTCAAGGCTCACCCTTGCTATCCTAAGAGTGCGCTGCTATTTAGAGCAAATTCCCCAGCTCACAACACAAACCACATTCATACAAAATTGTGGTGCAATACGCACACTAACATGTTCACAAGGTCCACGCGAAGTCCACTGTGACCTTGAAGTTTGACCCCTGACCTTCAAAATCAACAGGGTTTATCCTCTTTCCATTGGAAACATCTATGAAAGGCTTGATATTTCTTTGATGTTTACTTTGTCTTATATGCTGTTCACAAGAAAATTCGAACACACGCACTTCTATTAAACAATTGACACTGTATCAGTTTGAAAACATTGGTTGTTTTAGTAAATAATTATTGTTTAAAAGTACACAGGAATTCAAGCCAGTCCTACAAGCGCGGATCCGGAGGGGTTGGGGATCCGGACACCCCCCCCCCCCCTCCGTTGGAATTTTCGAAGCATAGTTAAAAAAATATATGAATATACATTTTTTACGATGCAACATCCGTTTTACTGGCTCGGCCAGAAAAACTTATTTGTAACCATAAAATCAGCATTCCCCTTGGTCAATAATCAAGGGTAACTGAAAAAGACACGAATAGAGGATTTCATTCCAATTCTGAAAAAAAAAAATTGGCTGGCTCGCTATCGCTCGCCATTAATGTGAAAATTCAAGATTTTAAGCTTTATGTTCGCTATTGTTCGCCAGTTATCTGTTTTATTTCTAATAAGAAACAGAACTGACATACGTTAATCAAGGACTTTATCTATTTATGTTTATTTATTTAATTTTTTTTTTTTTTTGCTCTTCAAGAAATTCTGGATTTAGGATCCCCCTGATAAAAAAATCCTGGATCCGCCCATGTCCTACCAATCCATACTGAACCGTAGCTATCCTTGTGCGAATCGTGGCTATCCGTACAGGAGTCGTGGTAATCCGTAGCAATCCGTACCTATCCGTACATGTTGTATCTATCAGTACGCGTGTCGTAGCAATCCGTATCTATCCGTACGTATGTTGTGGCAATGTCAGGACGATATCCATAGCAATCCTTAACTAACCGTAGCTATCCGTTCTCGATTTGTACATGTATCAACCCGTAGCATTCCGTATTGGAGTTGTGGGTCCATGGTTCATCGAACATTTTGCGTCCCGACTCGCCACGGATATATCTTTTGTGGAGTCATAGCGGAATCGTGGCTCGATCCGTGGAAGTGTGAAGGGGGCTTTAATCTTCATACTGTATGCATGAAAACTAAAATCATGGCATATTACAAGGTATAAAAATCTGTAAGAAATTTGCAAGATTATGGGAAATTTTCATTTTTTTTGAAACGCGTGTTCATTGGCAATGAGCTGGCGCTCAATAAGGGAGTCTATCTAATTCTCTTTTATATTTTGTTGATATAGATACACTCTTTATTTCATATATATATATAAATTTTATTCCCCAAACATTTACGAAACGATGTAGTTTCCGCTATAGAATTTGCCAAATTTCTACTATTTTCCCCTTTGTCGAGCACATTTCTAAATCTTATTCTAAGTTATTGGCAAAATCTTGTGCAAGCATGGTAAAGTGTAAGACTAATTCTTTTCACTATGTATATACTTTGTTAGGTATATATTTTATGAGAGTATCATATGATGCTGGGTTTAGGGTGTGCGTCAACGGTGGACGTCATGAAAAAACAAAATGTATTCTGTAACAATGTCAAGAGGAACGTTCAATCCCGATTCTCAAGTCTGTCAGAAAACATTTTCAATGGTTAACTAAATGATCGTGAATTATTCATATAATTAATCCTTGAAATAAATATGAGTCTGATTTATCAGTGAGGGATTCAGAGGAGGATGCGCCCCCCCCCCCCTTTTCCACCCAAAGTTGACTCAACATTATTCTTTGTGTGTGTTTTTTTTAAGTATTAAACTTTTGAGGAACATATTTCATGTTTGATTTTACAGCTCACTTTACATTCAGCCAAAGAGTGAAAAATCATAAATTAATTAACCCATTCATTAATGAATGGGCTAATTCATTAATGAAAATGCACCCTTTGCATTCAGCTTTCTGTGCTGTTGTGTTGTGTGTATATGAATGTTATGGAATGAAAATCATGGATTCTGAGACATTATGATAAATTTTACAGTTGTTAAAGGGAGGGGCGCACTCGGCGATCCATCTCCAAAATTTAAGAATAAAATCTTATGTTAATACAAGGGCTTATATAATAATCATCATTGCCTATTACATGTACTACTAATCAATGCATTTAAAATATTATCAGGTGTATATGAAGGAGATCCCCCCTCTTCTATGTAGTACCCAAAATTGAACAGCGAAACCCCAAGAGGTTTCAAGTGAATGTGATCTCGAGAAAGAAAGAAATCCTCTTCTGTCCATCCATTTGGTGTCATCAATCGATCGTTTTATAGATTTCAATTTCTTCTTTTTTTTTGGGGGGGGGGGGGTCTTGAGAGAAGGAAAGTAACTCCACTCCTTCCATTGTAAAACTGTCCGGCTCGTTACATGTGTGCTCTCAAGCTACATATAAACATTTCAACAGTAAAGTACATCTAAAACCATATGCGTTGTATGCAATCATCCTCTCTTCTGAATATAAATTTGAAGTCTCAAAAATACCAAGTCCCTTGAAATGTTGTCTTGTATTATATTTAAAGTAGCAAGATGTACTGCTGAAATGTTATTTTTTTTCCAGATCCAAATAGTATATATGTCTCTAACATCTACAAGAGAGAGAGAGAGAGAGAGAGAGAGAGAGAGAGATCGTTCTATGCATACATGTGTTAGTTAAATTAAGTATATTGTTAACATATTACACGAGTTTTACTAAGTTTAATAGTTTATTCCGAGGATACAATAACCCCCCCCCCCCCACACCCCAATTTAGTTTATTGGCATTGACATTCCAACGTAGTCTAGACTGTTGAGATCTATAAATACAAATACAAGCTCTGTTTAATTGTGAAACATATAAATGTCCCCGGCGGCAGCTTTGAGAATACATTTGTATATTTAACCTGTTATCCAAACAGAAGGTCAAAATTATAAGTCAAAGTCACAAGGTCAAACTTTTGATACTTATAGCAATGATATTCCAAAATGAATGCATATATGAAATACAAAGGCTCTGTCATTTACTATTCCAAAGTTATACCAAGTATAGAATTTGAGAAAAGAAGATCAAATTTCAAGGTATAATGTCACACTGTCAAAGGTCATGGTCTAAGATGAATGATCTTGTCACAAGTTATCTACATGTGAAATATGTCAGCTCTACCACTAATGGTACAAGAGATGTAGCCAACTTTTAAACGTATTAGTTTGCATCCCTTTTCCTTTCGTTGAGATATCTCAAAAGCATGACAAAACGTCTAAAAACCCGTTATATATACAACATAACATATGCATCACTTGAGCTGTACAAAAATTGAAGGCAAATCACGGAGAAATATTTTTTTATGATTTTTAAAATATTTTTACAAAAATAGGAAAAAGTATGTCAAAGGTCAAGAACAAGGTCAAAAGCTCCAAAAAATAGTACAGAAAGATGGGTCCTCCTAAGATGCTTACACATGCAAAATATGAAAGCCATATCATCTCTTTTTAAAATTCTATGCCCTTTCAATGAAAGGGAGAAAGACTGACGGACGGACGGAATGACAAAAGGACGAATCCAACGCAATATGCCCCCTTGGTGGTCTAAAGACCAGGTGCAACAAAAGTATATAAAGTTAACTATTAACAAGGAAGGGAATTGTATTGAAAAAATAGCAATCTAATGAATGCTTGTGTCGCCTGCAAAGCGGTTTGATTATTATTCTAGAAAGTGGATCAAAATTGTTGGTATCAGTAGAAAAGTCATGTCAAATGAAATTCATTTGAAATATCAGACCTCTTAATTACAAATTAAAAGATACAATTACAAATTTTCAGAAAAGAGTGTCAATCATCTAGGTCAAGGTCACTTCGTAAAAATTGGTAACAAAAAGGTCTCATCATAAGAAATATTAAAGACCTATCACCTACCAATTAAAAGATATATAGTATACAACCTTAGAAAAGAAGATCAAATAGCTAGGTCAAGGTCAAAAAGTGAAAAATTATGGTATGTGTAGAATAGCATTGTTACAAGGAAAAAACATGTGAAATATCAAAGCCCTATCAACTACCAATCAAAAGATATATCCATTCTTAATTTTTTTTGAAAAGTAGGTCAAATATGTAGGTCAAGGTCAATAGGTAAAAAATAATGGCATGTGTAGGAAGGTCTTGTCACAAGGAATACACATGTGAAATATCAAAGCCATATCACTAACCAATCAAAATAGATAGCGAATCTTATATTTTTTTCAAAAGTAGGTCATATATCTAGGTCAAGGTCACAAGGTCAAAAATTATGGTCTATGTAGAAAGGTCTTGCTACAAGGATTGCACATGTGAAATATCAAAGTCCTTACACTTACCAATCAAAAGATATATCCATTCTTAATTTTTTTGAAAAGTAGTTCAAATATGTAGGTCAAGGTCACTAGGTCAAAAATTATGGTATGTGTAAGAAGGTCTTGTCACAAGGAATACACATGTGAAATATCAAAGCCCTATCACTTACCAATCAAAAGTTATGGGCTGTGACACCCAGAGTGTGACAGACAGACAGACGGACGGACAGACGGACGGACAGACGGACTACGGACAAAGTGATCCCTAAGTGTCGCTATGCTTCGCAGGCGACACAAAAAAGTTGGAATTACCAAGATTAAAATTGGATATTCCGACTTTAAAGTTGGAAAGTCCGACTTTAAAGTTGGAAATTCCGACTTTAAAGTTGGAAATTCCAAGATTAAAGTTGGAAATTCCAAGATTAAAGTTGGAAATTCCGACTTTAAAGTTGGAAATTCCAAGATTAAAGTTGGAAATTCCGACTTTAAAGTTGGAATTCCGACTTTAAATTTGGAAATTCCGACCTTAAGTTGGAAATTCCAAGATTAAAGTTGGAAATTCCGACTTTAAAGTTGGAAATTCCAAGATTTAAGTTGGAAATTCCAAGATTAAAGTTGGAAATTCCAAGATTAAAGTTGGAAATTCCGACTTTAAAGTTGGAAATGCCAAGATTATAGTTGGAAATTCCAAGATTAAAGTTGGAAAATAAAAAAAAAAAAAATATTTGGCACGTATACGCTTTCGTAGCCTGGACATTTTTTTTTGGGGGGGGGGGGGGGATAGATACTAGTAGTCATTTTGCTGTCCAAATCAAAAAAGTAATATTCTACGTAAAATAATTTAAAAATACAATAAAATAATATTTTGTCGTCCCATAATGCATGGTAATTCCATTTTCGGAAAGTTTGTTCCAGATATGTTTGTGGGCTAAGACTGATATAGGAATTACACTCCTCCCCTCTATTTTTATCATTATTTTTCTTTCTTTCTTTAGATTTGATCATTAAAGTTTTCCAAACTCATTTATCGTGCATAGGATTGCGTGACTCAAAACAACTGAAATTTGATAACATTTTCGCGAATTTCAATTGTTTTCATCTTCCCTTCAACGTGTCATCAAGATCGATAAGTACTACAATACATGTACTACTAGCGTGTTTTATTTAATGGGTCGTTTTACATGTACCGGTTTCACATCTGTGCCAGTACATGTTGTGACCTATAAACTATAAGCATCTGAAATTTGTTAATATACATTTGAACAATTGGCCGACTGTAATGTTTTACACATTCCTTCTTTTTGTCTAATATAAGTGCAAATGCTTAATTGAAACAAAAATGCATTAGATTTTATAAAATCTGAAATGAAACAATTTGAAAGCAATCTCACCTTATTTTGAACAGAAACACTTCTTTTGCATGTATATATAAATCTAGTATAAGAAGTCAACAACTTTTAAAATTTTGACTTATGACGTCAAAATAGCCAAGCGCGGTTTTTTCTCGGAAGTTTGAGCTGAAATCTACTTTCGCTTTCGCCTTTTCTACAGGTAAGAGGGGTGTTTTTATATGGAATGTGGTCGCAATTTTCAGTGTATTTTGAAATATGTAGGCGTGACTCGAACTAGACTACATGTACAAAATGTAGGATCTCTCTACCTTATTTATCTTAATTAATATCAGTATATAGATATAATGTGATTTCTTTACTGTGTGCATGTGATCATGTAATAAGATAAGATATGTAAGTAAAGTACAATCCTTTGACTCCTCTATATCAAACGTAGAGTTGTTTGAGGGATTTTTTTTTTTTTGCCAAGAGAGGGGGTATCCAGTCCTTTCGAGTGATAATTTTAAGGATCAATATTTCGATCTACATGTATTAGTAAATTGAATTTACATAATGTTTCTCATGATCTAATTAAATCTTACTAAATTTCTACTTTAAAGTCTTTTCATAATATTATAAGCTACCATGAATACTTGTATTCAATTTTGCTTCATTTTGCCTTAGCAACGCTCGCTACTGATCAATTATTTTAATAAATTAAATGTCAATCAAGATATTACACCGAGATGTAAATCTTCAAAGTCAAGAAGGATACACATATTTATTTTGCCTAGGACTAGTTCAAACCAATCGGAGTGCGTGTATCGCGTCACGTGCACGCCGTCTAAATTTCTGTAGACCGTCATTGCCGTATAAATTAATTTGCATGTAAAAGGAGTCGCGTGAATTAAACGACAATTTTCGTAAAAACAAAACAAAACAAAACAATGTACAAAACAAAAAAAAAAAAAAAAAAAAAAAAAAAAACCCAAGAAACCCGGAGATTTTGGTCCTCGAAAAATAAAACAATTATAAGATTTGTCACTGACCCTCCACAGAGTTTTGTCGGGTTGATCAACCCATTAGAAGGCTCTTCATCTGTCGCAACCTAAAATGTAATAACAACCTAAAATGTAATAAACTGGATTAGGCTCGGCTGAATTCTATGGGCTTGCTCAACCCGACAAATCTCTGTAGACGGTCGGTGATAAACCTAATAAATAATAATGTATATCGTTTGTATTAATATGTGGATACGGCTACGAACTCTATTTTAAGGGCGGATCTAGAATTTTTCAAGGGGGAGGGGGGTCCAGCATAACAGTTTGGATAAAAATGTAATAAAAACGGAGAAATCAGCACTTTTTTTACACATTTTCCTATGGGCGAGTCCTGACCCCTCCTAACCCGTTCTCTCTTCTAGATTTGTAGTTTGTATTTTGACGATGAGAGCTGCGCGTTGATTAAAGTAAGCTGTTCCATTAGACATGTAAAATTGAAATCAAAATACCATCTTTTTTAACAATTCGAAATTATTTTGAAAAGGGCTTGACTTTTTTTGCCTCTAGTCTATGTTATCATGTGTCATATAGTGTCATCCTGATGATCCAATTATATCACGGTAGAAATTCACATGGTCTTTCATAATGTTGGGTTGTCAGTATTAAATCTACCTGTCTTGAATTAAATACAATCTTTAATCGCTGAGAGATGACAAATTTCAAATAGAATTCTTTTTGGTTACTCACTACAGTACCATTTTTTTGTTCGGGTTTGTTTCATGTTTTAGATAATATATAAATTGCATAAATTAGGTCACACATTAAGAGTACTGATTGCTATAGGCAAGACTTGTATATTTTACATGTAATTTCAAGTGGTATAGTTCAAGTACAGCTAATTGTTCATGTAGGCCGCAAACACATTAATTCTGAATCAGTACGAAGACTGAAGATCAAGCAAAGCGCAGATCTATGGAGGGGGGGGGGGACGGCTTCCCTCGCTGGAATTTGCTCCAAATCCAAAATTTCACCCATCTTTACATACTAGTATTTTTTTTTTCAATTTATAAATTCCACCCCCCACCCCCCCCCCCCCCCCCGCCCCCAGGGATCATAGATCCGCCCATGAAATGATATGGTCAAAACAAATTGTTACAGTTCAATTACGCATTGTGCATTACATGCAGTACTACATTGAAGCATTTTAGGGAAAAATCATATATTACAAAGTTTCAAATTCCAGACAGTTCCATTTATGTTACGCTACTCACCACCACAATATAGTATGAATTCGTCTTCGAGTCTTGGGGATTGATAGGATATAAGTGATGAATATTTAAAGTAAAAATTCATGCATGCGTATTTTGATTTAAAACTCTGTTGGTTTTCGGATGTCATACGTCGAACATCAAGCTGGTAGATTGTGAAAAAAAACCCCAAAGAAACAAATTTAATTTAAAAAAAAGAAAGAAAAAAAAAAGAAAAGAAAAAAACCCCGAAAAAGAAAGAAAAAGAGAAAACTTCGGGGGAACATTGTAGCAATGATCCATGACCAGACTGAGTCCTTTCTCCCTATCCTAGTCGAGCTCGGACCATTTCACGGCAGCTACACCACTGTCTAGGCATTCGAGACTATATGTGTATTGAACAGATGCTTTGTCTGTCCTATGACATATCAAAATTAATATTGGTATAATAAAGGGTTGATACATGCATGCATCCTCTACGATCACTTCAATTGTCTGTGATCAATAAAGATTAATGAAGTTTTGTCATACCTTACATGTCAGGTCGGCCGATCCATTAGCCATCAAGTGTTGATAAATTGTACAGATATGAACATGTGCGCTCGTTTTATTATGAGGGGCAAAAATGGGAAGACGGGGAATCCCTTAGTAAAAGTGTGTCACTCTGTAAATCAACTTCAATCGCCTTTTCTGAAAATCATTTAAATTGTACTTGAAACTGTAGTAGCCGGATACTTCAAGCGCGAATCTATATGTGGGTGGGGGAGGGGGTGGAATTGGCCAAAAAAGAAAGAAAAGTGAAGATACGTGCATTTTTTTGAAAAAAAAAAATCATTCTAGATCCGTCTAGTGGGGTTTGGGGTGGGGAGGAGGGGGAGGAAAAGTCAAGGCCTTATTCGGATTTTTGCTAATTCTTCAATTTTACACCTTCTTTTTATATTAATTTTATATGTAACCCCGCCCTCCCTCTCAAAAACGTTTTTTGGATCCGCGCATTATTTCATAATAATCACGTTTAACATGTTTAAGATTATCACGATTATAGCAGACATTGCGAAAGTTTTTACAACTTTCCAGACATTTTTTATTTTTTTGTAGAAATTAAAACATGTTTATCAAGAAAAATTTGAAATATTTTACCAGACAGAAGCAAATTTTACCAGATTTGTCTGGTGTGTCTGGTGACTTTCGGATTGTCTGCTATAGAGAAATAGGCGAACTGTCTGCATGCAATTTGAAATGAAAAAGAACATGTCTTAATGTAACATGAATATCTAGTCTGTATTTTTTATTTTTTCTCCAACATATTTATATATAGTTATACACAATTAGAGAAGAAGAACCTGTGAATAAACTTAGGTGGTAAATCAAATTTATTTACAGATTTGCATCTCTTATTTTTTGGCTTGAGTGAATGCAGCCCGTAAAGAACATAGATACAGAAAAATGTAGGTTTATAACGTAAATTTTAGGAGAAGGCCAGGATCCTTTAAAACATTTAAAACAGTCTCCAGTATATATATTTACATGCCATATATAAAAAATTATATCTCGTCACATGGTTGGATATAATATGTTAAAAATGTTCAAAAATTCTTCACTTCAAAATTGAGGAAGTAAAATAGATTAATTTTCCACATAAGGAGTGTTTGTGACGCACATGATCAAAGGGCGCAACTAAGATTGTTCAAAAGTTTCACACGAGTGTAATATGGGGGATGCCATTCTCCCCTATCTCCCGTCCCCTTCCATCCCCCCCCCCCTTTCACCCTGTCCATCCCTCTAATATGCGTTTAGTATATGCGTACTTGAAACCGAATTCATCTCCATAAATGCAAAAGATAATTTTAAAGAGTAGAATTATAGTGATTAAACGTAAAACGTATAGATACTATTGGATAGATAGATATCCCCCTCTTCAATGTACATAAAACCCAATCTTCAAAATAAATAAATAAATAAATAGATAAATAAATAAATAAATAAATAAATAAATAAATAAATAAATAAATAAATAAATAAAATAAATAAAGAAATAAAATAAAACTCCATCCCCCCAGCTATTGACCATGATACTTGTATTATTATGCTTTCACTTTTGGAAAAAAATAAAATCAAGCCTAACAAACTTCTACCAAAAATTAAAATGAACTTTCAGGAGGTAGCTCGACCAGGGAGTTTGAAAGCCAGATTGTATTAGGGGAAGAGGCTCTTAATTGAAATGAAATTATCTCCAAAATTTACATGAACATAAGGAAAAACATTTGGTGTCACAGAAAAAAATCGATATATAACGAGATTTTGCTGTTTTCAGTCACCTTGATTTTTTATTAATGATATTTTCTTTTCGAACCCTTTATTTTTATTTTCACAATGCATCATGGTTTCTCTTTCTTAATTGTAATTCAAAGAATTTCTATATTTGATATCATTGTGTGTACTTTGAAAACTTAATCTATGATTCAATACGTGCGGAAGGCGATAAATACATCTTAAAAATGAAAAAAGTGTGATTTTAGCTTATAGAGATACCGTAAACATGCAATGAGGAGATATACGATTGAGTGACAGCGCTCAGGTGAGGATCTAGGATTGATTTTGATCTGAAGGGGGCGCCATAAATATTTTTTAAGTCTACATTAATGGGCTTTATAAAATGTCCAGATACGTTCTAGTAATTTATCCCTTTGGGACAGAGGATTAATATTTAGAGAAATTTGATTTTTTAGCGTTCGTAGAAACTTTGTAAAATGTTTTATGCCGACGAGCGCACAAGAATATTATTCGTCAAACTTAAACTTACTTAAACTTTGTTGTTTTAAATCACCGTGATTTTTCTTTCTTTTTTTTCCGTAACACACTTTATCAATGAGTTTCTCTTTCTTGTAATTCACTGAAATAATTTCTATATTTGGATCCTTGTGTGTACTTTGTAAACTCTATCTATGATTCATTACGTGTACAAGGCGATACATACACATGTACATCTTAAAATTGATAAATGTGTGATTTTAGGTGATACAGACACTGCCGTCAAACACCATTATGATTAGATTAGGATATTTTAAAACATTGTTTTATCTGACTGAGTGACAGCACGAAATATATATACGTACAAGGTAGATGTTTCCATAAATTGTCGCCCACGCAAATTGTTCTGAAATTACAGATCTACATGTACAAATAATAATATTGTACAATATGAAAGATTACTAAGCTCACCTACATGTAATAGATGCGCGACAAAGAAAAGGCGTTAACAGTGATAATTCTATATTCCTTACATTGCCATTCAAGCGGAAAATATATGTCACATTCTCTATCATGTCTATCTGACAATACATTCCATAATCAAAATCTTTCAACATTTAAAATCATTATAACGAAAATTATCAGCAGTCTCTCGGATTCTAAGGATATTTCGTAAATTAAGAACTTCCAAGTAATGTATATTTTTTTTCAGAATTGTGATAATCAATCGTAGGTGTTTCTTATATGTTGTATATTGATATTGGAATATTATCGATAATTTGAGATTTCCAATACGTACATGTATCGATACGCAAATGCTGAAAATCGATTCTTTCAATACATGTGATAAAAAATGAAATCCTAAACATTTAATTAATTTTTGGTTCTTATTTTTATATTTCTTCTGAATCTTCTCTGATCAAATCAATGTTTAAGACATATATACGAGATCAAAATAAGCTTCTATCTTAATTATATGCCAATAAATTGGGTTGCCAATGTGACGTCACTTCCAAGTTTTGAACATAGGGAGAATTTACCATTGACACTGTAATTCGCAGTGTTTGCAATGTTCGCACAAAAATAGGGTGTCTGATACATGTATTAAGCAAAAATGTAAATATAAGAAATGAGTGTCTTAGTTTTGGTGTTCATGGGTGTATAATTCGAGATTCACGGAATTTGCATTTGACCAACTAGGATTCTTTGGTAGACAAAGACACACCACACTTGCCATGGTAATCCTTTTATTCCTTTTTCGTTTTTGAAATCATTGAAAACATCCATTTGTTGTTTATTTTGTTCTGTTTTTGTTTTAAAGTTTTCATTGATTAAAACATAAAAAACTCCATTTATTGATTCATTATTGTGATTTATTTGAGAAAAAATGAAAGAATGCGTATTGTATTGAAGCTATTGAGTATTGAAGTAAAATGTATTGTATTTATTGTATTGTTTTATTTCTTGGAGATTAAATTGTTTGAGTCAGAGTTGTCTTTCTTTCCATACTCATCTCAGAGAGTACTTCTGGCAAACCACAATCTTTGTACACAGCCAATTGTGCCTCATATGAAATTCATGTGAAATTTACATGAACTTTACATGAAATCTCACATGAAATTTATGTGAAACGAGCACGAACATGAAATTTACATGAAATTTTTCACATGAAATTCATGTGAAGATTTTTACATGGATGTTATGTGAATTCAGTTTCCTGTGAATGTCATTTAGAAAAATCCATGTGAAATTCATGTAAAGGAAATTTATGTGAAATTCATGTGAAATATTTTTCACATAAATCTTATGTGAAATTTATATGAATTTTACATGAACTTTCATATGAAATTTACATGATGCTCATTTTATATGACAGTTGGCTGTGTAGGTGGCACCACTAAAGTAACTACTGCGGCTGTAAAATGGTTGCTTATGACCCAAAGGTTTCATATTACCTTGACCAAAGGTCATGTCGTCAACGTCAAAGTGACGTAGTACATTTTTAATAAAACTGTACAAGCTATCCTGTCTGCAATATATCTCTTGAACTGTAAACTTGATCATTTTCATATTTAAGTATGTTGTTGCTTATGATCTAAGGTTTCATATCATCTTGACCCAAGGTCATGTGACCAAGGTCAAAGACACTTATTACATTTTTGGTAAAAATTGTACAGGCTATCTTGTCCAGGTTTTATCTTTTGAACCGTTTACCAGATCATTTTCATATTCAGTATGATGATGCTGATGACCCAAAGTTGTAACACCACCTTGATCCAAGGTTATATGACCAAGGTCAAGTATTACATTTTTTAATGAATTTGTACATGCTCTCATGTCTGGGCTATATCTCTTGAATCGTAATACTGAATCATTTTGATACTTTAGTATGCTGTTGGTCATGATCGAAGGGTTTTTTTATCACTTTGACCCAAGGTCATGTGTCCAAAGTCAAGATTTTTTTGGTTCTTTTCAATGAAACTGTACATGCTAATCCTGTCTGGGCTATATCTCTTGATCCGTTTTTACCACTGTTTTCATATTTCAGTATGTTGTTCCTCAGGACTAAATATTTCTTATCACATTGTCCCAAGGTCACATGACTATGGTCTCTTCTTACTTTAAGAATGGAATTGCATATGCTAATCATGTCCAGGTTGAAACTGTATATATGCTTATTATGTCCAGGCTGAAATTGTATAGTTCATCATATCCAGGCTATATCTTTTGAATTGTGTTTTCAATCTCTAATTCATTTTGTTTTTGCTCATGATCCATCATCCTCTGTACCCCAGGTTATTTGCGCTTCGGCTGAATACCCTGGGTCAGGTCGTACTATTTCGGGGATTTTAAAAGAAATACATGTAGCTCTTCTTCGTGAAGTGAAAAAACTTACGGTAATGGCTGCGCGCAGACCTGTGAGGACATTATATGAATCGTACACAAGAAGGAATTTTTGTCGGTTACCTGAATATTAGTATCGAAAACATCGAATTTGTCTCAGGACATCAAGAAGTAATTATCATCGCTTTTCAAAAGACGTTTGTAAACAATTATGCAATTGGATAAAAGAGTTTGTGAGGAAGCCAATCAGCAACATTTGCATATAGATGGAAACTCCCGAAATAGTACGATCTGACCCAGGGTATTCAGCCAAAGCGCAAATAACCTGGGGTATCGAAGATGATGATCCATAGGTTTCAGATCACCTATATCCAAGGTCATTTTTTAAAATTATCATTTGCATATCATGTTCTCAAATGATGAATGGGCTATATCAATCAATTTATTGATAAATATTTAAATGAAATGAATAAATAGATAAATAAATAAATAAATTAATTAATACAATAAAGTCAAAATAAATAAAGTCAAAATAAATAAAAAAATAAATAAATATAAGTAAACATTAAATTCATTCCTTTATTTTTCCAAACGTTTCGGCCATTGGCCTTAATCAGTGGAATGTTTATAGAATTGAGTTTTCGTACTTGTGACGTCATTTGAGCGCCAGTACGTCGTTTCGTAAATAGCTTGCAAAATGTTTGTAAATAGAATGGTAACATTAAAGTTTTTCTTAATCTAAACTAAATCTATTTGCCGATTAAGTCCTTCTGGCAACAGGGTTTTGAGTCTCTTTATCCAGAATGACTCCTTGGTCAATCCAGAAATTTCACCGCCGAATAAAGGAATGAATTTAATGTTACCTTAACTATAAAAGTGACTATATTGTTGTAAATAAATAAATAGATAAATAAATTAATTAATTAATCAACTAATCAATGGATCTTTGTCTATTTAGATACCATGGAGACAATAAGTAAATTCCGAAAGCCGACCCAAGATACTTCGTGTTCTCTGTGTTTCATTTTGTATTCAATACGACAGTAGCCACAACGTTACAGGTGCAGGCTAGCACTTGAACAGCACGTTGTCACGACAAAGAATTGAAATGAGCAACGATAACTCTCGGATCATTTTAATATTTGCACTTATGTTTAGAAAAATTTGGCAGATCTTTTCTACGACTTAAACGTTGTTATCAAAAATTGTAACTCTGTAAAGGTAAGCGCTGCCCGACACATGCGTTTTTCTTGCTGGCTAGCGGTCTTGTATTAAAAAAATAACGGAATTATAAATCTGTTCCGCATCTCATTGCATAAACGAGCAATGTGGTAATTAGACGAAACATGGATTTGATTTGTTTTTTTTTAAATGATTCTTACTCTCTTACGCTGTGTAAAATCCGAAACTACACCATAGGTACATAATAGGGATTTATCTAGAAATACTTTCGTATAAATACTGACTAAAATTTTCAAAAACTCGGCGCATATAAGGCTGGTGTTTCTTGGTTGAAAGTTTTTGAAAGCGTCAGTATACATCTTTTCTTCCTTATTTTCTATCATTTTTCCCACTTTTTTCATATATATGTGTAACCATTAAAGCTTGCTCAAAGCAAGCGCTTCGCTTTGCTATTAAATCATTGCGCCATCATTAAAACTATTTATACGTCCCACTCCATTAAAAATATTATTCTAATACACCCTAATTGCAGCGTTACAGCTGCAAGGAAGGAGTAATATACGAAGGCTGATTGATATGTTGTGAGGCTCGCATTTAAGGATTTGAATTTAATTCGAAATTTTGCATTATTTTTCTACACAATCCCCTTCAGTATCTACCCAGGTAACACAAAACATTTTCGATTTTTTTTTGTATGGTTTCAAACAGGTTCTGTTGAAACATTTCTGACAAAACGCTCCGAGAACACTTTAAAAACACTGTGCAGTTGTATAGAATGTTAAAAAAAAGTTTTAACAACATTTAAGAGCGCTGAACAAAATGAAATGTTTCTAAAACTGTTTTGATATTTCTTGAACCATACACAATTACGTTTCTATAATATTTACTGCAATATTTTTGACATGTTTTTAAAACATGATTGTGTTGACAGGGTATACACTTTGCCATCGGTGTTTAAGGGCCTCAATACAACTATTAAAGAACTCCTTATCTTGACTGGTCAGAAAGCCATCCACTGCAAGTATGACGTCATCACTGGACTGAAAGTGCGTGCTAGAAAAAGCTGTTTTCAGTTTTGGGAATAGATGAAAGGTTGATGGAACAAGAACAGGTGAAACAAGGTTATGCTCAATCAAATTAAAGCCACAATCATGAATAACAGCCATGGAGGTGACAGACTTGTGAACAGGAGCATTGTCCTGAATGAACAACACACCTTTAACCAGTCAGCTTTCCGCGGCGCTTAAGTTTAATATTGTCACGTAACTGTGTCAGAAGTGAAGTATATGCCATTGATTGTTTGTCCATTTTGGAGATAATCTATCAGCAGAATACCTTCTGCAACCAGAAAACCGAAACTCACAACATATTAATCAGCCCTCGTATATATTTGTTTTCTCTGTCGAATCCGTTGCAGCTGACCAATGCAATACCTTCAGAGGATACATGCAAGGTCTTTATCACATGTTCTCACCAGATGTTGGTTTGACTCATAGGGTGATTTTTACAAGAGCTCGCTCAATCGGGCGAAACACGGACTGTTTGTTGTGCGGCTTTAATAATACTTTTGACTCATTTGTTTGTAAGGTTGAATCTCCTCTGGGTTTATCCGTCTCGTTTTGTCGTTATCTCACAATGAGGAGGCTTTTTTATACAACAACTGACGAGGGTTGTGTGTACATAATCCGGATAATCACACCATTTCCTATCCGGATAACTACACCGCAACCCATAGCAAAACACAGAAACAACCTATAGAAAAACACAGAAACAACCTATAGCAAAACACAGAAACAACCTATAGCAAAACAGAAACAACCTATAGAAAAAACACAGAAACAATCTAAAGAAAAACACAGAAACAACCTATAAAAAAACACAGAAACAACCCATAGAAAACAAAGAAACAACCTTTAGCAAAACACAGAAACAACCCATAGCAAAACACAGAAACAACCTATAGAAAAACACAGAAATAACCCATAAGAAAACAAAGAAACAACCCATAGGAAAACACAGAAACAGCCCATAGAAAAACGCAGAATTAACCTATAGCAAAACACAGAAACAACCCATAGCAAAACACAGAAACAACCCATAGCAAAACACAGAAACAACCAATAGCAAAACACAGAAACAACCAATAGCAAAACACAGAAAAAACCCCATAGAAAAACACAGAAACAACCAATAGAAAAACACAGAAACAACCCATAGAAAAACACAGAAACAACCAATATAAAAACACAGAAACAACCTATAGCAAAACACAGAAACAACCTATAGAAAAACACAGAAACAACCCATACAAAAACACAGAAACAACCCATAGAAAAACACAGAAACAACCCATAGAAAAACACAGAAACAACCCATAGAAAAACACAGAACCAACCTATAGCAAAACACAGAAACAACCTATAAAAAACACAGAAACAACCAATAGAAAAACACATAAACAACCCATAGAAAAACACAGAAACAACCTATAGAAAAACACAGAATCAACCTAAAGCAAAACACAGAAACAACCTATAGCAAAACAAAGAAACAACCTCTAGCAAAACAGAAACAACCTATAGAAAAACAAAGAAACAACCCATAGAAAAACACAGAAACAACCCATAGAAAAACACAGAAACAACCCATAAGAAAACAGAAATAACCCATTAGAAAACACAGAAAAAACCCATAGAAAAACAGAAATAGCCCATAAGAAAACACAGAAATAACCAATAAGAAAACAAAGAAACAACCCATAGGAAAACACAGAAACAGCCCATAGAAAAACGCAGAATTAACCCATAGCAAAACACAGAAACAACCCATAAGAAAACAGAAATAACCCATTAGAAAACACAGAAAAAACCCATAGAAAAACAGAAATAGCCCATAAGAAAACACAGAAATAACCCATAAGAAAACACAGAAACAACCCATAGAAAAACACAGAAACAACCTATAGCAAAACACAGAAACAACCTATAGAAAAACACAGAAACAACCCATAGAAAAACACAGAAACAACCCATAGAAAAACACAGAAACAACCCATAGAAAAACACAGAAACAACCCATAGAAAAACACAGAAACAACCTATAAAAACACAAAAACAACCAATAGAAAAACACATAAACAACCCATAGAAAAACACAGAAACAACCCATAGAAAAACACAGAAACAACCCATAGAAAAACAAAGAAACAACCTATAGAAAAACACAGAAAGAACCCATAGTAAAACACAGATACAACCCATAGAAAAACACAGAAACAACCAAAAGCAAAACACAGAAACAACCCATAGCAAAACACAGAAAAAACTCATAGAAAAACAGAAATAACCCATAAGGAAACACAGAAACAACCCATAGGAAAACACAGAGACAGCCCATAGAAAAACACAGAAACAACCCATAGAAAAACACAAAAACAACCCATAGGAAAACACAGAAACAACCCATAGGAAAACAGAAATAATCCATAAGAAAACACAGAAAAAACCCATAGAAAAACAGAAATAGCCCATAAGAAAACACAGAAATAACCCATAAGAAAACACAGAAACAACCCATAGAAAAACACAGAAACAACCTATAGCAAAACACAGAAACAACATATAAAAAACACAGAAACAACCCATAGAAAAACACAGAAACAACCCATAGAAAAACACAGAAACAACCTAGAGAAAAACACAGAAACAACTTATAGTAAAACACAGATACAACCCATAGAAAAACACAGAAACAACCAATAGCAAAACACAGTAACAACCCATAGCAAAACACAGAAAAAACCCATAGAAAACAGAAATAACCCATAAGAAAACACAGAAACAACCCATAGAAAAACACAGAGACAGCCCATAGAAAAACACAGAAACAACCCATAGAAAAACACAGAAAGAACCCATAGGAAAACACAGAAACAACCCATAGGAAAACAGAAATAACCCATTAGAAAACACAGAAAAAAAACATAGAAAAACAGAAATAGCCCATAAGAAAACACAGAAATAACCCATAAGAAAACACAGAAACAACCCATAGGAAAACACAGAAACAACCCAAAGGAAAAAAAAAACAGCCCGTAGAAAAACGCAGAAACAACCCATAGCAAAACAAATACGAATGAGTTAAAGATGATCCTGGCGATAATTTCAACAGCAGTCACAATACAACAGAGCACAAATCTGAGCATCGATGGCAAGCTAGAGGTGGGACCAGGTGCCCGGGAGGAGTGAACCTCCCCTCTTTGGCTAGCCGCACCCGCCGTCGATATTCACGCGCGAAAATGAAAACAGACTGAAGTGCCAATGATAAGGATTTACTGTACGTAACGTGTGTCCGGTACATTACAATTGGTTATATTTCGTTGAAAAAGGTCACGAGTTGGAACACTTTACTTTTCTTCTTGGATACTATTGTTTCTTTATGCTCCTGGTCATCTGTGCCCAGTTTAACGATAATTCTTACGAAAAATTTCAGGAATTTTCGTAATTTTCATCATTAAATAAAATTTGAAAATGCTTTTCAGTTTACATTATATAATGCTTTTTATTATCACTTTAACATACAAAATATAAATTCAGACACAAATTAGTGCGAATTTTAATTCATAAGAAGAACTTAGCAATCAAAAGTTAGTAAAATACATAAAATTGTTCGTAAGTATTTTTGTTAAACAGGCTGCTGGTGTTTTATTATTGATCGACTTATTGTCTCAAATAGCATTAGTTTCAATTATTTGCAAGAAGATATACCAAAATTATGGGTACAAAGTACTGGAAAATTACTGATAATCTGACTGAAAATGCACCAATCATAATGCAACGGAGGAGGCACAGCAAACTTCAACTCCTCCGTTTCAGGTGAAACTTAGCCCATTGGTTGAGCGATCGTTAAACGCTGCAAGGAATATTGACGTTTCACGACCGTTTTTGCTATGAAAGCTTTGCGTTCCAATGACGACGTCATTATGCAATTGTAAAGGCAGGCATCGTTGAATGACCAAAGCGTTAGAGAAGCGTTAGAATGCTGATATTTTGCAAAATTCCCTTGTCAGAAATATCCTTCCCGTTCCAATATTTCCTCTCGGTTAAAATCAATTTCTGGCATGGGATCCATCAATCTCCCTTTAGTTTCTGTAAAACACACTTATATGGACAGTCCTATATTATTCAAAAGATTAGTTATATTTGACAAAACTGATTTTTTCTTTTAAAAAACAACTGATTATGCCGAAAAGATGGTTACCCAACTTTGTCAGGGAGATTGTTCGGTACATGTAGCAATGTACTCGTATTAGCTTTGTTTTACGTTTCATGCAGATACTAATGTTACGTACTGATCAGTAAAGGAAAGTAAAACACAAAACCTGAAATCAGAACCTAAAATTTTAAACTAAGAGGCTCACAAATTCTCGAAAAAAATATAAAACATAACTTTCTCACGGGAAAGGAAAACGGAAAAACAGACGGATTTTTTTGTACAATACTCAGCTCCGTTAAAAAGCACGAAGGACAGGTCATTATCCATGACAAATATGAATAATGACCATATCCCAGTACACAGTACAAAATCGATATTTCAGAAAATCATAAACCAAGGACATATAAAATTAGGATAAAGCAAGAAACAAATTTGAAAGCAAACAAAGAAAAACCTTCACCGTATGAAAAGAAGCGAACTCCCAAAATGGGAGTGAGACCAGGTGCCATGACCATTAAGTGCCATGAGTAAACGTTCACAATGTCATGACCAGGTGCCCTTACCAAAGTGCAATGAGTAAATGTTAACCATATTTGTCATATATATAGTCCAGTGCGAGTACAACAAGCTATGTATAGGTGGCGCGTTTAAAAACACGCCGTGCACATGAGTAAATGTTAACTATATTCAAAAGTATCTAAGTGAGTAGGACCAAAAAACTTATTCAATTTCTCTAGCTGTATTATTTAAAACAAGGGAGGGTGTTTTCGCACATTGACCCCGGAATTTAGAATATGGAAATTACCCCCCCCCCCCCAAAAAAAAAGAAAATTGATTGAAATAATACTGAAGTGTTCCAACTCTTTAACTTTTGTTAGTGGCACCGCCTAATAAGATGTCTAGTAAAATAAAATTTGTACCTAGAACATATATTTCAATACTGACAATGTACATTATAATTCAAAATGTAATTCAGTTGGTCACAGAGCCTGAAACCGATCTAATCTTCGCCTTTTTTTCTTAAGAATTTTTCTTAAATTAAGACTCATCTTAAAGTTCAGGCGGACTCTTCGTTAGTGATACATGTACGTTTTCTCAAGGAAACCATTCGTCTGCACTCTGCGACGCCTGCTACTAAATCTGTGGTCATTCAACCCAGACACCGACAGTCTACAATAAACAACAGGTGATTGCGCTCATCAGCAGGACCTGACAATATTAACAACCGCTTAATAGCCTATTTTGCACAAGGTGCACGGAAAGAGAGAAATCATTTAGGGTGGTGATAGATCACTTTGAACTCGCCTCAACTTGAGATGAAAAGGTTGAAGGGGTTAGCTTTTGGCGAGGTCTATTGACTTGATAGATGGAGATTGAATTCTGTATAGTTCGTTTGATATAAATCAGTTTGTGAGGTTTTGCTGTAAAAGCAACTACCTATAGCTAGCTACTGCAATTCCTTAATTTAAGCAAATACTTGTTACAAGCTGCAATATAGGCTTGCTCAAAAGAAACTTGATGTATCTTGCCACTCTAATGCCTTAATTCATTGAAATGTTGAACGTCTTCAAATTCAATAGCATCATTTATGAACAGATAAATTTGCAGCATGGACCAGACATGCACGTTTCTAAACAATGTAATATGGCCAAAGAGTGTGAAAATTATAATGTCAAAAATGTATCGAAATGCAAATGTCGTTTACTAAGTTAAATAAAACTACATGTACCTAGCCGCCTTAATTCCTTTATTCATGGAAATGCTATTAACCAATTTACCAATTAACCAAGAAACATACCGAGACAGTCTAGTTTTGTTTCTTATACAAGCAGAACACAATGTGCAAAAGAAGTGCACTTCCTGATAATATGTTTACTAAAGTTTCTGATTGAATCAGGTCATTGTATTACAGATACATGTATCGTGAGAGACAATGCATATCTGGAATCCGATCTAAAAATAGAATTCTCCTGACTAGACTTTAGGGATACAAATAAACATAAGTGACGTCATCAGATGTAGATACCATGTGTACTTTTGCGTCTTTTTCATTGACGAATTCTGAAATGTTTGCAAATTCAAAGATTGGCTGTCGGAATTCTAATCTAACATGTATATTTATCTCCGTCTAGCATTCACGAGAAAAATCATTTAGTGCATTAAGTTACCGAACAGATATTCAGTATCTTCCATCTCAAATGCTCAGGCGTAGACATTTTCATCATGTGCTTTTCTAATTCAGAGATTAGGAAAAGAAACTTTAGGCGAAGAAGTATCGGTTGTTATAGAATGTTTTAGGTATATTCATGAATGAGTGAAATGCCAAAACGAAATCCACAATAGGAACTTAAAATATCGGAAATAATGGATACACAAAATCCGAAACGAAAATTGCATAAACCACTTAAATTAAGCAAAAGACCGAATGCAAATCCCACATGAAGATCAGATATGTAAGCACATGTATGTATGACAAATATGGATAATGATCATATCCCTGTATACAGCACAAAATCGATAATTCAGAAAATCAGAAACCGATCGAAGACACACAAAATCAAGATAAAACAGGAACCAAAGCAAACAAACAAAAACCTACACCATATGAAAAGAAGCGAACTCCCGATATAGGAGTGAGACCAGGTGCTCAGGAAGAGTAAGCATCTCCTGCTTGCATGCAACAACTGTTTCCTGCTTTATAGTAACATTTATGACTTTTTTGCATTATATATAAGAGCTTGTCAAGAGCAGAGGTCTAGTATTCTTATTCGTTGGTTTTATTTTAATCAGCGTCATCCATGTCATACATAAGGCAATCACCACTTAGATGAAGATATTAGAATGCCTTCCATACTTGCACTGGATTCTGAATATTGTTCATTCAGTAATGTTATCCTACGTGTTTCTATGGAACTGTGTTATTGTCTCCGCCTGTTGTCTGATTGTGTTTTTGGTCTCGGTAGAAAATACTGTTTTGTATTATTTCAAGAATTTGTAAGCCTTAGATTGGGATTATAGGAATCTGATTTCGGGTTTTCATTTAATGATCAAGAGATCTATCCCTCACAAATTATCTCCTCTTTCCTTATGTAATATTTCATTTTTATGTACATGGATTGAATATTTGACCTAATTGAAAACGAGATAAGATCATCACGGAAACGGAAAGAAATGTACTTCACTAAATTGTCCAAAATGAGCTATTTCATTTGAAAAAAATGGAAGCAATCTGTTTCATTACAATGGAGAAAAACGAGACATATCTCTGCAGTAAGACTACCCTGTACCTACCACAGCGGAACACGCACGCGCGGGACGAAATAAACATCAGTTAAATAACTCCAACAAACATAGGATAACGAGACAAAGAACAATACCCACATAGAATGGCCCTCTAAATGCGATAAAGAAGATTCTGACAACAAAATCAGCAGCACTCACAATAGAGCACCCAAATGGAGCATCGAAGGACCAATAGCAAGCTAGAGATGGGACAAGGTGCTCGGGAGGAGTACGTATCCCCTGTTTGGCTAGCCGCAATCATAGAATATGCAACACGACATGAAACACGAATGAGAAATGACTGGAAAATAAATAAAATCTACTGCTCTCCAGCCGAATCAAACGTCACCTCCCTAATCATGCTCAGCCTAATGTTTAACGTCTTCAAATTAATTACTACGTGATGGCAATATGTTTCATGACGCTTTCCGTCTGCAAAATTCTTCATGATTTGCATTGAGCAATGAGAATGTAAGAAGCATGAGGACTTTATATCCGTAGATAAGTTTGATTTGATTATTACGAACAATATCAATTGTTCTTACATGAGTGAATAGAAGTCAAACACCAAAGTCGAAATTAGATTCCAAAGGCCAAAATCGAAAGACTTACCCCACGAGGGGTTTGACAGTAAGTGTTTTGAATATATACTTCCCTGACATTGTCGCCATAGCACTTTCTATATAGACATAACGTCAGACAGTGCATGAATTTTATATATTTTCATTTCCATGCTTCATAAACATCGACGGCGGGTGCGGCTAGCCAACAGGGGATGCTTACTCTTCCCGGGCACCTGGTCCCACCTCTAGCTTGCTAGGGGTCCGTCGATGTTTAATTTTGTGCTCTTTTGTGAGTGCTGTTGAGATTATCGTCAGGATCTTCTTTAACACATTTGTGTCACACTTATGCCCTTTGCCTTGTGGAGCTCGTAAAAAAGTTCCCCGCGAGGGGTTTGACAGTAAGTGTTTTGAATATACTTCCCTGACATTGTCGCCATTGCACTTTCTATATAGACATAACGTCAGACAGTGCATGAATTTTATATATTTTCATTTCCATGCTTCATAAACATCGACGGCGGGTGCGGCTAGCCAACAGGGGATGCTTACTCTTCCCGGGCACCTGGTCCCATCTCTAGCTTGCTAGGGGTCCGTCAATGTTTAATTTTGTGCTCTATTGTGAGTGCTGTTGAGATTATCGTCAGGATCTTCTTTAACTCATTTGTGTCACACTTATGCCCTTTGCCGTGTGGAGCTCGTAAAAAAGTTCCCCGCGAGGGGTTTGACAGTAAGTGTTTTGAATATACTTCCCTGACATTGTCGCCATAGCACTTTCTATATAGACATAACGTCAGACAGTGCATGAATTTTATATATTTTGATTTCCAAGCTTCATAAACATCGACGGCGGGTGCGGCTAGCCAACAGGGGATGCTTACTCCTCCCGGGCACCTGGTCCCACCTCTAGCTTGCTAGGGGTCCGTCAATGTTTAATTTTGTGCTCTATTGTGAGTGCTGTTGAGATTATCGTCAGGATCTTCTTAGACTCATTTGTGTCACACTTATGCCCTTTGCCGTGTGGAGCTCGTAAAAAAGTTCCCCGCGAGGGGTTTGACATGCAGTAAGTGTTTTGAATATACTTCCCTGACATTGTCGCCATAGCACTTTCTATATAGACATAACGTCAGACAGTGCATGAATTTTATATATTTTCATTTCCAAGCTTCATAAACATCGACGGCGGGTGCGGCTAGCCAACAGGGGATGCTTACTCCTCCCGGGCACCTGGTCCCACCTCTAGCTTGCTAGGGGTCCGTCGATATTTAATTTTGTGCTCTATTGTGAGTGCTGTTGAGATTATCCTCAGGATCTTCTTTAACACATTTGTGTCACACTTATGCCCTTTGCCGTGTGGAGCTCGTAAAGAAGTTCCCCGCGAGGGGTTTGACAGTAAGTGTTTTAAATATACTTCCCTGACATTGTCGCCATAGCACTTTCTATATAGACATAACGTCAGACAGTGCATGCATTTTATATATTTTCATTTCCATGCTTCATAAACATCGACGGCGGGTGCGGCTAGCCAACAGGAGATGCTTACTCTTCCCGGGCAACTGGTCCCTCCTCTAGCTTGCTGGGGGTCCGTCGATGTTTAATTTTGTGCATTATTGTGAGTGCTGTTGAGATTATCGTCAGGATCTTCTTTAACTCATTTGTGTCACACTTATGCCCTTTGCCGTGTGGAGCTCGTAAAAAAGTTCCCCGCGAGGGGTTTGACAGTAAGTGTTTTGAATATACTTCCCTGACATTGTCGCCATAGCACTTTCTATATAGACATAACGTCAGACAGTGCATGAATTTTCTATATTTTCATTTCCATGCTTTATAAACATCGACGGCGGGTGCGGCTAGCCAACAGGGGATGCTTACTCCTCCCGGGCACCTGGTCCCACCTCTAGCTTGCTAGGGGTCCGTGGATGTTTAATTTTGTGCTCTATTGTGAGTGCTGTTGAGATTATCGTCAGGATCTTCTTTAACTCATTTGTGTCACACTTATGCCCTTTGCCGTTTGGAGCTCGTAAAAAAGTTCCCCGCGAGGGGTTTGACAGTAAGTGTTTTGAATATACTTCCTGACATTGTTGCCATAGCACTTTCTATGTAGACATAACGTCAGACAGTGCATGAATTTTATATATTTTTATTTCCATGCTTCATAAACATCGACGGCGGGTGCGGCTAGCCAACAGGGGATGCTTACTCCTCCCGGGCACCTGGTCCCACCACTAGCTTGCTAGGGGTCCGTCGATGTTTAGTTTTATGCTCTATTGTGAGTTCTGTTGAGATTATCGTCAGGAACTTTTCAACTCATTTGTGTCACACTTATGCCCTTTGCCGTGTGGAGCTCGTAAAAAGTTCCCTGCGAGGGGTTTGACAGTAAGTGTTTTGAATATACTTCCCTGACATTGTCGCCATAGCACTTTCTATATAGACATAACGTCAGACAGTGCATGAATTTTATATATTTTCATTTCCATGCTTCATAAACATCGACGGCGGGTGCGGCTAGCCAACAGGGGATGCTTACTCTTCCCGGGCAACTGGTCCCACCTCTAGCTTGCTAGGGTTCCGTCGATGTTTAATTTTGTGCATAATTGTGAGTGCTGTTGAGATTATCGTCAGGATCTTCTTTAATTCATTTGTGTCACACTTATGCCCTTTGCCGTGTGGAGCTCATAAAAAAGTTCCCCGCGAGGGGTTTGACAGTAAGTGTTTTGAATATACTTCCCTGACATTGTCGCCATAGCACTTTCTATATAGACATAACGTCAGACAGTGCATGAATTTTCTATATTTTCATTTCCATGCTTCATAAACATCGACGGCGGGTGCGACTGGCCAACAGGGGATGTTTACTCTTCCCGGGCACCTGGTCCCACCTCTAGCTTGCTAGGGTTCCGTCGATGTTTAATTTTGTGCTCTATTGTGAGTGCTGTTGAGATTATCGTCGCGAAATGAAAAAATGGACAAACAGACGGAGACAATGACACAGCTATCTATTGATCTATCTCCAGTGTAAGTGCGGAAGGCATTGTTGAATGCATCTGCAGAGATAATGTCTATTTTACCAAATTGCTCATTATTTGCTATTTATGTAGTATTGCTTCAATCTTCATTCGGGAGAATAGCAATGAAGCTTGAAAAAATAATATGCCCTTTTGCATTTATAGTACAAAAACAACATTTAGAACGACGTGATTCAAATCATCAATCAAGGAGTAGCTTCCTCCTTTTTCATGTTTTTTTTCATGTTTGTTTATGAATTGGATGATATTGATGAGTAATTTGAGAGTATGTGTTAGTCGCTACTTTACGTCATAAGTTCTCGTACCATCTGGTGTGTGATGAAATATCCGTTGTTTTTGTTTATTTCTTTGGATAAATTAAGGTGCGCACCTCGTAAACAGTTATGGTAAAATTATTTGTACTGTATATACTCAAGTCACATAAGATATTAATCACAAAACCCAAAACTTTGCAAAATATATCGATTTAATTGATTCTATTATTTGTTACTCGGATGTTGGAAATTGTTATGAAAAGTAAAAAAAAAGTATTAAAATTTGATGATTGTTTTCATTTGACTGATGAATAAAAACTGCAAACTGCATGTTCAACGAATTTAAAACTATCTTTTTCAAAAATTTTATTAATGATCATATTGAAAACTGAAAGAATGATAATTCTTGAATAATCCCCAAATAGTACCAACAACTTGTACATGATAAACTAAAAGAAATCTCTAGAGATTACTTGAGAGTTGAGTAATGTTAAGTATTTATTAGATTAGATGCAAGACAAACCATAATGATTATCTATACGATTTTATGATAACACTGCTCACACTTCAAAGCCATCCAATAGCTGATTTTCCAGTAGATTCATTGGGCGGTATAATCATTGTGACATTTTTAGAAATAGAAAACCCGACAACGCATTTAGTCAGTGCGATGAAATATGACGTCACAATTCAAAATGTTGCAAAATAATGTAATGGCTGGTGTCTGTGCATATAAAATCAAGGTTTAAAACGGTCAGAAGTATTATCAGGAAAATGGACTATTAATATTCATGAACTGTACATTATGTGCCTATCGTGATGTGAACTGACGATAAATTTTATTCCTATTTAGTAGGTGACCTACGAATTCGGATCGGGGTACGAATTCGTATTCCCCCTTATCATTTTGCATATACAAAGGTGTATTTCCTTGTTCATATATCTTTTTATTTGATTATTCTCGTTGTTGTAGGGTGTTTGCTAATTACAGTGGTATAAAGTAATGTGATAATTTGGAATTCATATTTTTAGGTACTGTTCTTTCTTTGTCCTTGTATCATGTGTGTTTAGGTAAGGGAGCATGAACAAAAGTATCAGTCAAACACATAACCGAAAATCAGAAATCATATCTAAAGGTTTATAAATTCTTTCAAAAATTAAAAACAAAATAGTCCATTGCATGTTCGGAATGCACCAAAAGTGGCGCTGTTTGCACCAAAAGTGGCGCTGTTTGCACCATAAGTTGCACTTTTTGCACCAAAAGTGGCACTTTTTGCACCAAAAGTGGCGCTGTTACATAACGCTCTACATTAAATAGTATAGTATGAATATATATTGTATATTCAAATATCTTATTTATCATGTTACATATATAATGAAAGTTATGTATCTAAGTACATAAGACCAAAGGAAAGCTTTTAGCTTTTGGAAATATATCTAAAAACAAGCAGGGGATCGCACAACAATACAGGTAAACTACAAAAGAAAATACTGGAAGTGGTGCTACATTGAATTAATTCAATACAAAAATATACTGTACAATATAACTTAAAAATGTGATCTCATTGTTCCTAAAGCCTTTCACAAATAATAATTACATGTACTTATATAATAAGATTTTACAGAATAGAAGTAAGGTGAACACTGACGACTACCACATCGGCATAGAGTAAGAAGAAAGGAGTGGATCTCCAACAAGACACGTTCTAATCACTCACAGCAAAACATCAAAACACCCCAAGTAATACACATAATAGACACAAAGTAAGAGATGCAACAATGATAAGGTATACCGAACATAACATCCCAATATCAACACATAAACCAACGAGACCTATGGGTAATCATTTTCGACGTAGGATTATCATCTGCCTAGTTTATTGGAAATCGGGCATTTATCCGGATTACGTGCACACAACTCTCCCTCTCTCCAGTAAGAAACATAGTACATAGTTCCTTTTTGATAGCTTGGTACTTTCTATCAACAAAAAATCGCTATGTTTTGTTCCTGAATTTGTATTAAGTATATAGAAATGCTATTAGAAAGGTCAACACAATCTAAAGTGAAAAAAATCAGCTTTTTTCATTTCTATTCATTGAATAATATCATAATGATCTAAGCACTATTTCTGTTTCGTTACAATGAAATAGTACATGAAGTATGCGAAGTGCCCATTTGACGTTCCGATATTTTATTTCTATAATCGTTAAAATTTCATACTTTTCAATCTTTTTCAACATATTTTTAAAATATTTGACCAAACTTTACTGATACCAACATATAATAGAATGAGTTCTCTCGGGTTTTGTTTTCATTCGTTGCAGAGAACATCGAAAATGTTTGCACCTAAAGACTTCATAAAGTCAGATAGCATTCACAGAACATAGAATCGCAGACAGTCGTGTGGAGCATTGGAGAGAATCCAAAACATAAATCATAGTTTCATCATCTAGTATTTGCTGCATTTCTGAAAGCAATATCTCTTGTATCAGTCTAGGAAATACAGATGAAGTCTAGGTGGTCCGTCTGCATTAGCGGAAAGTGTAATGTGGTCGATTCTATGTTTTTGCACAATAAACATACCTACCTGTGGCGTGAGACAGATATAATAAAGCGTAAATATCACTGCTTCGCGTGCTTTACAAATAAGGTGGTCTTAGAACTATTTAGTAACAACAAGTGCGAAAATTTGTCGGTTGTTTCGCCATTTTGACATAAAAATGATATTATGTTTCAGTCCGCAGGTGATGTGAATTTAAGAGAGTTAATTACGCTCCTTTGAGACCTCTTCTGATTTTTCTTTTATATTTTTTGCGTGGAGATATCGAGATATTTTGTCACTTCTCTTTTCAAGAAAAAGTCATAATCAAAATCATTAATCATGATTAACATCTTCTAAATCTTTAATATTTTTTGTAGGTATTTTCAAAGTCTGAAGCGTGCCGTTAAGATTAGAAACTTAAGGGAAAATGTTAAATAATTTTTTTCAAATTATTCATCCACAAATGGGCATTAAAGAGTATATGGAAATGAAAATAAATAAAAATGATTCTAAATTCAAACGTCCTCAAATTCAATAGCATCATTTAAGAACATATCAATTTGTATATTTAGATATTAAATATTATTCAGTAGAAATGAAACCAAAATCAAATTCAAAATAATGTGGATTGGTTCCAACTCGGTACCTTCGTGGAGAAAATTTCAAACCAATTTATTATGCACCAGACACGTGTTTCGGCTATTAAATCCTCATCAGTGATGCTTCCAATCACAATCAATGGTCAAACAAAACAAGACAAATGCAAAACCATAAAAAAAAAAACAATCAGTAAGACCAACCAAAAGTGATTATCTATTAGAGGTGACAAGGCAATGGACAGTAAGCATCCAATGTTTGCTAGCAAATCCGTCACTCCAATCTTCCAAAAAAGTCTCTTGTTTGCTACCAACATTCTTCTCTGCACATGTTTGTAGCAAACGGGAGATGCTTACTCTCCCTGGTCTCATCTCTATTTGATATTCACTTTTGCCTCTTAGCAGAATGTTTGGGATTATAGAAGTATCTGTTGTGAAAATGATCTTTTTTTTACTTTGTTTCTAATTTGTAACAGCAGATTCCACTAGTAATTATTATGTTTGACAGGCTTTTGGATTAATGGAATTACATTTTAAATTTATTTTTTACAAATTATTTCTTAATTGATTTTTTTTCAGTCAAATGAATGGTTTGATGGTTTATTTGAATATTGGTTATTTTTTTCTTATTCTAAATTCTTCTAGCGCGACCAATGGTATACTCCACCCTTAATTCTTAAAAAAAGCTTTAAGCTCTCTTTTTGGTCCTACTTGCTTGGATAACTTTACTTGCATTATATATGCAATAAGGTTCATGTGATATTTGAATACGGAAAAGTACTAATTAGCAAGTGATCACCTTTAAATTGCCTTCTACAATGCATTCCGTACGTGTGATGTCACCTTACAGTGAGAAGTTTTATGTTTATACAGCAATTGTGCGTCTATGGAGACCTCTGTGTATATGGATAAGTTGGAGGGTTGTGTGCAAGTAATTGGGGTAACCACATCATTTGCTGATAGCAGATGGCTGCACATTGGTCTCCTTCCTTTTATGTGTTATCGTTAATGTTTGATGTTTCTGTATGTCTGTTTCGATTGTTTTGTATAATGTTCTAGTTAATATTGTTGTCTATTTTGCGGTTTGTAGTTTTGTCTGATGTCATTTATGTGCCACTTTTTGTGGGTTTGTTTTGTGGGTGAGTGCAGGGTGGACATGTTGAAGATCATTCCTTTTTCTTCCTTGCACTAGAGTTTTGATAAGGTTTGTTAATATGGGGCTGTGTATTTGTCTCCGTCTGTTCGTCCTTTTTGTCTTTTCTCCTGAGAAAGTTCTGTTCTGTATTTTGTTTCTTTAATTTGTAAACCTTTTGACTGTTATTTTTGGAATATAATTTCGGGTTTCGTGTTTGACTTTCATTTACTGATTTTAAGCTTGTGACCACCTTGATTCTTATATCTGTATGCCATGAGCAACACTAGACATTCTTCATGTAAAATATTAAAAACATACAAGATAAAAGAGCTTCAACTCATTACATGTTATAACCATGATTTTAATTACAACATAGATCTACATGTTTTTCGGATAGTAAATCCTCATCAGTGGTACTAAGAGCCAAATGATAGATCAGATGAACAAAATAAAAATGCTTGAATTTGAAGAAAATATCTAAAATAATAAATCAAATGAAAAAAATAACAGGAATTTTTTAATAGGCAACAGCTAGATTTTTTTTTTGAAAAATTAAGATCTTACAAAATTGAATAAAACTTATAAACAAACGAGTAATAAAAGGCAAAAACAAAACTTCCCCAATTCACCGTCCTAACCCCTCCCCCACAAAATAATCAGACAAATAAACAAAATGTACAACGATGCGCAGTGTAGTCTCATTATCTTTATAGTTTTAGTGAATGAATTATATTGTTTTGATCGATTTGTTGCCTCTGCTGGAGCCCATTACACGTGGTTCACTTATTCCATCTGTGATACGCTACAGAATATCCAATAACCAAAAAGTAGGCGTGTCCAGCTAAACAAGTCACGTGAACTTTGATCCAAGCAGTCTAGAATAAAATGTTCTTTTGATATAGCAGAGTACAGAATTCATTCATACTTTGAATCTACTTGATCTGCTTGTTGCAGTTATTTGTCCAAGATTATTTAACCATCGAGTTTGTGACGATACAAATGCTTTACAGCTTTTGATCATATCGACGATATTTGTGTATATTCTGGTTTTATTAATCGAACACTTTCTTTTACTTGCTAAAGACAGGAAGAAAAGTTTTAATCAAGAAATGGAATATAATTTGGGAACGTTGATGACAATAGTTATTTTAATGCTAGTGTTGATTTTTAAGAATACTGGTAGCACTCAGGTCAACCGGACAACGTCGGATTCCAACTCATTGAGCGAAGAACAAATGAGACAAAATCGTATCAGACGAATGCGGGAAAGGTATTTCAACACGTGTGTATTTTTTTCTTCCTACCTTATCCTTATTAATTGATCAATAATTTCGTAAAGCTTTCAAAGAAAAAAAAAGAGTTTTGTATTACATTACTATTGTTTATTTATCTTAATCAAACACATAAGATTTTCCAATTACATTATCAGCTGTGAATAATCTTAACATTGTAGAAACATTCCATACTGGAACCATATGAGAAAAAAAAAAAACGATTCATAGTTTATTTTTGGAACAAAATATTACATTTTACAAAAATGATTTCTACTAATAAATCGAGATTCCATATCTTTTCTTTAAATTCTATGAATAACATGTTTTGAAATTGAATGTCTTACAAAAATCTTTGGGGAACTGGTTTTTTTTTTTTTTGTAAATCATTTTAGTATTCTCTGAAAACTTCTATTCATTGCTTGATTCAAAATCAATAAACAGTGACTGTACAGTTATATTAGATTCTTTGAAAGCTTTTGAGTTGCATGTCTTTAATTCAACTTGATAATTGGTTAAAATATATACATATTTACCTGATTGTGTTTTTCAAGTTTCTTTTAGAATTGTTATGTGATGAGTTTGTATAGATGACTGTTTCCTCTTACACAAAGTTGCAGTGACTTTTTCCATCTTACAAAGTATGACTTTTTTATAACAGTCCTCAAATAATGACGCACTGCATTCTTTTTCCATCAGTACAGTTTTATTAAACCTTGACCTAGTCTATCACGTGTTCGACTAATCATTGAAAAATTAACAACGGTATGGCTTTTAATGTCAGGTTTTGAAATGATCCTGTCAAATATATATTTCAAATTTTGTATTTTACCACCTGCATTATAAACTGAAACATGAAGTAATATGTGTACTCCCCTTATTTAGCTATTTTTGGAGGACTGAAAATACTTACCTTTAATACATTTAATATCAAATTAGGTGCAGTTTCCGAAAAATTGAAATTTGAAAATTGCCTTCTTAAAATTCAAATCACTTAAAATAAAAGGTTTATTATTTTGAGCAGAATAAAACATTTAATCGAACTTAACGAACTACGATGACCAATGTTTCGTAGAGCACCACCGCCATCGTAACGTTAAGAAAAATTAAATCCAAGAAGATAAAAACAATTGACGCAATGAAAATATGTCTTTACAGATCACGTGACTATCGATTATTCCGAATCAGGCAGCAGATGCTAGAAGCTCTTGAATGGACGTCATTTCCGGTAATACAGGACAGGAGGAGATTACTCAGTAGAACAAACCTAACACAGTTCTCAATGCACACAGATCTGTGCTACGTTGCAGTTTGTAAGTTGAGGCTTCATTTTTGTCAGTTTGGCTAAAAAGATAAAAACTATAATAATACCATGGAAATGAAGTTAAAACTTTGATCAGTCTGTTTTTGACGACTGAGATCGGTCGGATGTAATACTTTGACAATTTAACATACCCTACAGTACCATCTTTAAAATATGAAGCTATGTCTTATTATTGAGCTAAATTGACGGGTCTGTAGGCTTACCCTCCCCTGTAATAGTCTTATATACCTATGATGAGCCCATGTTTTGTCATCAGGAAGTCTTCTTATGTTCTTATCATGGAGTTCAGATCTTACATATATGGATGAATATGTGTACTATATACCAGAGATTCTCTCCTTACCTTAATATTATTCTACTTTGTAATTTCATTGATAATGATAAAGATATATACTAGAACATGATCCTATGACATTATCATATCGTTTATGGCACAATGTACACATAACGAAAAAAACTACAAATTTAATGTTCTAGCTCCGTTAATTGAGAATATTTGTAATCTAGAAAATTATCAATGTGATTGAAATATCAGTGAATCTTGAATTCACTGACAAATAAATGAAATTATGTTTTAGTATCATCTTAAGAATTCCGCTGTTTTTTCATCCCTGGTAACATAATAAAGGATATATTTTTGAAGGATATTTACACTAAAACCAAGTATAAAATGGCTCTCAAGGTTAGAGAAAAACTATAACTTTTATGATTTGAATTGTTACGTTTTCAATAAAAATATATATGAAAGAGTCAGAAAAGATCCTGACGATAATCTCAACAGCACTCACAATAGAGCACCAAATTGAGCATCGACCGTGGAACCAGGTGCCCGGGAGGAGTAAGCATCCCCTTTTTGGCTAGCCGCACCCGCCGTCGATGTTCACACACGAAAATTAAAACAATATCTAAAATACATGCACTATCTGAGGATATGTTAATAGAGAAAGTACTATGGCGACAAAGTCAGGTAAAAATATTCAAAACACCTACAAAGTAATAATACAAGAATTTCTCACCTTTGTTTAACAATCCATTTAAGAGTCTTATGTCTTTAGACATAGCATTTTCACAACTCAAAAGATTTCTGGTTCGAAGTACCATACTAGAAGTTAGACTTTTTATCTAAGAAAATTATCTTTGAATGAACGGATAACTATCGTACACTATATGTTCTAAATGTTGTTTTTCACATTTCATTTTGTAGGTCCGACACCAAACTGGAGAGTCCCAGATTCACGTCAGATAATGAAAATAAAATTCGATGTTTTCCAATCGAATGATACGGTTCATAATGCCACTCTGAACTTGTTCTTAAAACAACGAACATGTAAGTTAAATTTATTGTGTAAGTTAAAGAAAAAGATAACGTAGTATAGCAACATTCACATAGAAGCAATAGTTTACGTTTATATTTGATTTTTTTTTTCAGTAGAACTTTCCTGATTTCATGTATGAGAACTTCATTCTATTTTTTTTAATTTCGTAGTGAAACATTATATATAATGTGGTATTCTGCATTTTCAGTCGTATTATCTGTGGCATGGTTATTGTAGTTATAATCTAAATTGTACCTGTCGTAGACGACAGAGCTGGAAAGAAATAATTTTAAATTGTTTGACATGAAGTACTACTGACGAGGATTCAATATACGAAACACGTGTCTAGTACAATAAAATTGGTACTATAGAAAATATATTTCAATATTGACAATTACTACACTTTAAACGCTCAATCACGGGGAACGTGTTTGACTGCTTCACATCGCAAAATAAAATAAGGGTTTAGAATAATAATATCGAAATGACGTGTGTACCTAGCAAAGATATAATGCTTACTCTCGTAGGGCAACTTATTACGCTTCCATTTCGTTGTTTTCAATTTGTTAATCAATGTTGATTATATAGGTTGTAAGAGGCTTCAAACAATACCTTCACATTCATGAAGGCAATGTTGAAGAAGATATCTCATGTATTACATCTCTGTACTGCACACAGCGGACTACACTCGAAGCATGGAAACAATAAAACAATTATAACAGCAGACAAAACACTTCAACAAACATCAGGAAAAAAATGAGACATACAAAAATAGTATCATCCAATACGCGAGCAAAGCAGACACAACAATACTCGAATTATTCCTTTTCCCCATACGTTGCATATATTCAAAGTCATAAGTATTTCTTTCATTGTGTTCTATGTATTACAAGTTCCATGTACTACTCGATCTTACTATATTTCTTTTCAGTATGTCAATGTTCTACGGACATAGACCAAAATAGATTGAATGTCAAAATATACCAATTGATACCTAGGCCTAACAGACGCCGAGGTAGGGGACGAGGTGAGCATTAATCTTTTGATAATACACACTTTTTCATGTTTAATGGAAATAGCAGTTATGACAAAAAATTAGATAAATTGAGATCATACCGAACCAGATAAGAATCTCAAATTTGAAGATAGAGTTTCTTGAAGAAAGGTACAAGATAAATTATTGTTATTGGAGTATCTCCCTTAGGTATAGCTCATGGATTCATTCATACACGTACAAATTGACTGAAATAACATAAAATAAAACAGAATATAAATCAAAGTGGTTTTGGCATTTATTTTATATTACTTTTCATTTATCCACTTTTTGTATTTCCTCGACATTGGCCTCGAACATCAATAACGATATATCATTTGTTGGAAAGCGCATATGGTGCTCTGAATTAATAATATTGCGATACACCTTATATTTCAATTTGATGATTAAAGTAGACCATACAACAACAACAAAAACAAAACAAAATAAACAAACAAAACAAACAAATAAAATAGATACAATGAAATCGATAACAATACGGCCTACCATCTTTTTCTAGTACTCTTTTGTTCATTTTGATAATGCTAATGTTAGTAACTGAATGTAGAGAATAAAATTGATTTGAATATGTCAACAGGTCGTAGAAGGAGATTAATTCACACCCAGATGATAAGATGGGATCCAAGCACATGGGTGTCCTTTGATATAACCAGGGCTGCACAGGACTGGGTCAGGGACAGCAGTCGTAATCTTGGACTGGTCATTCAAGTATATGACGAGTTTGATATTCAGATCAACGCCAATTCAGTATTCGTCGCCGTGGAATGTTCAAGATCACCAGGTAGGGAAAATGACAAGTATAGATCATGACCATATCCCAATATACAGTACAAAATCGATAATTCAGAGAACCAAAACCTGAAGGCAAACAAAATCAGGATAAAACAGAAACCAAAGCAAAGAAACAACAACCTCCACCATACAAAATTACATACATTAAAGGTAGCTCGTACCTCTGGTCGTGAAATCTTATATTCTACCTATGATAACTTTTTGAAAATTTTGTGCTTATCATCTTTGAACCTTTTATAAAACACTTTTTAAATAGACCCTAGATTATAGGAATATCAAATTCGAATGACCCAAGCATTACATGCTATGGAAAAATCCTATAATTCGCATTTTTCACACTGAAAATCTACCTTAAATTATTTTATTTGGTTTTAAACATCTATTTTGATTATAATTCCGTCAGAAAATCGAAAGGCATCAAGTCCCTTTTTAGTCATTTTGCATATTTACACTTAGTGCATCTGTTATCTTTGAAAATCTATTCCGTGTTATGAGATAGGATTGTGATATCTTGGACTCTCCAGATAACAAAGCGAGCAGAACAAAGCTCTCACCTATTTCAAAATACAAATGTTCTGGTTGTAAATATACATTTTCTTAGATTCAAATATTTACTATACTTTAAATGTTATGCTATGTTCAATTTCTTTTCAGACATTGATTGTTCGGAAATAAATATGATCCCGCAGCCAAGAAGACCATTCGATATTGTTGAATCTCCAACAATGAAAGTAACCCAGATCTCTATCCCTGGTCGTCAACGAAGAAAGAGAGATACCGGAAGATATAGATCGCAAACCGAAAGTAGAAAAACTGGACAAAAAATGAATTTTGGAAACAGTCTTGGAAGATATTCTTCAACATTGTCTTATCGTAATAGGAACTTACTTTCCAGACTGTTCAGATCGAAAGTACAGACAAACCAACTGTCCCGTTTATAATTACAACATAACTAAACATGCAGAAGAAAAGTCAACCTCATTGGAAAAAAGAATTTGAAAAGATTATATCGATCTAAATACAAACACACACTGAATATATTTGAACGTCTTTTTTATGGCCACAACAACGAATACCCATAGAAAAGAGACATGTCTTAACGCAAATATGTAAATCATTGTATCCTTAATTTTGCGAGATCAGACTGAAAAAATAACTGATAACAATCATGATAGGGGGTTCAGTCCGTTACGTATAAAGATTTTTTCATGATATCAGGAGGGATTTTGGCAAATTATTTTCCCCAGAAATAAAGAAATAAATGATTACGGATTTCTTTAATATATTACGATGTAGTCTATTGTTTTCAATGAACAATTATCTGTTTCAACATTTGATATCTCTAAAAAATAACGCCCAATCTTTTTTGATGGGATTGGTAAGCGACAAATAAGTTATATTTTTAATATTCAATACTATATCTATGTCGAGACGACGGATTTGAAAAAAAGGGAAAATGTTTTACCCTCGAACCAAATATGAACTGATAAAATACTTCTCTTGAAAATGCTTTTTTCTAGTAAAAACTAAGTGAATTCATAATGATGGAATAACAAATACTCTTTGATAGGGAAATCGATTAATATTTATTCTTGATATTTTCACGATCTACCTCACAATTGAAAAATTGCATGAAAATCATAATATATTTAATGAAATCAATCGATTACAAAATGATGAATAAATGATTGACTGGATTCCCATTTAACTGAAGACTGTTTGAGATGATTCATCACTGTATATAGTGTTAAATCCATTCCGACTCATTACTGTATATACAATCCTGACGAAAAATGCAAGTAACAAACTATTGTTTACGAACAATATACAGTCCAATTGTTTGGACGAGAAAGGCAGCTGAATGTTGTATTTGACTACACTGTATATATGATAACAATTTGATGTCAATATTTTCAATAAATTAATGCTTGTGTTATATACAGAAAAAATATTCATGATGTTTTTGTTATTATTGAGAATTGGAATATACAAAGATTTAAATTGATACCAAAAGGAAAGAAAGAACGCTCGAAAATCAGTCTGTATTTTACCATCTTGTAGAGGTGAACATTTGTCCTATACATTTGGTGGTTTCTTGATTAGGTTGCTTCATGTGGTACATGTGTATCCAGTGGTTTTTTCGGTCTGTTGCATGCTTATTAAACTGCAGCCATTTATAAATTTGGATGTTCGTTGAGTAGTTAGTTCTGTGTGAAATCAAGGAGTTTTGGCGATTTGGTGCATGCCCATTCAGCTGTTGTAACTTACTTTGTTTGTGGATAAGGTAACATTTTTATGGTCTGGTGAGTACTTGTTTAACTGTAGTCACTTATACATTTGATGTTTGTTGATTAGGTCACTTTGTGTTGGTATCCAGTTTTTTTTCGGTCTGCTGTGTGCTTATCCAACTGAAGTCCTTGTACATTTGATGTTTGTTAATTAGGTTCCTTTATGTGTTATCCAGGGTTTATATTTCGGACTGGTGCGTGCTTATCCAACTGCGGTCACTCATATATTTGATGTTTGTTGATTAGATTGCTTTTTGCGGTATCCATGTTTTTTCGGTCTGGTGTGAGCTTATTTCTCTCTGATCACTTATTCATTTGGAGGTTTGTTGATGAGGTTGCTTTGTGTAGTATCAAGGTTACTTCTTTTGTTTGTCTCGTGCCTATTCAACTGTTGTCGCTACAATGTTGTAAACTCTGCTGTTGAAATATCCACCCCCGAAGATATTGTTCGCTAAGTTTACTCTACTTCTGCACAGACTTGAAATATATAAATTTGGAAATCATCTGATACTAGTTTGGATAAAGTATCCATAAAATAGGGAGTACCTCATTCATAGCTGGAGGGGGCGGACAGGGGGTACCTCTCTCCCTCCTCCCACCCCCTTACCTCCCTCCTCCCACCCCCTCTTCCCTCCCCCTCCTTTTCACTCTTCCCTTACCTCCTCCCCCTCCCGCCCCCTTCCTTCCTACCCCCGCCCCCTTCTCTCCCTCCTCCCGCCCCCTTTCTCCCCCTCCCTCCCTTTTTTGCCCCTTCCCTCCCTCCTCCATCCCCCTCTCCCTCCTCCGGTCCCCTTCCTCCCGCCTCCCTTTCACCCTGTCCACCCCGTCATAGCTAATGTTAAACGACGGATACATTTACTGCATGGACCAGTCATGCACGTTTCGAATAGTGATCCTCAACCCAAACAATGAAATATGACAAAAATTTGTAAAAAATATGTCCAAAATATACGGTAAGACGTGGGATATGATGCTACAGGACCCAGGTTTCAGAAATTTGAGATTTGTAAACAGAAATGTTCAGATGCGTTTGAATAAACGACCAACCGAAATTGATCGAACTCGTCACATGTGCCCTCCATAAGTAATACAAATGTCAAACGTCTTTTAAATTCACTAGCATAGTTTAAGAGCGGATAAATGTACATCATGGCCCAGACATTCAGCTTTGTCCCAATAAACTGGCACTTTGGCATAGATCATTGGTCATGTTTACATTTTTGTTATTCATACATTCACTATTTGGAATACATCTCTTTCGATCTTGAGCATCTCTGATAATACATTGTTCAAATGTGTGTACATGGTGTACTGAATTTATATGACTCATTGAAGGGTCTTTAGGCATACGAAATGAAGGAAATGACCATGGTTGAATTACACCAAATTACCAGCAGCCAACGATACAAGCACAGATAAATGAAACAGGGGACGTCCAAAGCATGAACGAAGAAAAAGTGTAATTATTTTATTGATTGAATGTAAATATCGAAACAAAAATGAAAGCAAAGGAGAAGGTGCGAGAACCTGCCATTTCGGACCTATTTTCAAAGTTGTTCATATGTATGGTGAATCCAAATCAGGATAACTTGTTTTGATTTCATGTGTCGCTCAAAACGTCTAAAAACGTTGAAATCATTGAAAATATCAATAAATGAGCGAAATTTCGATACAAAATTATGAAATCAATAATGCGGAAGGTAGCGCTCCAGGGCTTGTGCACGAATATTTTTGTACCAATCGTTTGATTTCTGATCGGCATTTTAATTTGCATGAAAAATATCGTGGACGAGACTTGGATCTTAGACGAATTTTGAAGATTTGTAAAATACGATGATTTTCCTTTGTTTTGCGTCATTCATGACAAATGACGTCAGAACACGACGTCATACATCACGCATGTTACGTTACAAAATTATGACGTGGTATTTTCTCAAACATTCAACATTGCAAAAAGAGATAATTAATAATCGTTTATTAAAAGCATTTTCGTCGAAATTATAGGGCCGATATGAGGGGTTAGTACACCGAGTCCTTTGTAAGTATGAGCAAGTAAAGTGTATGTAAGACTTAAAAGCGCAATGAAAATAGAGGAAGATCAATTTGACCTCTGGAAAATAGGTAGACAATTTGCTAGGAATCAGTGTGGTGAACGTACACATGACCTTATGATGACCGATGGCCTTGGGTTCGATCAAACCGATAATCACACACTTAGTAATTACACCACAGGGGATACGGTAGAGTACGCATAAATGCAACCAGTGGAAGGCATCCAAGAACATGTTTATTCATCGGTAACCTGAATTTTATTCGAAACAATTCATGTGCTGTCCAATACACAATCTTTGAAAGAAGTCACGTCAATAGAATAAATTAGCATTATAATAAAACTGTTCTCTTTTCAAGAAACAAAAAATGTCCTCAACAAGCAAGCAAAGTAAAAACACAGAGAGAAAGCAGCAAAAGGAATAACCCTGATATTGGTACAACATAGCTTTAATCTGTTAAATAAATATACATTCAATGTTCAACAGCTGTTAAAGTAGAACGTAAGTAGGGTCGTATGCACGCAATCCAGATAGTCACAACATGTAGCAGATGCGCCGTATGCAGCAAGTTGTTTCGCGTTTTTCAGTCTTGTTATTTCTTGTTGTTAGTTGAGGTTGTTTAGTCTGATATTTGTTGTTTTTTACATCCAACGTATATTTCAACATAAAAAGTATATGTTTCATTGTAAAATTGCGGTGAACACATTTCTACTCACTCGAGCGGTTTTAACAACTTCAGGGAGATGATAAGATGATGACCCTTTAAATGATATCTGATTTCAGAAGAGGGACAAACTTCACAGTATTTCACTACGAAGACGAAAGGAAGAAGCTTATTAGTTTAAGATTGAGAAAACATGCATGGCTGGTCCATGCTGCAAATTGATCTGTTCTTAAATGATGCTATTATTTTTGAAGACGTTTAACATGATTATGTATCACATTTCTATTAAGAAAAATGGATGTCACAAAATACAGTTAGAAGAAATTATGTCGAAAGGAAAACTCTCAAAGTATAGATAGTACTGTTAATCGTACATCTTTGGACAGTATTTTACCTCTGGTTTGTGAGGGCAATGGTCAGTGCTTACCGATCGTTGACCGTTATCATCGGTCAAGATCGACTCATAGCTTATCTGTACAGTAGATTTGAATGAGTGCATTAATATAAATCATCTTCTTGTTGAAGCAAACCGATAATTAGATACCAAGAGAATGAAATATGCACTCAGATTTACTTATAGTAACGACTGTCTTCTGCATATGGTAGTCACATGACAGTTGGAGGGGTATGTCATCAAGGTAATTAGAAATATTCATTTCAACAAAGTCTCATAATTGATACTTAAAGGCAAATGAAATTATGTTCAGTATGTTTCTTAAGAAAGAAATTCTATGTGAAATATCAACACAGGCACACGTTTTTTGGAATGCATTTTTATCTGTTATTTGTAATTTCAACTTTAATCATTACAAAACATAGGAATTTTATCATATGCAGACCACCGACAAACACAACGGAAGGAGTTGCCGAAATTTCATATTTCAAGTCGTCAATCAAATTTATTGGATCAATCAGATGATACCATAGCAAGTGTAACCCTATTGAGGTTAAAATTAGAAAGGTAACGAGAAATGAAAACAATTGAATTAAACGAATACCATTAAACTTCAAGGCAGTACTACCTCAGGTTTGATACAAGAAAAACACATTTCAGCAAATGTATGTTACAAAAATGTAACACTAAGGCACGGTCCATTTGATATTCTGGGGGGGGACTAGGTTTTTTGTTTGTTTTTTTTTTTTTCGAAAAAAATAATTTTGCTCTAAATTTTGATGAATTATATAAATTTGCTTATGGTGTGACAGACAAAAATAATCTTGCTCTTACAAGTAATCTGAATTTGAAGAATTACCATAAAATTTCGCTTAGAAATCCTTAAAATATTCCTGCTCGCTTCGCTCGCTGCAGTTTCCAATTCATATTACAAAAATGTTGACTCGCTTCGATCGCCATAGTTTTCTATCAATACATAAAGTTCCTATTTGAAAATACCAAAAGAATGGATGTTAAATAAAAAAGGGCTTCCTTAAAGGCTTAAATTTGTTATCAATATAATGTATTCACTATCAATAGATGCATGTATCATAATATAGTCTAAATTTATATGCAAATTTGGAAAGAGAACTTCAGTTTTCACCAATTTACAATTCTAAATTTGAGAATTTGTCTGGAAGAACCTTTTACTCAGACCCAAGATTACTTATCCTAGCTTATATTAATTTTGTTTACTGAGGATTATATTGTAAATTTCATTGATCTCTCTATTTAGATGTGAATTGTGCATAAAAATGAAGACATATTTTAGAGATTTTAGACAAAGTAAAGAATTTCTATCGAAAAAAACATCAACATTCTTAATATATCGCACATCACTATTGTTAGAAAAATGTTAGAAAAAAATTTCTTGCTCCAACTTTGCAAGAAAAAAATAATTTTGCTCCGGTGCGGGGCGAAAAAAATAATCTTGCTCAGACAAAAAACCCAAGCCCCCCCACCCCCTGAATATCAAATGGACTGTGCCTAATGAACGTGATTATTTAATATGAATAACCTGACTAAATCTAGCTTTTTTTGTTATCACAACTGTTGTTCTAAAATTGATATCAATATTTTAGGTAAGCAATCGCAAATGTTCGGTAGAATTCTTATAAAACTCATCCTCATCGAACGTGTATGGATTGTGAACCCATTGACCTTACTCAGGTCATACGAATTGCCATTGACGGCTGGTACACGCAGGGGTAATTGGTAATTATCGTAGCATAATTACTCGCTTTTGATGATGTTTTTCTTCTGGTTGCTCTGCTTATCGCTTAATTATCTACGCCCCCGATAAAGGTCAAGTGATTCCATCAGGATAATATGGGCGCAGCCAAAACAATGTGAATAATAACTGGTTAATTCTAGTAATAACTAATAAGCATAATGATGATACTATCTTTCTACCGAAAGCCAAAAAATTGGTCTCTTTGTTTGACAGTGTGGCCAGTTACAAAATGTACTATACTTTGAATAATAACAAAAAATTAAAAAAAAAAAACGTAAAAAAAAGAAATAGGAAAAAAAAGAAAGAATTGAAGCATATAGTTTCAGTTTCATTTCTTGATTAATTTTCTTCGCATTGATTCCTTTCCGTATTATGTATTATAATAAAACGAAATTTAACGGAAAGGCTGCACTTACTAATTAAGGCTTCTTTCGTGATACGAATTAATAATTTGTTTTCATTGGAGAGATGATTTCAATATTTTCTTACAATTATTTAATATATGATTGAAATAGAAATAATTATACTTTGTAGTTTATAGGCTCATAGGATGACCAACTTAAGTTAACAGATTGCATGCAAGCAGGAGAAGCTTACTCTTCCTGGGCACCTGGTCTCACTCCCATATCGGTAGTTCGCTTCTTTTCATGTAATGGAGGTTTTAGTTTGTTTGCTTCGGTTCCTGTTTTCTCCTGATTTTGTATGCCTTCGGTTTCTGATTTTCTGAATTATCGATTTTGTGCTGTATACAGGGATATGGTCACTATCCATATTTGTAATTTTGGCATTTTAAATAGACAGATCATTTTGCTACCCAAATAGCGAATTTATTCAAAACTAACGGTATCCTCATGTAGGCATATCTCTGTCTGTAACTGCTTCTTTAGCTGATTTTGGTCATGTACATAATTTTCTCCTCAAAGTGTCTTCTGAAATGTTATTAGATGATATACGCTTATGGTTCAGTGATGGAATAACAATACAACATATATTTCAAAAATTGATCATTTCAAATTCAAGGTTGGTCTCACTGATTGTTGACTCTTAGTTCCCGCCGATATTACATAACTTTGCAGTATTTTTTTACATTAAAGGCCGAAAATCCCTGTAGATATTGCTCTGGCCTTAATTTTTCATTGCCGTGTGGAGCTTGCGAGGGGTTTGACAGTCAGTGTTTTAAAATATCCTCCTTGACTGACATGGTCGCAATAGCACATAACCTCAGACAGTGCATTTTTTATATTGTTTTCATTTTCGTGCGTGATGATCGACGGCGGATGTGGCTAGCAAAATAGGGAATGCTTACTCCTCCCAGGCACCTGGTCCCACCTCTAGCTTGCTAGGGGTCCGTCGATGCTCAATTAGTGCTCTATTGTGAGTGCTGTGAGATGGTCGTAGTCTTCTTCATATCTCATTTGTAACCTGGTTTTGTTACGTAATGCGAATGTTTCAAATAATAATATTCTGAAACAACATATTAATTTCTATTTTTGTTTGTTTGTTTGTATGTATGTGAGGGAGCAGGACGCTTATGAAAAAAAAAAAAAAACACGAGTTTCTGTAACGAAAGGTGCAGATTCTACGATCAGTAAACATCAAGACAAAACAGAGCTACAGACGATGATTACTCGGTGCAGACAGAAGCTGATTAACGGCTCCTTTGATGTGAGACACTTACCCTCTAGAAATATTCAGACATCAGCGAAGATATCTCTTATCGCTCAGCAGTAGAAGTGTTAATGCATTAAGTGACGTTATGTGTTAACGCAAGACCAACGTTGGTGGCTTCTGCGTGATTTCCCCCGCTACATTTTACGCTTCTCTTGCTGAGAATCTGAACAAGGACGAATGCATTATGTTGTTTTTATGTCTTTGCAATGTAGACGATTAAAGAGATGCTAGTGATTTATTATTGGTTACGTTTACATCAGAGGCACTTCCCTACGTATTGAATTCATAAAAATCAAATACACATAAAGATAATGACACCATACGATGCTTATAATAGGCGCAAATAACAAAATAAGATTCTAAATACAATGTGGGTTGTCTGTTTCACAGAGTGCAATTAGGTATCTTGCCAAACGGATTATTGAGGGCAAAGTGTTGTTTTGACTGACGTTTCCCTGAAATTGATAAGCCAACGTACATGTAGTTTGATGAATGAATGATGTAATAAAGAAAGTGAAGGAACCTATGACATGTTAAATTAAATGATTCACTAGCTGTCTTAATGTATTCTTATAATCAAAGATCAAAAATTAAAAATACGAGACAAATAATCAACGTGATGTTCTTCGGGTATTCTATAAGACGTCGTCTTATTGTTGATTCATATTAATGACAAATGTTAGTTTATAACGACCTTAAGGTTGGTAGCAACCTGACCAATTAAGGGTTGTTTTTATTCTTACTGTAACCAAGAATGTTTTACAATGAATTCTACGCTACGGACTGTTTTGCTTTACCTGACAATTTTGTTTATTGAAGAATATTTTGAAAATCGACTATATTTTTTTCCTGAACCAGTATATCAAACATCTTCGGAGTTTAAGGGGAGGGGTGCCATTATATTATACACCAAATATTTTTCATAGGGTACATGTAACACAACTGTTTGGTCTTTTTCTACAGGTAACACTTTGATCTTGTGAAAGAATCTCAAAAGCAAAGTATTGAACTGTTAGATGCTCTCTTTGCAGTTATAGAAATAGAAATTACTGAGAGATTTTGGGGGTACCCTTATTTTTAAAACTACTAATCTCTTAACAAACGTGTTTTAACTTATCTATAAACATTATCTTATGACATAATGCAAAAGTAAGACATTCTATCTGTTATATTTTGTTTGACGTTGGAAATAGTCTATTTGTAATAGTCGAAAATGCAATGAAATTATGAAGGGGTACCTATGAGTTTGGCAATAGATAATTCTTTTTTTACATCTTAGAATATTGTTTTGTGTGCTTAATTTCTTCTTAATTTCTTATTTCAATAAATAAAAAGACAGGAAAGATAACAAAAAGATAGAAAGATAAACATAAACATGAGTTCATTTAAAATCTTTCTTGGATGAAGTACATTGCATTCTTTAGAAACACCGATTGATTCAGACTTAATATCATTGTCACATTCGCAGAAAATAAACTTAAGTTTTTCCTGTTATTAAAACAACTCCTTTAAAAGACGATTTATAAAAATTCTATTTATTACCAAAGGTTTTGATCTTCTAAATATCTCTAATATTTTTTTCAGGACCATCGCGTACAAGGTAACATTCCTCAATATTTTTAGAAAACCTCCTCTTATTTGTTACAAGTATAAGAAACCTATTTGAAATTTCGTATTTAACTACAACAAAGTCACGTCAGATCCTAAAACTTGAATCATGTATTGCTTCTTGAGAACATGCAACGTCTATATATGATATGAATATCTATATATAAACCAGCTGGTCATTTTGTTATAGGTAGCTTTTCAATTATTCAAGACAAGATTTTATTGAAACATGAAACACACAAAAAGACCACATGTAAACCAACGAGACCAATGGGCAACCGCTGCCGACTTCGGACGGCCATCTGCCATGCAAGGTGCAGATGATAAGGTTATCCGGATTACGTGCGCACAACCCTCCCAATTTTTCCGATTACCCAGAGGTATCGAAGAATGCACAACTGTGGTGTAAAATAACTTCCTCACTGCTGTGAGATTAACAAACAAGAAACATACAGGATATGTAAATGGATATACAAAACAGAAGACATACGGAATACAGGCATGACATACAGTATTTTCGCAAAAAGAAACAATAGCGAGTGGCGTAAATGTTGAATTATAATTAAGGAAATCATATATTTCGTATTGTGCTTAAAAGATGAAACGGAATTACAGTGATACTTACATCCGTGTGGAGCTCGTTAAAAAAATCCCCGCGAGGGGTTTAAACGTCTTCAAATTCAATAGCATCATTTAAAACCTGATAAATTAACAGCATGGACCAGACATGCACGTTTCGATGTTTTTCCCTGACATTGTCGCCATAGCACTTTCTGTATAGACTTTACATCAGACAGTGCACGTATTTTATATATTGTTTTCATTTTCGTGCGTAAACATCGACGGTGGGTGCGGCTAGCCAACAGGGGATGCTTACTCCTCCCAGGCACCCGATCCCACCTCTGACTTGTAAGGGTTCGGCGATACTCAATTTGGTACTCTGTTGTGAATGCTGTTGATATTGTCGTCAGGATCTTCTTTAACTCATTATGGTCGTCAGTGCTACCCTGCTTTGAACATGTGCACATTATTGAAGTATTTTAAGAGAAAAAAAATATATGGACATGAATGACAAAAGACAAACATGAAAATTGTTCCAAACAAAGACTAAGACATAAAAGATATGATGAAAAAAAAATTACAAACTTGAAAATTCTCAATGTAGCTCAATCCTGAATTTTCTGTATGTTAACTTTGACTATTCATACATTTCTTAAATAAATATTGTTTAAACCAAATATGAAAACCACGTGTGATTTATGTAAATTTCCTTTATGCAGTATGGTTGATCATATCCAGAAACATCTTTCATTTACGACCATTGTACATTATACATACAACCTTATTCAATCAATGGATTTTCAGCCTTGAAATGATCGTAAAATTTCACCATCAATCACTTTCAAGGTCTGATTGTTTTCTTTTCTCTGCCAAATCCTCTGTCTAGACGCGCTCTCCCTCCAGGTCAGGTGAAGGTTAAGCACTTATTTTTTTCTGGAATCTTATTCATTCTATATAATCAAACATTTTTATTTGAAGGCGATATTCTTCATATCTTTGTTTTATTTTATATCATAAAAGTTAATAAATGTATGCATTGTGATTTTTGGATTCATTTGGTGGTGATATTTTTATCTTAAGGATAGGATTGCGACTACAGGGAGATAACTCTATTTTTACATCACGTAATATTTGAAACCGACAATAACGATAAATGGTATAAGCTCAGTTTGTTGCATTATTTCAGAAAAAAAATTCTCATTGATTTTCATTGCTGAATGGGTATTTTTGGGAAAAAATGCATATTTTTCAATGAAAAATCGCCGAAAATAGGAAAAAAAATGCCATTTTTGCGCGAGTTTTGCTTCTAAAGATTCAGACATCAGAATATATCCTATTCATTATACTTCTTCAAAATGAGAGAATTAAAAATTCAATCTTCGAGTAAATCTCTATGTTTTGAGGTCAAAATGTTGATTTTTTTTGCAAAAATTTTTTGTTTTATTTATAGAAACAGTCATTTTGCTCAAAAACGAAATCGGGTACATATTGTTTAGACTGCTTTAGGATAAAGCAATACTATAGCTCTGTACATAGTAAAACAATTGTGTACCTGACGACCTTCTAGCTATTAATAAAAGTAACGGGTTGTTGCCATGGCAACCAGCAAAATCGTATTGATAAGAAAATACACTCCATAGAACTGTTTGTTTTATCAGAATTTTTCAAAATAGGCTTTAATTCATACACAAGCTATAAGAATCCAGAAAAATAAGGTTATATTTGACTTTTTCAAATTTCTTGTATTGCAGATGTATGGAAAGTTATGATGTGGTATTCTCTAAAATAATGAATATGTTAAAATAGGCCAAAAATGGACGTTTACAGCCAAAAAACGAGACGGGCAAATTTAGATTTTTTGGTCTGAATAGTTCGAAAAGATGATCCTCTGCATGTGGACATATCCATCTTTCTTCTACCTCATTTCTATTAAAAGTCGCCACCCTGACCTTAAGTCGGGGTTGGTGTACTTCATTTTTTTACTACGAACTATACGTAACTCCGAGAGCTGATTGATATGTTGTGAGTATCGTATTTAAAGATTATATTTCTACATAATCCCCTTTAGTATCTATACACTTTTGCAACCGGTGTTTAAGGGCATCAATACAACTTTTAAAGAACTCCTTACTTTGACTGGTTAGACAGCCATCCACTGCAAGTATGACGTCATCATCGGACTGAAAGTGGGTCGCAGAAATAGTTTCTTTCAGTTTTGAGAATAGATGAAAGTCTGATAGAGCATGATCAGGTGAATAAGGCGGATGCTCAATTAATTTAAAGCCACAATCATAAATGACAGCCTTGGCAGTGGCAGGCTTGTGAGCAGGAGCATTGTCCTGATGGAACAACCAGCTTTAACCAGTGAGCTTTCCGCGGCTCTTAAGTTTAACATTTTACCGTAATGAAGCATAGTATGTGTAATCGATTGTTTGTCTGTTTTCGAGGTAATCTATTTGCAGAATACCTTTTGCAACCAAGAAAACAAAGGCGCACAACATATCAATCAGCCCCCATATCATCCATTTCACAAAGATGAAAATAAGTCTTAAACTAGGAAATACTCTCTCTCTCTCTCTCTCTCTCTCTCTCTCTCTCTCTCTCTCTCTCTCTCTCTCTCTCTCTCTCTCTCTCTCTCTCTCTCTCTCTCTCTCTCTCTCTCTCTCTCTCTCTCTCTCTCTCTCTCTCTCTCTCTCTCTCTCTCTCTCTCTCTCTCTCTCTCTCTCTCTCTCTCTCTCTCTCTCTCTCTCTCTCTCTCTCTCTCTCTCTCTCTCTCTCTCTCTCTCTCTCTCTCTCTCTCTCAGAAATTTAATGCAGGTTTTCATTTGAATTTGGGCTTACCTTAACCAAAATCTCGAGGGAGCTTTTGTAATCGTCAATGAATGAAACCCTACACAAAACCCAATTTATAACCAAAAAGCCTTTTTGAAAATGCTTACAAATCCTTTAAATTAGAAAAGAAAAATATCTTTCAACTGCGAAACATGCCCTGGTACATGTAAGACATGAATAAGATGCCATACAATAATGTTTAACCGAGATCATTAGATGAGGGGTCCCCAATAGGAATGTCTTGCCTTGTAAACTTCTTAGTATTCATGATAATCTAAATAAACATCTGACTACTGTCATAAAACCAAAAGAATGATGAGAAAACTTAACAAATATATTTTGACTGCGTGGAATAAAATCAGAGGATGCATTCCTTAAGAATACAGTCGCGCATCTCTGTGTGATTAATTAAAAAATTGCCAGCATTTAATTAGAGTGCTCAATTAAAGGCTAGAATAGATATAAACAAAAGACAACTGAGATATATCACGTCATCATATTAACATACCATTTCCTTACCAACTTATAGTTTTAGACAATAGAAATACTCCCAATAAATGCTTAAGAACAACGTAAAATACTATGAACTTTTCTCTAAAAAAAAAAAGAAATGTAATACAAAAGATTTCGAAGACAGTGTAAATAGTACCGAAATTGGACGGTCATCTATCACGTTTCTAGCATATAGTGTGGTTTTCCAGATTATGCGCAAAATTTTTTCAGCTAATTTGGACACAAAGAGGTCTCCTGTTATCTATGAAGGTGCGTCATTGGTCACAATTTAGGACCATTATTGCGCATCTCATATTCTATCACTTATTGAGCTTGAATTATATATACATTTCAATTTATCAAGGCCAATGTATCACTTCTGACTCTATTGAAGACCTTAATTCATTACATACTTAAAATCAATTTTTCTTCATAAAATGATTTATTGACATGAATGATTTGTTATGGTTTTCATAAAAGCGTTGAAATTCCTTAGGTCAGAAATGTTATGCCTTAATGCCGTCTCTTTGTGGCGTGCCATGAGAAGAAGACAGAAAAACACAAGCGTCACAGGAAACTTGAAATAGTAAAAAAAGATATTCAAACTACTTGTCATATAGACAGTGTGTCTTGCTCGACATGCATAAGTGAGTTCATAATCAGTCCGAGAAGTCTTCTACACGGAAACATTCCGAGTTTCGACAGAAAATATAAAAGAAATAATCGACGTCAGTTATGACGTGAAACAAATCGCAGAGTTGACCGTATCAATGATTTTTTTAAAATTCATATCATCGTTGTACATGTATCGTTGAAGACAAAATCAGTAGTTTCAGGGGTATCTCCCTCATTGCATAGCTCTGTCCTTATCTTGGGTTTCGGCATATTTTTTTCGGTCATGCTTGGAATGAAGCTGCTTGCGCCTACCCTACGCCTTCGCTGATAACCTCAGCAGTATCTATTTTTCAGGAGCTAGCAGTCAAAGAAACTAGAGAGACAAATAATTCAGCATTCTATTTGGACATAATGTTGTCTTACGACACTGATGGTCACATGAACACCTCACTCTATGACAAACATGACGACTTCATTTTCAGCGGTACGAACTTTCCTTTTCTGAGTAGCAACATCCCTTCATCGCCTGCTTATGGCGTGTTCATATCTCAGTTGATACGCTATGCCAGAGCAAGTACCAAATATACGGATTTTGTTCTGAGAGCTAGGCGTCTATCAGATAAGCTTCTCAATCAGGTATATGTTTGTGACCGACTAACATCGTCACAGAGGAAGTTCTACGGTCGATACGGGGAACTCGTCATACGTTATGATGTCCAACTCTCCAGAATAGTGGATGATATTCTGTTATAGACCACTTGAACCATCCAGCCAAAGAGTGTACTCTATGTCTTCCGAAATGGAACCGGATGTGACAGTTATACCGAATTGAAGCGGCGGGTGTTGCATGCAAGCAGGAGATGCTTACTCTTCCTGGGCACCTTGTCTCACTTCCATATTGGGAGTTCGCTTCTTTTCATATGGTGGAGATTTTTGTTTGTTAGCTTTAGTTCCTGTTTTATCCTGGTTTTGTATGCATTCGGTTTCTGATTTTCTGAATTATCGATTTTGTGCAGTATTCAGGGATATGGTCGTTATCCATATTTGTCATTCCAACGATTTTGGCCATATTTTTTGCTTAAATACGCTTCTGAATGAACCCTACACAAAATTAGGAGTCGCTCATTTTGGCAAGGGGAAATTAAAACTATGTATTGTAGATAGCGCCAGGAAAATTCACTTCGGCTTTATATAAACTATTTGGCATGAAGTACTACTGACGAGGATTCAAATATCCGAAACACGTGTCTAGTAGAATAAAGTTGGAACTATAGAACATATATTTCAATAAATTGACAATTTCAGCCACTAGGCTGGTATCGCTGCTGGTGGACTGTAAGTCCTCGAGGATATCGTTCACCTAGTTTTTGTGTTTACGCACTGCATTGAAAGATATCTTAAATTTCCTGTCATCAAATTAGACCTAAAATTCTAAAACTATAGGGTATCTCTCTCATTGTATAGCTCTATCCTTAGATGGGGTTTCGGCATATTTTTTCGTTCATGTTTAGAATTAAGCTCCTTGCGCCTATCCTCCAACGATTTTGGCCATATTTTTCACTTAAGTGCGCTTCTGAATAAACCCTACACAAAATTTGGAGCCGCTCATTTTGGCAAGAGGAAATTAAAACTCTGCATTGTAGATGGCACCATGAAAATTCACTTGGGCTTTTTTAAAACTGTTTAGTATGAAGTACTACTGACGAATATTCAAATATCCGAAACACGTGTCTAGTACAATAAAATTGGTACTATACATGTAGAACATATATTTCAATATTGACAATTTCAAAATGGCACTGGATGAACAGACGATATGTTGTAAATAGCTTTGCCCTCATAGAGAAGTAGATGTAGTTTTTAGATCATTCTTATGCTTTTGATACCGATTTAATATACTTTATATATACATTTTTTTAGCTTTTCTTCAGTTTCTTGTCTGGAACAAACATTGATCATTGAAATTAAGAATTAAGAAAAGGACATCCCGTTGCGATTTTACACTCACTTGAAGACAGGATGGTCAGCAATTTTTTACACCGATTTTGACGTCATACAAAATGTATGACGTTACGATCACATTGTAATGTAATGTTGTCTGTAGGTAGTTTGCTGCTATATTCTAATACTATTTATGCTATTAATTGTGTAGATATACTATCAATATCACGATATAATACACATTGTACTAGTATATGTACATTCCAGGTTTCACTATAATATAATGAGGGGTAATTGAGACACCCCTTTGTTGACTTATGGAAATCTTAAGTGACATATTCATGTTATAATGATACTTTTCACCAATTCCTTAAAAAGTATGTGCATTTCCGATACCCAGCAAACTATTTTATCCCCCCCCCTTTTCCGGCTCAATTTTTTATCGTCCGATTAATCACCAGAAGACTAGCCCAGATGAAGCAGATAAATGAAGGCCCCACACACTTTCGCACAAAGTCATTGATTCAGAATTGTTGGCCTTATTTTATGCTTATTTCAGCTTACTTTGCATTGTAATGTCTTTGCTAATGTGTTTGAATTGCGAATTTAGAGGGGTATGAGTGGGCTCCAATCCCCTCTGTATGGTGGTCAACATTGTCTTTTCTAAAAGAAATCTTTTTTTTTCTTCTATTTTAAATAAATCGTTGGCTAGCTACCGCTCGCCAGTTTCAAGAATTACCTCGCATGTCTCAATTTCAACATAACCTTTTTGATGCACCCCTTATCAAAAAATAAAAAATAATCAATTAAATATTGAAATAACTAAAAAAATTCAAATATGCGTTGGCTACAGTACCGCTCAGTAAGACTTTTCTTGATTTTTTTCTCCCTTTTTTCTATGAACAATTTTCTTTAAAAACTTGCAAGGGCGTAGGAGAGGGGATGAGGGGGGCAGCGGGACACATGGCCCCCTCCAACTTTTCAAAGTGGGGGGGGGGGGGTCACAGCCATGTTTGTGCCCCTCCCCACAATTTTCAATCACAAAATTTTATGATGCATTAACATTGTTAAGAATAGCAACATGTTGTACCATAAATCTACAATTTTTCTGTCAAATTTCAAAATTTTTCTTTTGCTCGCTTCCACTCGCCAGTTCTTTATAGACTCTCTGAATAATTCAGCTCTTCTGATCCATCCTTTATACATATTACGTTATCAATGTACATGAAGACAATTAACTCAAGCTATATAAATAGGATCTCAAATGAATTTTCATTTCATACGATGTATTATGAAACGAGGTGTGAGTTTTATATCCCCAAGCCTTGGCGACAAACTTCCTTTTACCAATTTTAGTATCAATTTCAATATTTTTTAAATATTTGGAATTAGCAATGATTTTGGGCCTAGAAATCCGCTTACCGCCCATTGCCCTTTGCATCACGGACCAGACATGCACGTTGGTTCTCAATCCACGTCAGTGATCCTCAATCTTAATAATCTGGCTAAGAATGTGAAAGTTATTTTATCCAAAAATGTATCGTACCAAAAGACGTAGCAGGATTTGTTGGATCTGATTCTTCAGGACCCAGGTTATAGAAATTTCAAGAAATTTTCGAATGCGTTGAAGAATCGATGATCAACCGCAGTTGATCGAACTTAATCTATACAAGCAGGTTCTAGGCATTCCTATGGATACTAACTGAGCGCCTCATGTTGCAGATTTATTTTTATAGATTTACGAAAAAAAATTTATCTAAAATATTCGAAAGCAAAGAAAATTTGATTATGTGAAATGTTTCAATAATACCTCTAGGTATCTGGATGATATTCTACCTATTGAGAATCCTGCTTTTGAATTATATAAGAATGTAAATTATCCACAAGAATTCACTCTTAACAAGGCAAACGTACAAACACAGAAACACAATTTTTGGACCTAAATTTAAAAATTATAAACGGAAAGATACAAGTGTATATGACAAAAGAGATGATTTTGAATTCAACATACTATTAGTAAATTTTCCATGGCTTGCCGGTTATGTTCCAAGACTACCATCATTTGGTATTTACATATCACAGCTCATCCGGTACGCTAGATAATGTTCTAATATTTTTGATTTTCACGCAAGAATTTACAAATTACCAAGAAACTTGAGGTCACGGTTACCACTTTTATAAACTAGTTAAGACTTTCTGGAAATTTAACAAAAATTACAGTCAACGTCTTTTTTAAATTCGGATCTATACAAGCAACAGAGTACATTACTTTGGGAATTTTTAGGTATTACACCTGCCTTTCATGATGACATGATCAACAAAATTAGAAGGATCAAAGGTTGACAGCATAACTATCGAAAATGCGCCAGAATCACCAAACGCTCTTTATACCGTGGATATGATCCTAATGTCACCAGACGGACACTAGGCTTGGTACTTTACCACTCTACAGTCTCGTACCAGCACATTCTTAAAACTCTTGCAATCTGACTGACTATGACGACGGAACTCCATGACAGGCCCTGTCCAAACTTTTGAGAGAAAACAGGGTTCTGACCATCCTCCTCTCTGAATGTCAGTCGGACTCCTCGGGTGATAACATACATGAACTTCCTACAGCCGACAAAGCACGGACTGTATTTCACACGCCCTCTTTTTATATCCATTAACATATTAATCTATGTTACTTGGCCCTCTATCGAAAGCACATATTTGTGTTTTTCCATTGGGTGTTTTGTGGTTTTGCTGTGAGTGCTGTATCCTGGTGTTGTTATGCGGTCTTATTTGTGTGTGGTCATCTAAAAAGAAGGGAGGAGATCTCCAACAAGACCCCTTTGCAGCATCAACAGTAAAACACCAAAACACCCGATGCAAAAACACAAAAGACGAGTACAGCATGAGACGGTGAGGAGATTGTTTTACACCATAATTGTACGTTCTTCGAGACTTCTGGATAAGCGGAAAACTTATAGGATTGTGCTCACGAAATCCAGGATACCCACACCATTTGTTTCTATTGTTGCAAATGGTTGTCCAAAGTTGGCATTGGTTTATGTGTAGTCTTTGTAATTGATGTTTATATGTCGCATGTCTCTTACTCGACTCTTAGTGTGCTCGTCTTTGTGTATTCGCATCTGGTGTTTTGGTATTTTACTGTTGATTGCTGTAACAGGGTGATTGGAGATCCCCTCCATTCTTGTCTAAATGCAAGATATATTATTTGGTAGCATTGCTATTCAGTGTACTATCAGTCCATTTTATATTGATACGTTTAACCCTTTTATGTAGTTTCATTTTCATTATTTCTTCAACTTTAAAGAAGAAGACACAAATATTGACAACGATTATTTCAATTAATACAGATAATACGGAAGTGTTCAAACTCTTTACCTTCTTGAAGAAAATTTCAATTTGAAACCAATTTTAATGCACCAGAATACGTGTTTCAGATATAAAATCATCATCAGTGATGCTTCCTGCCAAAAGGATTTTTACAAGCCGCCTTAATTCTTTTTAGTATCGCCCTCTGGTTTAGTAATTGAATTTAAATTTTTGCATTTAATTTGCAGAGAGTGCGCGACTCGAAATTTGCTGTAGGAACGATTCAATAGCAAATCCAAATTTAATCTATGTTTAAAATAGCATTTGACGGATGATGCTATAATGTTAACCTCCAATAATTTCGATGACATTTTTGGAGGAAATGTAGAGATGACGAAATAGCAAAATAAAATAGATGATGTCGAATTAATAAAGGGCCAAAACAAAGCTGTTTCGGAAGATAGTTCTAGAGAATCACTTACCGATCGTTCAACGACTATCGGTTACCCCCTTATTTGAATTCTACAACGCTGTTGAGTAATAATTTTGAACCATACATGCAGAGAAACTTATTTCAGTTGTATAAAGTAGCATTTATACATCTGTTAAGATAAACATGCAACAAATGAAGGATAACTCTGGTGGAATTAAGGTATCCAAAGGGTAATGATAGAAATTATGCTCGAAATGATGAAACCAGGGGTCTTTATCACTAAATATTTGTTTGTTAAACGTCTCCAAATCTAATCTGTGGCATACGCTGACTTGAAAACTTTTGTAATCAGGCTTATAGATATTGAAGAAAGAAATATGTTAAAAAGGGTCATGAGTTATCTCCCCTTGATGATAAAATGGGTAACATCGATGGCAAGAAAACTCATCGGTGAAGTTTTGATTTTTAAGAGAAATTTGATGACTAATATATTTTAAAATGTTTGACCAATTGATATGTGATGCCCCATCCTACTTTTGAAAAAAAGGAGAAAAAATTCTTTTGAGTTCAATGTTAACTCCAAAGGCCAACAACTCTTGAGGATACCCTTTTTTCAATAAAACTAATTGGTCGAAAATTTTCATTATTTTTTACATCATCACTACGTTAAGATTTCTTCAGATCCAAACCCTATTAACAGGTGCCCCAATAACTTCTCATTACCCATTAAATACCTTAAGATGAAGATTTAAAAGCAATCATTTGATAGGAAAATTATATGGAATGCAAGAATACTGGCACTATTAATTACAGAAAAGAGATGTGTATCAAAGATATACGATTTCCAATCGCGGAAAGCATTTGATGAAGAAAAATATATGTTAATTTTGTAAATTGTCCGTCAGCATTTGTTACAAATGTTAAACGTCTTCAAATTCAATAGCATCAATTGAAAAACAGATAAATTGCAGCATGGACCATACAAGCATAAAAATTATGGTATATATCTCTGAGGACGTACCTCTGTCCTTAGCAGGATATTTGACATAGGTCATGCTTAGAATATCGAACGTTTTATCTCAATTATTTAGATTTAGTTCATTTCGGTGTTGAGCATCATTGATAATTAGCACAAAATGTTGAAATGCGCATATAATGTACTGAAAATATCATAACAGAAAATATATCTAACTATGGATATTATTCATGGATTAGAGGCAAAGTGAAGTAAAGGCAGTTTCTGAGAGTTATCGCCCTTTGACTATCCTTTAGTCCAAGTAAAGTGTTATAAAAAATAAAGGGGATCTCCAACAATACTCGGTTGCAGCACCCACAGCAAAACTAAAAAAAAAACCAATTCAAAAACACAGAGCAGACATCCACAGAAAGAGACACAAAAGGGACAAATGAGTTAAAGAAGATCCTGACGATAATCTCAACAGCACTCACAATAGAGCACAAAATTAAACATCGACGGACACCTAGCAAGCTAGAGGTGGGGCCAGGTGCCCGGGAGGAGTAAGCATCCCCTGTTGGCTAGCCACACCCGCCGTCGATGTTTATGAAGCATGGAAATGAAAATATATATAATTCATGCACTGTCTGACGTTATGTCTATATAGAAAGTGCTATGGCGACAATATCAGGGAAGTATATTCAAAACACTTACTTTCAAACCCCTCGCGGGGAACTTTTTTACGAGCTCTACACGGCAAAGGGCATAAGTGTGACACAAATGAGTTAAAGAAGATCCTGACGATAATCTCAACAGCACTCACAATAGAGCACAAAATTAAACATCGACGGACCACTAGGAACACCTCACACCATAGAAACATAAAACACAAAAGAGCACATGAACCAAAGAGACAAACTGGCAACCGGTGCCGACCTCTGCCATACAAGTAGCAGACGGTAAGGTTATTCTTGATTACGTGAGCACAACCCTCTCTCTTTTTCCGATTACCCAGGGGTCTCGAGGAACGTACATTAGTGGTGTAAAACAACCTTCTCACTGACCACACACAAACATGACCGGAAAACGCAGGTGCCAAAGTAACAAGTCAGTATACAGGTTTACAGCTTTATAGGTTCTCATTATGTTCAAGTACAATTATTAAAAAATGATAGGCTTTTCAAATGATATGAGGCTATAGAATAGAGGAGGGGATTTCCAAAAATACCCTGTTGCAGCACCATCAGCAAAACCCCAAAACACCCACTGTAAAAACACAAAGAAGACACGCACAAAAGAGACCCAAATGGTACAAGGAATAACAAATCACAGAGACCAATGGGCAATCGGTGCCCACTTAGGACGGCCATCTGCCATGCAAGTAGCAGACGGTGTTTTTATACTTGATTACGACTAAGAAGAGATCTCCAATAATTACAAGGAAACACGGGTCCCTCAGGATACATCAAACAACAAATATCACAAATAAGTAAACAGCAGGGAGTAATGACATAATAATAACACAGCCCAAACAAACAATCAACGCAGACACACCAAAGGTGTTATATGACAAAACGGACATAAACATTCGTAGTATACTAGTAATATTCTGTTTTACCGTATATTAAAACATAAGAAGGATAATACCATGTTCAATTGTGGTTTAATCTTTCATTTATTGAATAAATGAAAATTATTGAAAATAGACATGAGATTGAAATGATAGTTTATTCAGAATGTTTACTTATTTATAATCATAGCTTAGATTGACTTCTTTTTCTTAAACATTTGACTATGATTTACAAACTAGCAAAACTAGTAAAACCTGAAAACCCAGATGAGAATAAACATGCAGTTATGATTATGACAAATACAAAATGAAACAAAACACAAAAATATTATGCAAAGTAGCAAAGTAAAGTCAGTCTTTTCGATTTTACATTCCTACGGTCGATTTGTACAGGTATCTGACGTAGAAAACATTGTGACGTCATTAAATTTCTTTGAAAACGTCAAATATGCAACCCTGTTTCCCTGATTTCATGCTGGTTTCCATAGAATTTGAAGACGTCACAATGCGTTGACGTCAGATACCTGCACAAATGGGAAGTGACTCTCTAATGCGAAGAAACCGAATAGTCAATGATAATATGCGTCAGTATATTCTGCTTTACTACCATAACACGTCCCTTTAGACGTACTGAAAGAAAAGAGAGAGAGAGAGAGAGAGAGAGAGAGAGAGAGAGAGAGAGAGAGAGAGAGAGAGAGAGAGAGAGAGGAAATTAATTTTAACATTCTTTTGTTCAATACTACATCAAGTTATTTCTGACTGCGAGCGATGTGGTATAGAAAAAAGGAAAGTGTTGCATGTGATAAAATCGGTATTTTTATGTATCATTCCTAAAACATCTTTCAACTTTCAACATTCAAATGAGTTAAAGAAGATCCTGACGATAATCTCAACAGCACTCACAATAGAGCACGATATTAAACATGGAAGGACCCCCAGCAAGCCGGAGGTGGGACCAGGTGCCCGGGAGGAGTAAGCATCCCCTGTTGGCTGGCCGCACCCGCCGTCGATGTTTATGAAGCATGGAAATGAAAATATATAAAATTTATGCACTGTCTGACGTAATGTCTATATAGAAAGTGCTATGGCGCCAATGTCAGGGAAGCATATTCAAAACACTTACTGTCAACCCCACGCGGGGAACTTTTTTACGAGCTCCACACGGCAAAGGGCATAAGTGTGACACAAATGAGTTAAAGAAGATCCTGACGATAATCTCAACAGCACTCACAAAAGAGCACGAAATTAAACATGGACGGACCCCCAGCAAGCCGGAGGTGGGACCAGGTGCCCGGGAGGAGTAAGCATCCCCTGTTGGCTGGCCGCACCCGCCGTCGATGTTTATGAAGCATGGAAATGAAAATATATAAAATTTATGCACTGTCTGACGTAATGCTATGGCGACAATGTCAGAGAAGTATATTCAAAACACTTACTGTCAAACCCCTCGCGGGGAACTTTTTTACGAGCTCAAAGATGCATTTTATATTTGTACCCAAATCTCGAGATATTCATAAATTTACCTTGGAATGAGAAGTTTTTTTTTCTGTGTAGGCCCATTGCCGTAAGAACGAAGATGATGTAGTTTTGAACAAGGGAATTTTACTGCTCAATAAAGTGAAACAGCAGAATACCGTCCTAAGTCGATAACAATTGCATATTCAGGTCTCTTTTTTATACGTACTCTTTAGTACTGCGTCTTTGATGTCTTTGATGTTTTCTGTTCATTGTCATCCTCGAGTCTCTTGTACTTTTCCACTCTAGGTGTTCGGATAGGGGTATTTCGGTGTGTTGCTGTTGGTGATGCAACCGAATTGTGTTGGAGGTCCCCTTCTTTTTCTCGTCATCTTGTTTTTGAAAACCTTCATACATGTGTGCTTCTGGTGGCGGTTGCGTTCTTTAAATGGTTAAACTACTATTACTATACTATATGCTGTTACTTTATAAATGTCGAAGAGTTCCAACTCTATACCTTCTTGAAGAAATTCCAAACCAATTTCCATCCATCAGGCACGTGTTTCGAATATTAAATTCTCATCAGTGATGCTTCTAGCGGAGCCCCAAAAAATCGTTTCAGTAGCGCCCTCTGTAATGTTTTGAATTTAGATTTGTTCATTTACATTACAGAGAATGCGCGGCTCCAAATTTCCTGTAGGGTCGATTCAGTAGCATATACAAATAAAACCTTTGTTCAAAATAGCATTGGAGGGATGGTGCTAAGATGTTAAACTCCTTTAATTTCGAATATATATTTCGTTGAAATGGCTAGTTTCCGAGATAGCGAATATATATATGATGTCACATTGATAAAATGTTATAGTTGAGAGAAACTGAATCCTCCAAACAGGGTTGTAAAAGTAGATATTTGTGAAGTCGTTGTAGAAAATGTATGATTATATGAAATAAATTACTACATGTAGATCAGCTACCATAAAATGGCCTTCTTGACAAGCAATACGTGATTTGGATAATCATCTGTGTTAATTCATACAATAGTGATAAATAGACATTAAAGAAGTACCCATCAGTTATACAGTCCCATAGTCGAGAAGGCAAGACGAAAAATATATTGAATTTCGGATCATTACTTATTTTAAGATTTGTATTCCAGTAAGGTGACCGGTTATAAACAAAGAATGGATTCAAAGATTATATCAGAAAACTACAGAAATCATCACATTTTGATATAATCTTATATGTATTCCATCGAGATACCTTTCTATCTTGATACGTTAAAATAATATTTCCCCTCATTCAATAATAAAAATCTTTCAAAAATGAGACATGAAATCGCCAAACACGTCTGGATTTGTCTCCGTTATCTATAGACTATCTATAATTATATTATATTTGTAGCTGTTATGTAATGTATTAATCATGTATAGTACATTGTATCTCTGAAGGATTCTTCAACACGATTTAGCTTAGTCTGTAGTTGATAACAGGTTTACACAAGCAACAAACTTTGTATCATACATTGAAACTCGTACCTAAAAATCAAAATCGTTTTGTTCGGACGATAAGTCAAAATTAGTCTACATAGTCATCTATGTGTGTTGAGGGATGTACTAAAGTTCCATGGTCCCATGAATTTTATGTACGCTAAATGTGTTTACTAATGACAAATATGCAGAATGACCATATCCCTATATACAGCACAAAATCGATAATTCACACAATCTTAAACCGAAGGCATACAAAATCAGGATAAAACAGGAACCAAAGCAAATAAACAAAAACCTCCACCACATGAAAAGAAGCGAACTCCCGATATGGGAGTAAGACCAGATGCCCAGGAATAGTCATCATCTCCTGCTTGCATACAACACCCGTCGCTTCAATTCAGTAGAACTGTCACATCCGGTTACTTCCATTTTGGAAGATACAAAGTATAATCTTTGGTTGGATGGTAAAAATGGTCTATTAAAGAATATCATCCACCATTTTGGAAAGTTGGAAATCATAGTTTATGAAGAGTTCCCCATATCGACCGTGGAACTTCCTCAGTGACGATGTTAGTCCCTGACTGAGAAGCTTATCTGAAAGACACCTAGCTCTCAGAATAAAATCTGTATATTTGGTGTTGTTGGAGATCCCCTCCTTTGCTCTTGCATAGCGTATCAACTGAGATATGAACACGCCATAAGCAGGCGACGAAGGGATGTTACTACTCAGAAAAGGAAAGTTTGTGATGCTGAAATTGAAGTTGTCACGTTTGTCATAGAGAGAGGTGTTCATGTGACCAACTGTGTCGTAGGATTACATTATATCCAAATAGGATGCTGAATTATTTTGCTCTGTAGTTTCTTTGACTTCAAGCTCCGAAAGATAGACTCTAGATAAATTATAGATAAATTGAACTGTAATGCAACATACTTAATCTTTAGTAAATTTCGTTTTTGTTACGTGACTACAAATTTAGAATTGCAGAATGTACAGGACATAAATCATGTATTCTAGATGTATCTAAATGTATCTTCCTGCTACGTCTTTCGGTACATTTTGGCCACAGTACCTTTCACACTCTTTGGCCATATTACATTGCTTAGATTGAGGATGACGGACGAGGGTTAAGTACCCGAAACGTACATGTCTGTTCCGTGCTGTAAAATTATCTGTCCTGAAATTATGCTGTTGAATTTGAAGAATATGTGTCCCTTTTCGGCTAGAAATGTTGATTAATAAACCAGATCAAATGAAAGTGAATTTTTAAGATATGAAGCACTGTCATACGATACTCTTCTGTTGAGATTGTCGTAAGGATCTTCTTTATCTCTTCAAAATATACATTTCTAAATGAGATGTATGTACATCAGAGATGAATATGCTTAACAGTGCAATAGTGTACAAAATTAGAAATTATTTCAAGTAGACAACATGTTTAAGTGAAGATCCCTGGCCTATAGCAACATTTCTTGGTAATGTGTATTTTGCAGAAAGGGATAGGCCCTATATTTCCTGTAGTATCATTCAAAATAACATGAAAATATGAGGCAAAAACCAAATAGAGTATGTGCAGAGTGTAACCACCTCAATATAGACGTGGCTTTAGAATGAAATGAAAAAGAAGATTTTTTTCTTTATAGTAGAATTTAAAAGACAGGAGGGGACAGCAGAATTATGTTGTCAAATGTTGGACAGATAATTCTTTTGAATCCCCTACCGGCAATGCCAAAGGTAACTCTTAATGCTTAATTCTAAAGCTCTTTCTACCCTCTCACATAATATCATTTTTGCCGAGTCTAAAATTCGATTCCTGGACCAAAAGGTGATTGGCGTGTGCGCTACCATTGCGCTATTCATGAAACTTAATATTTGAATATGCATTGAGAATACAAACGTACCTTATGATAATACGGAAAATTTCAAATGAATTTTAATTTACCAGACACGTGTTTCACTTCACAAAGAAACAATTGAGAAAATCCAAAGTTTTCGACTCCGTTGAGTAATCTGCATTTGATGTGTTTTCACTGCGATATATTATATAATATATAAAAGTAATTATCAGTTTGTAATCTACAAAACAATATTGGTGAACATGTCTATCAAAGAACGACTTGCCATTTTGGATACATTGGTTGAAAACAGATTAGACTTCGATCTCACTTTATAGGACTTATTCTGTATAAAACTACAGAGAGGAATCGTTTTTGCATGCAGTCTTGCTTTTCAGTAATTGTCATACAATGCATGAAAACGTAGATGGAAATGCAGAAAAAACATATTAGTTGGAAAAAATATTTACATGTATATTTGACGAAATAAGATCAATAGATAGATTTCTTGATGAGCTGTAGAACATTCAGTTAATGTACACATATTTGATCTTTTTGCATTTGTGATAACAGTTGAATGAGTTTGGGCAAGTTATCACCAAGATGCCTTTAACATGATATCAAGAAGCAAAATACGAATAATACAAATAGCCGTGACAAGTGAATACTTGATTTGATATTGAGTAGTCAGAAAATATTGTTCAGCCAATATTGATAGGCCAGCAGCAGAAAACAGAGAGGCAAGGTACATTAGTATCATATTTCATTTATAATTCCATTTTTTTAATTAGCTTGATTAAGGATACGAAAAAATTGAAGATTTCTCTACTTTGTCGGCATATTTTCCTATTTAGATATATATATGGGGATAAATTTCAAACTCTCATAACTGACAGTGTATGGTATATGTCTGTACGACCAATACTATGCTTACAGTAAAAGAAAATTATTTTAGATGGGGAGTTTTCTATCATGTTAATTTTAGAATGACGTCGGTGACGTTCTTCATATACTCGGTGTTAAAGGCCGACGTTGAAAACTACCGGATCATTCATATGCATACCTGAGTGATATAGGCTTGGAAGGCGAGGTATACCGTCTTTGACGAAAGCGCCGTCTGCAAACGGCTTGTTACGTCAAAAACATATCGACAGGTAAGTCTATATTATGCTAAAGAGATACCTGAGTTTCATCTGTTATAAGATGTGAATCAAAAATCGATATGGGTGAAAGGAATAAAAGGAACAAATCAGATACCAATTAGAGATGTTAACCCTAAAGCGGTCAGTAATGAAATGACGGAAATTTTTACTGTCCCCTTATATAGTTCCCTGTCGGCTTTTAAACATCGGCGACGTCATGCTAAAATCAATGTAGAAAACTTCCCATCTAAAACTATTTTCTTTCATTGTGAACGTAATATTAGTCGAAGGTACACATATCATACATCGTTAGTTATGAGAGTTCGAGATCTATCCCCTTATCTAAATTCTAATCGCTGAATTTGCAGACAAAGTAAAGAAAACTTCAATTTCCCGATTTCTGAAACGAGCTGCACTGATAGTAAGTATGTATGTATGTACATGTATATTATTTTTCTAAATTTTCTGTGAAGACTTCCCTTTCAAAAAAGCATTACAGAAGTACCCATCAGTTATCTAAATAAAATATTAATTAGTTAAATAAATAACCAATAAAGAATACGACAGAAATCAATGTAGAACAACTATTTGAGGATTATGAGGTGTTTTATCAATCATGCAAACTCTTCTTTTATAATATAATACATCTTTTAGGCTATGTTGCTAGAATACTGGTATGTTTTGCTTTCGGTAGATCGTGTAGAGTATAATTGGAAAAGGAATAAAGAACATCTCACCATGGCTAGCATCGATACAAGTATAGCATTGGTAGAGAGAAATGAAGCAACCCAAGGAGCGGTAAGTCATAAATAATTCAGATTCTATATTGTTTCGTAAACAAGCGCTTATTGTATTTAAGAGGAATATCAAATGTTTTACTAATTTGATTGAAGATTGACTTATTCAAGAATCAAATATATATTTATGAAGAAAATTAAACGATTACTAATTTGTGAGATGATCAGATGACAAATATGGATAATGACCATATCCCAATACATAGTACAAAATCGAAAATTCAGAAAACCATAAACCGAGGCATACAAAACCTGGATAAATCAAGATACAGACAGAGAAAAACCTCCATATGAAAAGAAGCAAACTCCCAATATTGGAGTGAGACAAGGTGCCCAGGAAGAGTCAACATCTCCTGCTTGCATGCAACACCCGTCACTTCAATTCGGTAGAATTGTCATATTCGGTTACTTCCATTTCGGAAGATACAAATATACTCGGTGGTTGGATTGTTGGATGGTTCCAATGGTCTAAGACAGAATATCGTCCACCATTCTGGAAAGTGGAAAATCATAATGTATGACGAGTTCCCCATATCTACCAATGAACTTCCACAGTGACAGGGTTTTTCGGCCACAAACGTTTCCCTGACCGTGAAGCTTATTTGAAAGACGCCTAGCTCTCAGAACAAAACCTGTATATTTGGTACTTGCTCTGACATAGCGTATGAACTGAGATATGGAAACGCCATAAGCAGGCGATGAAGGGATGTTGCTACTCAATCAAAGTTTATGATGTTGAAATTGAAATCTTCATGTATGTCATACAGTGAGTTGCTCAAGTGACCATCAGTGTCGTAGGACAAAATTATGTCCAGATAGGATTCTGAAGTCTTTGTCTCTGTGGTTTCTTTGACTTCAAGTTCCGAATGATAGATTTTGCTGAGGTAATCCGCGAATGTTGGATTATTGATGGACAGCACATCGTCTATGTATCTGTAAGTGAAGTTAAAGTTAGAAGCTACGTATCTGTTCCCACCAGAGACCAACGAATGAATGAATTCAGCTTCGTAAGAGTAAAGAAAAATGTCGGCCAGGAGTGGGGCACAATTAGTTCCCATTGGTTTTCCGAAAATTTGCTGGAAGACCTTTCCTCCAAACACCACAAAAATGTTGTCGATCAGGAAGTTTAACATCTGAATAATATCTGCTTCGGTGTACTTATTCTTAGAATCGGACTTTTCTTTAACAAAATACACACGTACAATACAACGAATTTACAATATACTTCAAAGAATGCTGTTCTCTGATATCAGAATGGGGAACATGTTTTTCTTAATCAAATCCAGCTGTTTTTAGCTCACTCACCTATGCGAAACTCATGTGAGCAAATGCCAAAACGCAACATCCGTCGCCGTTCGTCGTAACTTTTTTTAACTGTTGGACAAGTCTCTTGAATTCGCTGTGCAGAAATTCATGAAACTTTACTGGAAGCAAGAAGTCAAGGTCCTCTATGAAGTTTCTGTCTTTATGCCATCGGTTCACAAATATGACCCAAAGGGCACTAATTGGCTGGCGCATTTTTACATATCTGGAAGCATTGCACATATTTTCATGAAACTTCACAGAAACAAGTACTCAAGGTTGTCTACCAAGGTTGTGTTATTCGTGCCGATCGGTCAAGAAGTATGGCCGCCATTGGCTCTGATCGGCTGACGCAGTTTCGACCAGAATTTGCAAAAGATACATGTTATTCCGTTTTTTATTCCAAAATTTGACAAAGATATATGCCATTCCGATATGCAGCTTTACTTCAAACAAGGGACGGTATCTGACTTAAATTTTTTATGATGTAATTAATACCAATTCTTCGTAACCATTTTAACAATTTCGGCACGCATGGTCTCCGATTTTCATGAAATTTCGCCCGTGAGGTGGGACCAATGAAAAAAGATACATTTGACAAAACATGTTTCTAGGTCATTTGATTGTCATGGCATTGGCCTATGAAATTTTAAAAAATGACAAAATTGAGGTCATTTGAATCTCTTTAATTTTGTCTACGTATGATATGGATTACAGATTTGTTATGCAGGCTATAGATTAGGACCTAAAATTTGAAATACACTCATTGATGATATTTCATATTGTCAAACAGACTTTTCAGCATGACCACAAAATTAGCTTATTTTAATAAATCGATTTCAAAATGCTGTTTGTATTCCAATGAAAAAGAAATAGAATTTATTATTTGAACTGAGCAAATTCAAGATAAACCCACTTATTGCTGTGTACATAAATTACAGTGGCAACGGCAACTATGGTCTAAAATACTATTAATTTTGCATTATCAGAGTAATTTTCGTATCGTAAGGAAGGAATAATAATTGTTGAAGTATATCTAATACAAAGAGATCTTTCAAAAACATTGAAGTTATTGAGAACATATGTTACTATTATTTTCATAAAAGTTAACAGTTAAATGCATTTTATCAATGTTGAAAGTCCGTTTCGATGGCAACCGGATGTAAAAAAAAAACCCATTTTTTCTTTTGGGTCAAATCCAGCCTTATGTGTAAACTTTATCAAAATCTGAGACTTGCAGTGTCATGCGTCCTTAAAAAAATGCAAATACTTACAGGGAAAAGCTATTAATTACTAGAAACGTCGTATTTGAAGCATATTTCCCGAAAATTTTACGCTTCTTCCCACATAATTTGATGACGTCACAATTACTCTACGTCAGATACCGTCCCATTAAACATTAAAGATGTACCGATCAGTTATTCAGTGTCAAAGTCGAAAAGGCATGGCAAAATCATTAGATTTTCCATACGAACGGTTGCGAATCTCGGAATGAATAAAATTCCGGAGTACCCAGGGAGAGTCAGCGTCTCCTGATTATATGCAACACCCGTGAAGAAATGTGAGTTTCAACTCATAATCAAAGCAAAAATAGTGGAACAGAACTACCAAACAAAAAAAGTAAAAAAATAACATATTCGCAAATAATAGAATAGTAACGGAAGTGTTTCAATTGATTACCTTCTGGAACAACATTTCTAATCAATTGTAATGCTCTATATACGTGTATTGGATCCTTAATTCGCGTTAGTGATACTTTTAGAAGAATCAAAACAAATTCTACAATGCAGAATAGAGTAAGGATTTCATTCATTTGTCTCACTTCATATACAGCCTATAGGTTGCAATTTTTAATGGATTTTTTAACAATCGTTCTATACTTATTGTTTATGCCAAAGAAAAACCCATTAATCATCAAGGTCATAGGTCAAAGGTCAATGTCATAGGTGAGGAATTGTCTATATTTCTCCATATACTCTAGAGGTTGTATTTTTCTATGGTTTTTGTATATACATTAACTGCTTGAGATAAAAGAAAGAAGCTTCTGCATTTTGAGTATCATAGGACAGAATACTGATGTCAAGGTCACATATTGATATAGTTCGAAATCTGAAAATAGACTCTGGAAGTGTAAATTACAAACATAATTATTTTGGTCAAAAAGTGTAAGGTAACGCTAATGACATGGTTAAAAGTCAAGATCACAGATATGAAGTGGGTCTTTTCCAATAGAATTTATCAGTGTCGAAACATATGTGCATATATCAGAATTTCAGGTAAAAATTGAAACTTTTTCAGGAATTAAGTCAAAGGATAAGAGATTTAGGCATATGTATCATTTCTGGGTTATCTAATACAACGGCTGAAATCCTCATTGAGAAAGTTAGTCGAATACCACGTGGTTCTTATAAAAGCATTTAAGATCTCCCTTGCCAGAATGATCAGTGACTCTCCCCAAGGACACCAGGACTCCATTCGGAATATTGTGTCCTCCGGGATTCGAAACTGTTATATTGAAATTATAATTTTTTGTCTTACTTTCTCGACTTTGAGACTTAATAACTAGTAAGCACTTCTCCGATATTTATTGTTCATTTCTATTGAAAGTCAATCCAACCGACACTTGAAAATGAATTTTATTTTTAGATGATTTATCTACTTACATTCACATAATAGACCATTTTCATATTACAGTCAAACCTGTCATATGTGACTTTGCAAGGGCCGACAGAAAATAGGTCATATAAGACAGGTGGTCACTGAATACAGGTTCAAGCTGATTTGACTTTGACTAACTCACAGCCAACGAACTGTTCGTAGTATAAGAGTAATATTATTAAATGAATCAATGCATATATCAGTTCGTGTAATTATTGATGAATCGTATTGCACATATAAAATCACTTAGATATATTTTATTTATCACATAAGATTTAATTATGAAAGAAAATGATGAAGAGATTTGATGTAAAATTTTATGTAGTTTGGGTCCTTTGCAACACTAAAAGTCGTATACACAGGTTTGAAATTAGGAATGGGACAGTAAAATCACGGTCGTTGTCGCGTTAGACAGGTCGTCGCTATATACAGGTGCATTTGATAGGACAATTACTCGGGAGGAATAAAAAAGGTCACATAAAACAGGAAGTCGCTAAAAAGAGGGTCACTTTAAGACAGGTTTTACTGTACTGCTAGACTTGCATTTTTTACTCTCTAAGACCCGACATCACAACTTTTGACGTTAGTTTATGACATCATAAATCTGTTTCGACGACACAGTCAAAAGTTACGTCAAATATTGTCATGTCGGGTCTTGTCCTGTGGAGATTGCAAGTCTACTGTAGTAATGTGAAAATCGTCTATTTGATTTTTCTATTATATTTTTCAGGAGGAGGAAGTACATAATTTAGACGAATTCAAGTCAAAAGCAAATGACTTTGCACATTTTGCAGTCAAGAGGTTTGGCGGTCTTTACAAACATCATTTTTTGACGTTTAAGCATGAGCACGAAAAAGACAGTGTAACTGTAGTCCATTTTACTGACTCTTTCTTTGAGCTCTTTGGAATCGGAAGAGTCGAATCTGAAAACTATTCCACTACGCATGAGAATGATTTGAAGTCCCTTGTGACATTTGAAAAAGGTAAATGTTCTCTTATTACTAATACATACACCTCGCCATCGAAAAAAGAACGATTACTACGCATAATGGAAAATATGGGAGAGAATATTTATGATATCCGTAACAATAATTGCGAACATTTTGTTAATTACGTTCTTAATGGATAATACCATGCCCCAGAAACAAACAGACTGAGGAGAACTGCCATCTTTGTCGATCTCTATTTCAGTAACATGAAGGTTCTTTTTCTTGTAGCAATACTCATTATTTCGTTTGTTTGTATTACGTTGAGTTCCAACATAAGGGAATCATATGTTAGTTTACTAATGACAATGATTCTTAGCTTCCAAAGACACGATGATTTTAATGAATGTTCAGCCACATTAGGAAGGAAAGTTTTACTAAATACAAAGAAGAGGATAGAAGTTGAGATAACTTATTTAAAAGATAAATACAAGCTTAATATAGACAATACATCTATTTTCGTCGACAGTCATCTTGTTTGTGACAAAGCGCAGCATTGGGGAGAAGACTCTTTGATGAAATCGTCAATTTATTTGTTCGTTATTTGGTCAGTTCTGCAAACTGTTTTCATCATAAACTATAGCTATAGACATTTAAAACGGATGAGCCGGATTTGTGTCTTACAGGAAAAACAATATCTTTACCGAAAGTCTTTTTATATTGAAATCTTTGGAGGGTATGCTCCGATATTCACTTCTGTTGGAGTCACTGTGTTAATTCAGTACTGTTTCAATGGACCGATAGTTGCCTATTACGTTTTGATATGCTTTACTGCGTTCTGTACAAGGATATTCGTTGTTGTAATTATAGAATTAATTTTTCGATGTTGTCCCGGCAGACATGAAAAATCTTGTTCTGTATTATTGATTTTGATCTTGCTATTCACATGCGTCATTTTCATTATATTTCATTATCAGTTTCCTTATATATATCGTCCTTTTTGACACAATTACTGTTCTTCAATTCATATGTCCTCTGTAAAACGGTGTATGTCCCAAACAACAGATCATTTTTATACATAGAGGTTTTATGTCTTTCAATTATTTGTACATGTAAATGAGCATACGTAGAATTATTGCACAAAAAGTACTGTAGGATGTAGCTTCAATATTTCGCCTGTCTCATACATTGCTTCTATTCGGTTATTTTAGCGAGTGAGAAGGCTTCAATCTTCTTTTGTAGACTTTCTGTCACATGTTGATTCACGATACCATGAAAAAAAAAATCATAATGCATCACAAAGAATACTGAAATCTTGTGTAAAAACCTAAGGGTTTCTTCAATGTTATTATTAGCAATTCCGATAGGGCTTGAGATTTTCTCTCTACATGTACTATAGAACTCGTCTGGTGTAAAACTTCAAGTCCGCTAAGCTCCACCCATTTTTCGCACCGATATAACTCGTATAGCATAAATCTCCGACAGACTTCCAGTCCGATAAGCTCCACCCATTGTCTTCTGCAGAACAATATTACGATAGGAATAGCAACTAGCCAGCCGTGGTTTATTGTCCAGTAAAAGCCTTCATCTCCTGAACTAATCAAATTATCAAAATAATTTGATTGGTTCATTCGACTCGGGTAAACCACGGCTAGCTGGTTATTTCTTATTTAAATATTTCTGCCATTTTAACGATGAAAATCCTAGTTTAAGCAATTCTTTCAAGATGATTATTCTGAAAACAAATGCCTCAGACAGTCGCCCCTGGTGGTTCAAGGTTTAGCCAATGAAATGCTTTGTATTATCCACCTTAACGTTTTACAGATGTCATTGTAATGTTTTAAAGTCATTGAGAGGAATTTTGAAAATATATATTTCTATGTTGATATTTTCTTAATGCGTTTTGGTTCAGATGACTTTTTTGATGTTAAATTCATGTATGTATAAAAATAGTTTGGTAATCTCTTTTGTTCTAGTCATTGTTTAAACACTGTAGAATGTTATTTTTCGGATTGTGTTGCATGTCTTGGGGTAAGATTGAGCATAACTTACATGTATGAACTTTGATATAAAGACACTGAATTAATAAATCTGACCCCCTCATCATTTTTGTTATCTTATTTCATTCTCGTAATTTAATAGCAATAACACATTTTCATTCATGCAATCGTTACTTATGGTGTTATTTATGGTGTTATTTATGGTGATGTGACGCAAAAAACTAAGCTGCGTCGAGATTGGATATTTGCCTGAACATTTTTTGGCATAAAAACAAAATAATATATTACATTGATTACTTATAATTTCAATTTTTTAGTTTTCAATGTATATTTGCAGCATTGAGATAGTGTTGCTAAGGAAGTTGCTCATGACGTTGCAAAGCGCATACGTCCGGTTTCTATTGATGCAGGTATCACCAAATTTCCTGGCCGATCATAATCTTCATACCTGAAGACAAACAACAGAAATTAAATAATATCAATATGAAACAAAATATTCATCTTAGCCAAACGGCCTTAAATCAGATAAAACAAGAAAATCACCTGAAGACAGTATCCTATTGCAAATAAAAAAATGTTACCATACGTTGTGATCTAAGTTATGCATTTTCATGTCTCACTTTGTCTCCTCCTCCCCCAAATGGAATTGTATGCTTCAAATACATTAATACAATACAATACATTGCTTTGTTTCCTTAAGTATCCTAGAGCTTTATTAAATCTTGTGAAAATGTGTAATCTCCTAAAAAAGAATGCATAATTTATTTATGTATGGGCATATACGCATGTAAATCTGAAATTGTTTGAATTAATATGCGTTTTTGCTTTTATTAGCTCAACGGAGCGAAGCTCAAGTGAGCTATAGTTATAGTGTGTTGTTTGTCGTCCGTCCGTCCGTCATAAGCTTTCAGCAGTTTTCTACCACGTTGTTCTTTTTCGAGCTGATCGGTAGACCAATATACTCACCAAGTTTTGCTGACGCTTGTTCGACATCTCCTCTGCAACCGCATCACAGAATTACACAAATCATACATGAAGGAACTACTCAAGATTCTTTACAACGTTTGTGTGTTTGTTTTTTTTTTTTTTAGCTGACGGTAAACAAATATTGCTGTAAAGGGATCTAAGTGGCATTATCGATATGAGTAATTGCTGCAAAGAATGTCACGAAACCTCATAGGATGCAAGTACTCAAGGTCATCTACCAGGTATGTGTTATTTAGCATTTCGGTAAAGAAATATGACCACAAAAGGCTCTGATCGGCTGATACAATTTCCACATTCACGAAACATTACAGTAAGTACGTATTCAATGTCCTCTACCAGGTGTGTGTTTTTGTACTGTAAGAGATCTAATGTTGACTACGGAATAGAGTGCTCTCTTTGTGGATTGATTTATGTGGGTGAAACCAAAGGTCAGCTCCGAACCAGAATGTCAGGACATCGGTCAAAAATAAATAATAGAGGAAGTCAAGTTCTTTATCGACGTTTTGACCAGGCCGATCATTCTGTTTTATCTATGAGGGTCAGAATCCTGGCGAAAATATATCACCCCACAAACAATCTCAATTTGAGCCCAACTTTCCAACGCAACAGAGAAGAGTTCTGGATAAAAAATATTAACACTACAGCGTCTTATGGGTGCAACGATAATATCAGCAGCATAGGAAACTTAACAAGTCCCGGTTGTCAATCGGTAAATGTGACTAGCTTATTCAACAGACCACAAAGAAGACCTCGAAGTCATAGCATTCGTAAATATAATAGGCATGTGAGATACATAGTTTCTCCTTCGATGACTTGGTTCCATTTTTGAATGAGCCTCTAGGTCTGCATTATATTTGTAACAAATTATACTATGTTCCTTTACGGAAGTTACACGAAATCTACAAATATACGAAGGACCTCACATTTATCGATACACGTTCCACAGAATACAGACTACAAGGAGTCATCTTGGACATTTCTACTTTTCGTTTATTTCAAGCAGTTAGATCAGAGGAGAAAACAAATCGTCCTTTCATTAAAGTACGATTTGCAAACAAAGGTATTGATAAATTGAATCTTGGTCAAATGTTGAATCACAAAACTGTCAGAGAAAAAATCCCACCATATTTCAATAGAAAAGAAGACGACAAATATGGATAATGACCATATCCCTGTATACAGCACAAAATCGATAATTCAGAAAATCAGAAACGGAAGGCATACAAAATCAGGATAAAACGGAAACCAAAGCAAACAAACAAAACCTCCACCACATAAAAAGAAGCGAACTCCCGATCTGGGAGTGAGGCCAGGTGCCCAGGAAGAGTAAGCATCTCCTGCTTGCATGCAAATGAGAAGATCCTGACGACAATCTCTTCAGCAAGCATGATTCTGTAACATCTTTACTATCTTGCTCATGTTATGTAAAAATAATGATGTCGTCTTTAAAAAGCACGCTGGATTATCATTATTGTCCGATCAAGGTCATTTAAATTATAAATCTTTCCCTTCCAAGAAAAAAATCACTAGCAAACTATTTTGTTTTGTTTTGTTTTTTTGACCGAACATAATAAAAATGATGCTTGAAAGAACAAATTTTTATTATCATAATGCGATCGTGTTTCTTTTTATTACAAAGAGAGATAACGCTGACTTCGTTTCACCAGAATGATAATAACGCTGCACAAATCTAGGGCTGCATTTCGGAACATCATATCAAGCGTGACAGATTCAAGCGTCAAGACCAGTTGGATCGACGATATTGCTAGATTTATTTTTCTTTCCTCAATCGGTGAACAGTAAAAGGCCGCAGACCATTCCAAATATACACAGTTTTTATTAGCACGTTGCTCTCTGTTTTCAGGGCTAGTTCTCTGTTTTCAGGGCTAAAACTGACCCTTATTTAAACTGTTTCTTTGATCAATGACTGTTTAGGACAAGAACAAAATATTGTTTTAATTGACAAATGGGAATATTAAAAAAATCAAAACAAAATAAAACAAACAAACAAAAAACAATAAAAAACAAATAAAACAAACAAACAAACAAAAAACAAAAACAAAAACCCACAATTTTGTAATGAATATGGGTGGATCCAGGGTTTTCAGTGGGGGTATCCATTAATTTTTCACACATGCCCAATAAATAGGATTTCATCATTTACATGTTTGACTTGCACTGCTCAATATTTCTCATCAAATCAAAAGAAAACTTCATAACAGTAGTATGTGTAGATTATTATATATACAAGAATGTTCATGACTTGGAAGTTTTGACAAGTGTATAAAAGTCAAAAATATTTAATAATTAACCTCTTTGTTTAACCCTGAATTTTGCAAATTTAGGAGGGGCAAGGGCGTAGGAGAAGAGGGGCAGCGAGGGCACATGCCCCCCCCCCCCCCCGCCCCACTTTGAAAAATGGGGGGGGGGGGGCATAATCATGTTTGTGCACCCCCCACTTTTCAATCACAACATTTAATAATGCAATAACATAGTTTAAAATAGCAACATTTTGTACCATAAATCTACATTTTTTCTGTCAATTTTCAAAAATTTTCTTTGACTAGCTACCACTAGCCGGTTCTTTATAGACTTTTTGAATTATTTAGCTATTCTGATCTATCCCTTATACATATTACTTTATCAATGTACATGAAGACATTTAACTCAGACAATATAGAATATTATTACATGTACTTGTTAATAAAAGAGGGTATAGAAAGTATTTTCTAATAAGTCAATATAATGCTAAAAATAAGTCCTGGCTTGCTACCGCTTGCCAGACATTTATTTATGTACTTAAAATTAAGAATTGCACCAGAAATGTTGAAATTTGTGCATACAGAACATGAAACCCCCAAATTTTTTTTAATCTCTTCCTCTCCCCCCCCCTTTTTTGGTTGGATTTGGGATTTTGGGATGTTGTCAATGTGCCCCTCCACTTTTTCAGGCACAGCTACGCCATTGGGAGGAGAACGTGTGTCCGTAACGCCCCCCTCCTCCTCTAAATCCGTCAATCAAAGAAACATAAAAAAACTCTTGAATAGGCCAAAGACATTTGGGACTTGAGTCAAGGGCCACATCGGTCAACTGAGTTGCAAACAAAAGAATGGTAGTGGACAATTTGGTGGAGGCCCTTGAGTACTTGCTTCCTTTAAGGTTTCATGAAATTATGGGCATCAGTTTTGGAGATGTAAATAAATACGTCAGCCAATCAGAGTAATCAGGGGCCATATTTGTTGATCGATCGGCATGTAAAACACTGAACTTTTTTTATCTATTTTTTTAAACACCACAGACATGTTAACAATGCATATATAAGGACATTTTACCATAAAGACAGAATATTGAAGAGTATATTATGTCGGCCGACCCATGGTTTGAACCAACAATGTTAAGATAACTAGCCCGACGTCCTATCCGCTAGACCACAGCGCCTACAAAACCTGCTTCCTGTAAGATGTTGTGAAATTCTATGTAGCGGTTAGAAAGGAGAAGTCAAAAAAGGAGTCAGCCAATCGGAGCCTTTGGCGATAATATTTTGTTGCGATCGACACGATAAAAATAAACTTGATAGAGGACTTTGAGTACTTGCTACCTGTAAGAGAAGGGAGGAGATCTCCAACAAGACCCCGTTGCAGCATCAACATCAAAACACCAAAACACCCGATGCAAAAACACAGAAGACGAGTACAGCACGAGACGGAAAAGAGACACACGACATGTAAACATCAAATACAAAAGACTACACATAAACCGACGAGACCAATGGGCAACCGGTGCCGACTTTGGACGGCCATTTGTCACGCAAGTGGCAAATGGTGTGGTTATCCTGGATTACTTGCGCACAACCCTCTCACTTCTCCAATTACCCAGAGGTCTCGAAGAACGTGCAATTGTTGTGTCAAACGATCTCCTCACTGTAAAATAACATCACACAAACAAGACCGCGAAACGCAGAGGCCCCAGAGACACAGATGAATATGTAAATGGATATAAAAAGAGGGCATGCGTAATACAGTCGGTGCTCTGCCGGCTGTAGCGAGCTCATGTATGTAATCACCCGAGGAGTCCGACAGACATTCAGAGAGGACAGGTGGTCGGGGACCTGTCTTCTTTAAAGAGGTTTGGACAGGGCCCGTCATGGAGTCCCGTCGTCACAGTCAGTCAGAGTGCAAGTCTCAAGGATGCGCTTGTACATGACTGTAGATTGATCAAGTACCAAGCCTAGTGTCCGTCTGGTGACATTAGGATCATATCCACGGTATAAAAGGCGTTTGATAATTCTGACGCATTTTCGATGGTTATGCTGCCTACTTTCGATACTTTTTATTTTGTTTATCATATCACCATAAAAGACAGGTTGTGTAATACCCATAGTAATGTACTCTGTTTCATGTATTTCTTTTTTGTCTGTAAGGTTTCGTTTTTCTTTTTTGTCTGTAAGGTTTCATGATATTCTGTGCAGCGGTTGCAGAGTAGAAGACTAAAATGCATCAGCCAATTAGAACTCGCGGTGGCCATATTTGTTGACCGATTGGTACGAAAAACACAAACTTGGTAGAAGATCTCGAGTACTTGCTTCCTGAAAGGATTCGTGAAATTCCGGTTGCAGAGGAGAGGTCAAAAATGCATCAGCCAATCAGATTCCTTGGCGGCCATATTTGTTGACCGTATTTGTTGACCATATTTGTTGACCCTTGGGGGCCATATTTGTTCACTGATCAGCAGAAAAAAACAAAAACTTGATAGAGGACCTTACGTTCTTGCTTCCTGTATGGTTCCGTGAAATTCTGTGTAGCGGTTGCAGAGGAGATGTCGAAAAACATTAAAAAATTACGTCGGACGACGACGGACGACAGACGGCGCTCTACATGACAATAGCTCAAAGGGTATCTTTTGAACAAACTGCAGTCATTTCGGATATACTTACTCTCTCGCTCATAAGAAAGAAAGACAAAATCAATTAAAATGATGTAAAATAAATGCATTTTTAAAATCAAATTTTACTTTATTTTGGTTGAGAAATAGTTTTTCTTTATGCATTTGAAAAAAGATTTATTTAGCAAAAGTCAATTTTAAGCATTTAAGTGACCTTGAACCTTTGAGAGTTACCTTAACACAGGAACTCGATGCCAACGATCTACAAGAATATCCGCCCCTACTTTCCTTATATATATATTTGACTATAGAGAGATTGGAAGGGGCGAGTGTCATTGAGGGTTGTTGGCATTAAGCTCCTGTGGACTTTCAGTGACCTTTGTCCCCATGGAAACATCCATCTAAACAATTCTATAGAATATGATCAGAATGCTGATTTAGTAAAATGATACGTAGTACATTTGTATCGGTTCTTTAAAATCATATGCTTACCCCCCCCCCATTTTTGGGGTTCAAAAAAATCCGAAAGACCTTGACCTGAATAATATTTTATTTTAAGATGGCTAGATAATAAAGATGTTGCAGAATCATGCTTGCTGACGACATTTTTATCTTCACAATAATAATGACTCTAGATAAAATAAAACAATCTGAGCCAGTAGCAAGATTATTATTTTGTACCTAAATAAAAAATAATGTCGTTCTAGAAAAAAGTAACATCTTAATTTTTTGGTTCAACATTTTTATTTGGATGTATTTTTGTAGGAAAAAATAATAATAATGTAGGGGTACCCTACGGCTTTCCAAAGTATTCTTCATGACTTTGTACATTGTATACATGTACTCATAAATACTGATTCTGACTCTGGGTATTCCGCTTTTTGGCAAAAGGGATAAGTAATGCTTAATACGACATCCAAATCAGGATGATCACAACAAAGAAGACCATAAAAACGCAGGATCAAAGAAGAAAATAGATAAATGTGTATAATGAATGAATATATAAAAGAAATTACATACGGAAAACAGGCCTTTCTCTGTCGGCTGGAGCGATACTCAACGAGGGCAGGATGTCATGGCACTTCATTTCCTAACGCAGTTAGGTATACGATGTGGAACTTGTAAAGCTGATCCACCTCTAGCTTGCTAAGGGTCCGTCGATGCTCAACATGGTGCTCTATTGTGAGTGTTGTTGGGATTATCGTCAGGATCATCTTTCACTCATTTATAAAGCTGATGGGTGCTCCACGATCAATTTTATTAAGAACGCTAAATAACCGGAGAGAGAGAAGGTTGTTGGTATGTAACCCGGTTACAACGACATTTCTGTGCGTGTCTGCTTTGTGTTTTTACAATTGGTGTTTTGGGGATTTGCTATTGGTGCTGTAACCGAGTTTTGATGAAGATTCCCTCCTTTCTTGTAAAAAAAAGATTGATGCTCAGTGATCAGATTCGTTAAGAACGCTTAATAACCAGATAGAGAGAAGGTTGTTAGTATGTTATCCGGTTACCACGACATTTGCAACTAACGTGACATATAGTCATCGATTGTTTATATGTCTCTTTGGTATATGTGTTTTCTGTGTGTTTTGAATTTGTGTGTGTAAGGTTATCAATGAGTTACATTTCAGTCCTGATGGAGATCCCAATTTTTCTCTTTAATAATCTTTATTATCATATAATGAAAGAAAAGATAAAAACAATCTAACCATTAAAGTGAAATTTTATTGCATGAAAAACACATATTTTGTTGGAAGACAGAGGATAGAATAAATATCGGAAAACGTTCTGAAAATTGTATAATGATGAGTGATATTGGATTGCGACTGTGATTGAATGGCTGTCAATATTCTCAAACAAGACATGATTTTCTTATATTTACATTCATGTGTACATAGAAAAAGCCATCAATACATTTGACAAGTTTTCATTGAACTATAGCGATGGATATTGCATGCAAACGGGAGACGCTGACTCTTCCTGAGCACTCGGTCTCACTTCGGAACATTGCGGTTTTCTCGGGGTTCGCAGCTGTTCCAACGAAGACTATCTTGATTTTGCCTTACCTCCTCGACTTTTAAATAATTGATGGATACTTCTTAGAAGACACTTTTCACGAATGATGACTGACTGTGACGACGGTCTTTTCTGCATTATAGTCAAAGCCATTGGGTTCTTCCATATATAATCACTAACGGTCACAGTATGGACTGTTTTAGGCCCAACTTATACATTGGCATTGGTTTCAACCATAACGAAACATTCAATGAAATGGCACATCTGTTAACATGGCTGCTATTGTAAATCATACGTCCTTTTTATAAAAGTTCATGACCATTTTATTTAGACGGGCAAGATAAAGATAATTCGCCAGATGACTTAACCTTTAGAAGAAAAATGAATGGGGGGGGGGGGTTGAAGGAAGACAGAGGATTAGGACGCATGGGATATTTGATTTATCAAAAAATTGCAGACCATAATACTGCATATAAACGACTGTTCACATCCCTAAGAATGCTTTCTAAACAAGGCAAACGTTTCAAACAAAGAAACACTGCTTTTGGACCTAAATATCAAAATCGTTAATGGAGAGATTCATACAAGTGTGAATGGTAAAAGAGATGATTTTGGATTCAACATAGTAAACCCTTAGTTGTGCGGCCCTGTTTGTATGTGGTGATGAACAGTGGGGAGGTTGTTTTACACCACAATTGTACGATCTTTGAGACCTGGCAAATTTCTTGCAATCTGATTGGTCGAGAAGAACCGAATATTATGTTTACTGACAGGATATTATTTTGATATCCTGCTTCTATCAAGACGCTTTACGATATTGACGTCACCGACATGCTTTAAAATATGTTGACAATACACACACAAGGCAAACGCAATCGGTGGGATAAATTCGTTAACAGTGTTTTACAGGGGGAGACAAAAAGGGGCCTCGCCCAATTCAACTTTTTTCATCGACCAAATATATTTCTTTATCCCCACTGTAAAACACTGTGTAATTAATAATATAATTAGCTGGTAACTCTATATTTCTCATTGCATAACAGGTGTCCTTTATTCCTTTTTTTTTTTTGGTTTTGTTCAAAATGTCATGGAAGATTTGGTGTTTGAAAACAATTCGTATGACGTTGTAATCGTTGAAGGTTCTTTGCATGATTTATAAGTATATGTGACATGATTCACAGAATATAATCATTGTATTCCGTATAATGAAAATATATGATAGATGGATATACAAATTGTAAAGCAAGTGCAAAAATAGAAGATACAGCAAGAATAACGTATTTCAGTCTTTTACATAATTTATATCTACATAATCCAAAGATACAATCAAATAAGAATTGGGAACAGGCGGGATATGCAACGAGGCCTATCACCATAGCGATTCTCGTACAAACTGCTGTTACGCAAGTAAAAAATACGTAACATATAGTTGGTCTTGGATGGAAATACTGAAACAAACAACCAATTATACCCGATGTAACCATAGGTACAAATCCACCTAGTATTTCCATTGTTAGAGCTTTTTTGTAATATGTTGAGTTTGCCTTTTTTATTTTCTTAAGACTGAAAAATTCATACGTGAGAATGTAAAATACTTGAAGGATAACCCATATCACTACAAACGATACTAAAGTTTTCATGAAAGATTCTTTGCCATAGTCGCTAGCGATATTGCATACTAATTTAGATTCTACAGACCGCGAAATGTTTCCCACTATTTCCCTGACAAAAAAATCCGTAGAGTGAACTCCGTATTTTTCACGAGATTTATTCTCTCTAAAGTAGAAGTGATGACTTTCCTTCCAAACGTGTCGGTGCAATGAAATGATTCATAAAATGACAAATATGGATAATGACCATATCCCTGTTTACAGCACAAAATCGATAATTCAGAAAATCAGAAACCGAGGCATACGAAATCAGGATAAAACAGGAACATAAGCAAACAAGCTAAAACCTCCACCACATGAAAAGAAGCGAACTCCCGATATGAGAGTGAGACCAGGTGCCCAGGAAGAGTAAGCATCTCCTGCTTGCATGCAACACCCGCCGCTTCAATTCGGTAGAACTGTCACAATCGGTAACTTCCATTTCGGAAGACATAGAGTACAATCTTTTTTGTAATATGTTGAGTTTGCCTTTTTTATTTTCTTAAGACTGAAAAATTCATACGTGAGAATGTAAAATACTTGAAGGATAACCCATATCACTACAAACGATACTAAAGTTTTCATGAAAGATTCTTTGCCATAGTCGCAATAAAAGATTTGTTGTTTTTGAAAGACTGAATACATTGCTACGATTAATCGCACTGATGCCTGTTGAACGTTGCTTGTAAAAGCAACGCATATGAATGATATAAACAATGTGATGAAGAATCCAGGATATTTTAGTACTGGAGGTAGATGCAATTGACCACAATGGCTTTTCTCCTCTGAATACAAACGTTGTAAAAGCACTCTTACTGGGTTCATATCTCCAGTTTGCAAGCGAATTTCTTCATCAGAAGGATTTTCTCCAAGTTCAATTTTTCCTATTTTTTGAATTACATACATGAAATATTGTTCAGTACAGATTTCATCATTTTCTTCTAGACCATCACTTCGCGGAATATGAAACCAGTTATCTGCTTCAAAATTTATAAATCGGTCTAAAACTGCCTTTTCGATTTCCATCCGTTCTGTTTTTAGCTCAAAATCTCCACATATCGTAGGAGCATAGAACACAACATTGACATAATTATTTTTCAGATTGAATGTCAAGAAACTGTTAAAAGCATTCTGACGGATATATCTTCTGAATTTATTTCTTTTGTCTCCTCTTCTTTGAAAATGTGCAAAATTCTTGGCAAGATTTTTAAAATCGCTGATGGTTTTGACTTTCTGTAAAACGGAAATATCACTAAGTTTGATTTATATTGTAATTCTCAACAGCATCCATTGTGCATGTCTTGTCTATGCTTAAATTTATCTGTTCCTAAATGATGCTATAAAATTGAACACGTAAACAAATAGAAAACAGAAAATATTGAAAGGTCAAGAGTCCATTCATACGTTGTTTATAGGGAAAATTTCAATAGCTTGTTCATAAGTTTTATCATATACCTAATGTATTCGTTCGCTTAAGCCGGGCTTCCACTGTCGCAAATGCAGAGGCGAAAATGCTACGATAAGGTGATTTTCTTTAATCGTAGCGTGTTCTCCTCTTAATATCGGACATTCTTGTTTCATCGTGTCACAATCGTGTCATATTCTCCTCTGTTTGCGGTACCGACACGAATGTTTCAAACTGTTTAAATCCTTCGTGTCTGAATTCTCATTCGCCTCAAACATGCGCAGCGCATTCGCGTTGCTTTCTCCTCCATTCGCAGCGCGTTCTCATCACATTGGCGTGAATTCTTGTTTCAAAGGTGGAGGTAAATAAGCCACGATAGAGCCCCGACAGAGCCCCGACAGAGCCCCGACAGAGCCCCGACAAAAAAACCCAAATGTGATGCAAATGCATCAAGAATGTGACGCGAATGAAAAAACTAACGCGAATCAGCCACGATCTTGACACGATAGTGACACAAAATTGCCACGATAGCACAACATACACACACAACAGTTACAAGAATGATTATCTCAGAGTTGTTGAAAAAAGTGCGGATCAATATTTTGAAACCTTTGACAATGCCTGTCAAAAGAAAACAACCTGGAAAGAGGTCAAAGTCAACAAAAGATATTGGTGCTCCTGTATATTACGAGTAATTTTGGTTTTGCTCTTGTTAACTCTTGTCATGATCGTAGAGCTTTCGGGTTAAAGTCGTGTCTCAATCTCCTGCATTCGCCTCTAATTCGCCTAAGTGTCTTTTTATCGTGGCACATTTGTGTTGCATTCTTCTCTATTCTTATCACACTCGCCTCACTATCGTAGCGGACGCCTAGCATGTTCTCGTTGCATTCGCAGTGCTATCATGTGCCTATCACACCAAGAAAAACTTCACGAGAACTGAAAAGAATGTGACACGATTGTTCATTCGCTTCTGATCGTAGCTCATTCTCCTCTACATTCGCGAGAGTGGAAGCCCAGGTTTATTGACGTGCTCATTTTTCGTACATTTTTGGTCTAATGGGTGTTTATTTCGCTGTAGTCACTACCGTATAATCCTGTCGCACAACTTGGCATCATTTTAAACATTTTCAAAAAACTGACAGAATAAATGAAAAAATGTGAGTCTTGGTATTTCAAAACCTTCATTCTATAGTGGCATAATTGACAAAATAAGAATCATCAATAGTAGACAGCAAGACCATCGAAAATGCGTCAGAATCATCAAACGCCTTTTATACCGTGGATATGATCCTAATGTCACCAGACGGACACTAGTCTTGGAATATGGCCCATCTAAAGTATTGTTCCAGCGCATTCTTGAGACTTGTACTCTGACTGACTTCGACGACGGGACTACATGACGGGCCCTGTTAAAGCCTCTTTAGGGAAGACAGGTACGAGACCAAATGTCATATCTGAACGTCAGTCGGGTTCCTCGGGTGATTACATACATGAGCTCGCTACAGCCGGCAGAGCATGGACTGCATTACGTACGGCCCCTTTTTCATATTCATTTACATATTATCTGTGTTGCTTTGACCCTGTGTTTTGTGGTCTTTTTTGTGTGTGGTCTGTGGTCATCTGACAGTGAGGGGGTTGTTTTACACAGCAATTCTAGGTTCTTCGAGACCTGTGGGTAATCGGAACAGAGAGAGGGTTGTGCGCGCGTAATCAAGGATAACCACACCGTCTGCTACTTGCGTTGCAGATTGCCGTCCTATGTCAGCGCCGGTTGCCCATTGGTCTCGTTGGTTTATGTGCGGTCTTTTTTGTTTCATGTTTCAATAGTGTGAATTCGTGTTCCTTTTCCATGTTGCCTCTCTTTCATTGGGTGTCTGTTCTGTGGGGTTTTTTTTGCATTGGGTATTTTGGAGTTTTGCTGTGGGTGCCGCAACCGAGTGTTGTTGGAATTCCCCTCTTTGCAAATGCAAAACCAAAATTCAGAATCCAAACATCGTAATCAATTGAAAAAGCCTGAAAATGACGAAGAAAAGGAAAGGAGGAAAACCCTGAAAGTCAAAAACAGCGAAACATTTTTAACCGAAAACATTTTCAGTCCCCTTACCATAGGACAGAAAAGTGTCAGATTCTATCTGTTGATTAAATCCAGTAACTTTAAATCAAATTATGCTGCGAGAATTTGTCTGGAGAAGTCGCAGATAATAGTGATTGATCAAATGACTATATAGCATTTCTTGATTTAGCCAGGAACTTTGTGAAATATTCATCACAAATACATGTACATGTAATCGTAACATCTTGTTAACTTACATTTTCTATAATTTACGTTCTTACCGCTTCCATTGTCGGACCCGTTGCTTTCTCTCTGGTTTCTCCTATACAAATACTCTACCTCCGCTGAAGTACTGTTTTCCTGTAAAAATATTTATCACTATGTTTCATTGTTCTAAAAATACCTTAATGTTGCATCTTCAAATTCCTGGAAATTCATAGAATCCTAAGAAAAAAGAAACGTCAATCTTTCTCGTATTTCATACTATTTGATGCCTTCTCTTAGACTTTCATGACCTATAATCTTTAATATTACAATTCATTGTACATTAGAGTCAGAAATGGCACTTTTATAAAACAATTTTCTTTAATTCTTAATTTTACTTCAAATCAGTATCATTAATATTCAATCCCCTAAAATTCTATATCGCAGTAAAAGTCGTAAAGACATAACTTTTATCATGGGAAATGCGATGTTTGATACAAAAAGTACTTTACCCTTTCATCCATCGAGAGCCAAAATAAAGAAAAAGAATAGAGAAAAATGGAACCGATGACTTTTGTGTATCTTACTCAAAAGCCCTACAAACAGATTCAGAGCGGTTACAAGTTATCATTCCGAATTGTCAAAAAGGTAAAGGTTATTTTCATGTTTGGACACGGTGCTGATATATACAAGTAGACCTAGCATACCGATTAGCCTGAAATCTAATTACATGATAGGCAACTTGACAACTAGAGATATAGACACTTCACTACAAGCATTATCATCCATTTGTACATAGCTTGTTTAGACAAGAAGTATGTCTGATAACCTGCCTACAACTCCACACTTAAGGTGCATATTCATATCTTGATATATGTACAGGCAATGTGGATGTGTTGAATTTTCGTATGAAAATGTTTTAACACACTGAGTACTTGTTTCTTGTTTCATATCCATACATGTAGCAAAGATACAAATAGCCATGTCATTATAATTAGTGTTACATCAAAATCTGATAGAACATGAAACTCGAGCTTGTTTCGCTTAAAAATTTAAGAAAGTGTGTATTGAGGTATAGAGTTGGAACACTTCCGTATTATTAATAATATGAACATAGGCAAAGCCTATAGGAGAGCAACATAAGTATATTCTTTGTACGTCTTACATTCATTCAAAATTTAAATATTTATTTAAACTTATTATGAACTATAGCAAAGCCATGAAGGGGACGGACGTAGCACTGATAGAAAAATTAAAAGAATGAGGGGATTTCCAACAACATTAGATTGCCGCACCCACAGCAAAACGGCCAATGCAAAAAAAAAACAGAACGGACACCCACAGAAAGAGACGCAAAAGGGACACCAACCATAGAAATACTAAACATTAAAGACCACACATAATTAAACCAACGAGACAAATGGGTAACCGTGTCGACTTAGGACGGTCATCTGTCACGTAAGTAGCAGATGGTGTGGTTATCCTTGATTAAGTGCGCACAACACTCCCACTATTCCGATTTCCCAGAGGTCTCGAAGAACGCACAATTATGGTTTAAAACAACCGCCTCACTGTTAGATGACCACACACATACAAGACCTTAAAACCGTAAAGGGGTCCAAGCAACACAGATGAATATGTAAATGGATATAAAAAGAGGACGTGCGTGATACAGTCTGTGCTCTGTCGGCTGTAGCGAGCTCATATATGTTACCACCCGAGAAGTCCGACTGACATTCAGAGAGGACAGGTGGTCAGGGCCCTGTCTTCTCTAAAGAGGTTAAAGTTCTGTTATCCTCCTAGTTGTGACAATCACAGTGAGTTCTACCTCAGCAGCATTATGACATCTAGCTCGTAGTGCTACACGTAGCCTCTTGCATATTTTTTCTTACCATTGGAACTATTTATCGGTAAATTTCACACACAGTGGCGGATTCTAGGGGGTGCGGAGGGGGCGTCCCCCTCCCCGGCACTGACCCAAAAGTCTAAAAAACAGGAATATTTTGGCCCATTTTCAGTAGAAATCGACAAAATTCGTCTCTTGGCCTCCGGGGAAGGGGGTGCTGGACCCGCCACTGATACAGGTGATTCAACCAGAGCGAAATATTATTATAATGTCTACCACATGGACAAAACAGCATGGTGACATGAAGCTCTTACTAGCCTTCTGAAAAGCGAATTCAATGATTTTAAAAATTTGTCTCTTTTTTGCATTAGCATGTAGGTATATGAAAAACTGATTCTATTAATCGTTATATTATTCATTTCATAACCCCATGCAATGAGAAAGTGAAGAATAATTTGATGAATGAATGAATGAATGAAAAGGTTGAGGACCTCTACACATGTACATTTAGCTCTGACCTTGAAAACCAAAAACGTGCTGTCCTATCAATTCACGGATAACACAAAGTTTCATAAAAATCTTTTGTTACATGTACATGTATTTGTTGCTTTTCCATACGTGTCTGGCTGCAATATCTGTTGGTATTCCAAGCTCAGTATGGCCTTTGCATCATATATCTCTTGTATATCTATCCAATAACTACATGCAAAATTTCATTAAAATTGAATAGGCAGATTTCCCTTTAAAGGGCTGACGAAATACTTTGCCGAATCATGCTTAAGAATAAATTACCCCCCCCCCCACCTTCCAAGGGAAAATGAAATAATAGTGTATCCATCATGAAATAAATTACGATTTGACATGTCATTCCTAAAAAATGTTTTCAATCAATATTTGAAGATAAAGAGATGTAGCTATAGATAAATCAATAATAGACAAATAAATAACAATGAAAGATAAAAGAATAAAAACCAATTCCCCTTTTTTTCAATAAAAAATAATAATGATAATAAATCCAGCTTGAAATAAATTACGTGTCATTCCAAAAAAAAGAGAAGTTTGCAATCAATATTTGGAGATAAAGAGCTGTACAACAATATAGATGAAACTACAGGTTGCCAAGGTTTATATCTATTAAAAAATAGAAATCAACCCTTTGATGTTATTTATCATACGTGCGGGGAAAAAAAGATCCACCGAGGAATCTAAATTGTCCATTTGATCATAGATGTACTCCCCATTGCTCCTTGTAGTTGCATGCCGTAATTATGAGTACACGTGTACACTGTATGAGTGACCTACATGTCCATGTGACGTAGTCAATGACGCATCATGCCAGACGAAGTTCAAGGACTGGCTGTGCACTCAACGACGCTATGTACAGTGTGTATTGCACTTGCGGGTACCCATGGGCTCCATTAGTTTTTAGGATGTATACTGTGCAAATTCGGGTATAAGTGGATCAGACTTACTCAAAATTTAGATTGAATGTTTGATCTACTTTTGTCATTCATCTTCACCGGTGAAATGTTATGTCGAGGTAGATTGTGATTATGTTTCTAACTGTAGTTTCGACTGAAATTGATCTGTTCAGACTGTTACATGCGCGCAGTTCGGCAGTACGATCTAACGATGAAATATTTCATTCCGGGTTTAAATCTCTGTTCAAAAGGCATCTTCCCTCTTCATTTTTTACTTGTTTATGTATGCGGTACACAAAACTTCACGCGCATTTAAATTTACGTTTCAAAAAACAACGTCATAATTAACATCACAAGCTGCCGATGTTTATCTTATTAAATAAATAAATAGAAAGTAAATAAAAAATAAAAGCTAACCTTTTGTTCTCCTTCTTTCCCTGTTTGTACGAAAAAAACAACAACAAAAGTTTGGTTTTTAATTTTTGATAGATAAACACCGGCAGCCTTTGATGTGCATTTCCATTCGTAACCTTTCTAACTTCTCTAACGTTCGCCTTCTCCGCATGAGCAATGCACACAAATTTTGAGTTGAAGGTATAGTAAGAAAGACGGGAAAATGCATGCTTTTTGCTTATTCGTCTATCTTGATGGCAACTTCGTCCTCTATAGACCTCTATTGACGTAATTCGATTGTTCCAAGATGTTTTCCACCGAACAAACGAAACATGATTCCGTGCTAAACCCCCTAAAACAATCAAATGACGTCAATGGTGCATGCGCAATCAATTCGTTGTCCCCCGGAACTGGCATTCAAATTTAGTACCGCAGATAATGTGAAAGGGTCTATAAAGACCAAATGCTTATTTATACAGTGAAGTAGCGTACGTTTTATAAAAATCACTGATTCATTTAGCCAAATAAAACGGAACACCCCCTCCCTTGCAACCGTCGTTTAATCTCTATTTTTATTTTATTTTCATTATTTTCTATTAACATGATTAATTCAATTAGATTTACGAAGAAATGAAACTACCTTCATTTTCAATGATGAGAGATTTATTGCATTCTGATGATTTTACAAATACAATCGAAGACAAATTCTGACAAGCCTCCCCCTTTCTGATAGATCTCATGTCTAAAAGAAATATCTAAAGATATAGGAAATTATCATTCTCAAAAAATGAACATTTGATCAAATTAAGATATGTTTACAATATAACTACACAAACACTCATAAAAATCCAGACCCCTCCCCCTCGGAATCTTGCGGAAAATTTCCTCGGGTACCCTTTCGTCCGGACTAACTAATCATCTCTGTAATAATGACAAATATGGATAATTACCATATCCCTGTTTACAGTACAAAATCGATAATTCAGAAAATCGGAAACCGAAGGCATACAAAATCAGGATAAAACAGGCACCTTAATAATAATAATAATAAATACTTTATTTAGAAAAGTTAACCTAATAAGCAATTTTGCTTTTCTTCCCCAGGGCCTTCTAGACATCATTTTACAATAAATAAGGATCATCATAGCTCTCTCTCCAATGCAGCATTTTACAATATTCTACAATGTATTAAGCAAAGGTCTCTCTCTCTCTCTCTCTCTCTCTCTCTCTCTCTCTCTCTCTCTCTCTCTCTCTCTCTCTCTCTCTCTCTCTCCAATACATCAATCTACAATATATAAAGCATAGCTCTCTCTAGCTCTCTCCCCATTACATCGTTTTACAATATATAAAGTATAGCTCTCTCTCTCTCTACATCATTCTACAATACTCAAAGCATAGCGCACTTTCTCTGCTAAATATCACCAAGAACTTGATGTTATCACAGAACTTACCTACCTCAAAGAACATAATGGCATCACACCAGCAGACAAAGCCTAAAAAAAATTACACATTTACTTTCGAAAAGTACTATTTCGACAGTCTAGTTAAAGAGTTGGGTTTAAATTCGACCCCTGGAAATCCCACTTACACCCCAATAAACCTTTCTGTCTCTGAAATAATAGATAACCACAAATCAGCTCTCGCTTCCTTTGGCTTCGACACTAACAATTTAGATTTAGATTTACCATACTTATACTGCATACCAAAAATGCATAAGAATCCGTACAAAAAACGTTTAATCGCCGGTTCCTCAAAATGTTCTTCAAAATCTCTATCGATCTTACTCACCTTAGTATTATCTAAAATCAAATCTGGGCTTCAAAAATATTGTGCGACAGTATATCCTCGCAGTGGAATCAACCAGACGTGGATTTTAAAGAATTCGAAGGAACTTTAAGACCATCTGAAATCCACTCATTTTAGTAGAGTTCATTCGATCAAAGCCTTTGATTTTTCCACACTTAACGCTACAATTCCACATTCTAAATTGAAAGAAAGACTCGCAAAAATTATAAGTAATGCGTTTACAACCAAGAACGGCAATCGCAGATACAAATTTATTGTTGTTAACTATGACAAACCCAACTGTGTAAAAAAAAAAGTCCAATTCTATAAATAAGTACACTGAAACAGATATTATTCAGATGTTAAACTTTCTGATCGACAACATTTTTGTGGTGTTTGGAGGAAAGGTCTTCCAGCAAATTGTCGGAATTCCAATGGGGACCAATTGTGCCCCACTTCTTGTCGACATTTTCCTTTACTGGTACGAAGCTGAATTCATTCAATCTTTGGTCCCTGATGGAAAAATATACTTAGCTTCTGACTTCAACTTCTCTTACAGATACATAGACGATGTGTTGTCCATCAATAATTCGCGGATAATCTCAGCAGTATCTATCTTTCGGAGATAAAAGTCAAAGAAACTTCAGAGACAAATAATTCAGCATCCCATTTGGACATACTGTTGTCCTACGACACTGATGGTCACATGAGAACCTCACTCTACATGCTCTATGACAAAAGTGACAACTTCAATTTCAGCATTACAAACTTTCCTTTTCTGAGTAGCAACATCCCTTAATCTTCTTCTTATGGCGTGCTCATATCTCAGTACATACGCAATGCCAGAGCAAGTACCAAATATACTGATTTGATTCTGAGAGCTAGGCGTCTTTCAGATAAGCTTCTCAGTCAGGGATATGTTTATGACCGACTAACATCGTCACTGAGGAAGTTCTACGGTTGATATGGGGACCTCGTCATTCACTCTGATGTCCCACTTTCCAGAATGGTGGATGATATTCTGTCATAGACCATTTGAACCATCCAACCAAAGATTGTACTCTACGTCTTCCGAAATGGAAGTAACCGGATGTGACAGTTCTACCGAATTGAAGCGGCGGGTGTTGCATGCAAGCTCTTCATGGGCACCTGGTCTCACTTCAATATTGGGAGTTCGCTTCTTTTCATATGGTGGAGGTTTTTGTTTGTTTACTTTGGTACCTGTTTTATCCTGATTTTGTATGCCTTCGGTTTCTGATTTTTTGAATTATCGATTTTGTGCTGTATAAAGGGATATGGTCATTATCCATATTAGTCAATTTAACTTTTTCAGTTTAAAGCCCCTCATTTTAATGTACAATTTTTCTCACGCTTTCCCTTAAGTTTACAAATATTGAAAGGGTATGTTAGATTTTCGTTTACAGCGATGAGCTCAATTTGAATACCGGATTTTCAAAACAATATCATTGTGTACTTTAGATCAGACATGCAGTTTTTTTTTTATTAATCTTGAATTATTCGTTCTGTGTTTATTTTGGGTCAAATTTCGTTTTTTCTGAAATTTACATTTTTACATATATTGGTGGGAGATGGACACTTGGCTCCATTGACTTTTATGTAGCCAAGATTTTACATATACTGACAACTCAATTATGACAATAGAACTATGCAAATAAAACAAAGTCCCTATCACAGTGGTAATCCAATGCAGACTCGTAATAAATATCCGTAACTTTTTTGCGCAGTATATAACAGTATATTGAAAACGGTATATTCTCCCTTTTTCGGATGGATCCGACATTGACTAAATAGTAAACGTGGTTAGTTTTACCTTTTGTGATTTATATACTATATAGAATGTTAAACGTCTTCAAATTCAATAGCATCATTAATGAACAGATCTAGTTTCAGCATGGACCAAACATGCACGTTTCGGGTTCTAAACCCTCGTCAGTGACCCTCAATCTGAACAAAGTAATATGGTCAGAGTGTGAATAATATGTCCAAAAATGTACCGAAAACGTAACTGGATCAGTGGGATATGATGCTACAGGTCCCACGTTTTAGAAATTTCAAATTTTACCAAGTGGTTCAAATGTTAAACGTCTTCAAATTCAATAGCGTCATTTAAGAATACTGTGATATCAAATTTGTTTTGAATCATGGTCAGTGAATTCAAAGAAGGATAACTCTAATTGGTATTTGGTATATATAGGCGGCAAAGCAAGAATTCACATCAAATATGCAATTCGCCTAGTTTTGTAAAAAATGTTTTTATACTGTTTTTTCGAATGAATTTTTTTTCTGGGACTATAAGACTTTTGGGATGAAGGAGTGTAACTACCAAATGCATAATACCGGTACATGTATGTAGTTATTTCGAAATTATTACTTTTGACCGTTTGCATGTACCACTATTAATCAATCGACATCGAGTAAACATTGTGAACACAGTTAACAAAAATACAAGAAATTTACGGCAATCCCTCCATGCACCGATCACAGAGGAACAAACCTAGGGAAAGCAACAAACAACGAACATATACAACATGTCTTCTACAAGCAGCAACACTAAACCGACCATCAAATAATCAAATAAACGTCCTTATAAATGAAAAGTGAACAACATTACTGTAACAGTGGAAGAGAAAGGATCACTCAAAGCGAAGTTTGTGCGGTCAGTCATTCATAATTTTGAATAATACTTACACAAACATTAAAATTATCCTGCCTGGTGTAAGATAAAATTACAACCAGAACAATTATTCATAGAAACCTTACATGAAAGATCTAATATACTGTCGACGTGCTCTACAGGCCGCAGTTTAAAAACAATAATCCAAGTCCGACCTTTCTTGATTTAAAACAAGGTACCACAATCCAAGCTTCTCTTGATTGGGACATCAATAAAATGGAGTGTCCTCGTCACGATTGTTCAGTATACAATGCTGGAGAAGGTGCAGATACAAGTTTGGAGATGGTTCAATTTCCATGCTTGGAGAACTGGATGTGATGCACTTAGATGAGATCATTGCATCATTCGTTTCATCAATTTTATATTGATAGATGCAGTGTATCAATACGATAGATAAAATAATGTTCGAAATCATCTATGTGATATTGGCTTCTTTTACACCAAGATGAATACGATATACTTGCACTGATATATCATAATATGTAATTCCTTGAGTTAAAAGAATCGAAAGGAATGTGCTTGTATTTCGCATGAAAACGCTCGCGACGTCACATTGCATAAGATCTAAAGAAACATGCCGCCACGGCTATTCCAACCTGCAAACTGAACCCGCGGTGACATGAATATTAACGTCATCTTGTTACCTAGAAATACGCGATATAAGAAAATTAGAATGAAACAGACAATTGCGGTGCATATGTGTGTAAAAGAAATGTCATTTGCATATTGTTACGGTTATGTAATGTTAAACGTCTTTAACTTCAATAGCATCATTTAAAACCTGATAAATTTACAGCATGGACCAGACATGCACGTTTCGGGTACTAAACCCTCGTCAGTGATCCTCAGTCTAAACAATGTAATAAGGCCAAAAAGTATGAAACGTATTATGTCCAAAATGTACCAAAAGACGTAGCAGAATAGGTGGGATATGATGCTACAGGACCCACCTTTTAGAAATTTCAAGAAATTTTGTAACAGAAAATTTCAAATGCGTTGAAGAGACAGCCGATCAACCAAAGTTGATCGAACTTGGCTACATGTGCCCTCGGGGACTCTTGGTCCACCAGCAGTGACACTCACCAAGTAGTTCAAATGTTAAACGTCTTTAACTTCAATAGCATCATTCAAAACCTGATAAATATAAAACCTGATAAACCTGTAACACACAATACGTGCATCTATCGCATGAAATGCGCTAACGCGCATTGTATGTACGATACATGCACTTGCTTGTTGTAGTCTTGTTGGAGATCTCCTCCCTTCTTTTTGCTTGTGTTGAATACCCGAAACAAAACACAAATTAAGGCACTTATTCTCTATACAAAGTCTTTCTATGAAGTGATGATAACCAATGCAACTTGGTTTGATGTTTCTGTGATGTGCGTTGACGTTGCTTGTCCCTTTTGCATCTCTTTCTGTACTTGTCTGCTCTGTGTTTTTGCATTGGGTGTTTTGGGGTTTTCCTTAAGGTGCTGCAACCTGGTGTTGTTGGAGATCCCCTCCTCTGTTTTGCACTTTGTAATATTCAGACATAGTTAATTCAAAGGTATTGTTTTGAATGACATATATGGACATTGACCATATCCCAGTACACAGCACAGAAGGCATATAAAATTAGGATAAAACAGTAACCAAAGCAACCAATTAAAAACCTCTACCAAATATAAAGAAGCGAGACCCCAATGTGGGACTGAGACCAGGAAGATTCAGCAACTCATTCTTGCATGCAAAACCCGTAGCTTCAATACGGCAGAAATATCACATCCATATTTGACCCAAAAATAGAGTTGCACAACTTGAAATATTCGGAAAAAATTTATGACGTTTTTAAACTTATTATTCAGAATCAATTTTCTATTATCTTGACCTTTTGTACATAAATGAATTCAGCAAAATCCTTGGTCAGAGACACAAAATATTTTGGCTTATTATACAAGCAACCGCTTTCGATATTCAAAATCAAATGGGCTATCTCTAACTCATATCTAATTACAATCTATGATGTTTCTGATCGAAGATGCTATACATATTGCATTTCACAAGAATCATTTCAACGAATGATATTTTGTCACCTTGAAATTGACCAAGTTATCCGAAAACTTATAAAAGGTAGTCAGCGTAAAATCTCTAAGTATGTATGACATGTGGTCCGAAAAACGGATGTTAATGTCATCCCATCCAACATCTGACACTAAAGCTATTGAATAAGTATTTGATGAAATTCTATAAGGAATTTACAATTCATTAATTTATTTTGCTATCTGAACAAGAGAGGACAATATATATTACTATGGGGAATCCATAGACTGTCCTTCGTGGTGACATTATTAGCAAAATAAGGAAGATGAAAGTCGGACAAAATTTCAATCGAAAATACTTCAGAATCAGCAATCGCCTTTTGAACGGTGTATATGACACTGCTATCGCCATGGCTATGAGGTAAAAGTTTGTCAACTTTATCTTTTAAAAGATAGGAACCTTTTTTCAATAAGTTGTAAAAAGATACGTATTGCTGTGTGACGCATATTTTTGAAGAAAAAATATACTGGCTAAGTGTATTTACAAAATGGCTATAATTGCGAAATATAGGGAAGAGAGTAGCCAGCAATTTGCACTAAACCTCTCTATAAAGTTAGATCGATGTAAGATGATATGTGATGCAATTAAGGTTATCATGTCTAACATTAAGTATAACAAGTATTTGTTTACCGACATCTACTTTGATGTTTTATCTATCGAATAATATGTTTATCAAAGTGAATACTGTGAAATCTATATCCATGATCGTAAGAAAATGCCCGTACAAGGATATATAACCACTTGAAAATGACAATTTCCTTAAATGGTAATTATGAATATTTAGTAATCACATGATCAAATCTTCATGCGATGGCCATCATAAATAGAAATTCAGCCGTCGAAAATCTTTAAACTCATTCTTTGAATAGACAAGGTATGATTCATTTTTCTTTCTGTGACATTTACAAGTAACATGTTTAGTATAACCACCATATTTGAAAGGTTTAACTTATGTTTGAGTATCATAGTTTAATTTCTTTTCTTTATTTTAAGTTTTGATACAGAGTCCACATAGCGATTCCCCTTCCTATCCTGGTCTCCTTGATTTTTTTCTATTATATACAGATTCTTGAGATTGTTCATTAGATGAAATATTGTCCTTTACGTTTCTGTCAAGCTATGTTGTTTTCTCCATCTGTTTGTCCAATT